>BCNH02000001.1:19855045-19933415 GCA_001662345.2 Metrosideros polymorpha var. glaberrima
GTGATGGCTGGAGAGAACAAGTCTTTGAATCAAAGGGAAGAAAAAGGAAATCACCACAGTAGCTAAATAGAAAATGAAAAAGAATGGGAACATCTGGACAAAAAGAATTGATGAAAGAGGTTGGATTAACAGTGAATGTGTTCATTTCTGACCTTAGTTTACTTATCAATAAATGATTTGGAGCGACTACTTAGGTTCGACCTATGAAAGTAATTGTCCTAGCTGATGAAGACCTACAAGCATCTCAGCAAGAAATGTTCTCAGTGGCCAAAGGCCATGATATAACGATAGAATCTGCAGATAGAAGGTTTATTTTGCAGACTTTTTCTGTGGATTTGTTGCATGTTATGGCTCCAACATCATTTCTTTCTGGCGTTTACAGGAAGAGCCTTCTGGCTTTTTGAGCTTGAACAGAGTAATGACCCTAGACAGGTTGGTTCTTTCTCCTTCCTTGCAACTTTCACTTTAAATTCTTCCTCAGTGCACTTACTTACATTTTATAAAAAAAGGTGTAATGGGAAATGTTATATTATGGAAAGTTAATGGCTTGTTGCAGTCTAGAAGTTGATTTGAGCAAAGAGCTCACAAGACCAATAAAGACAGTGTCAAAACAGCCAGTTGTGGGTCCCGTGGAAGTAAGATAGTTGCGGCACTTTACAAAATATATATTTATTGTACGTTTCTTATAACTTTTCCATGTTCTAATTGAGGATAATATGGACCAGGACAAATCCAGTGCTTCGCCCAGATGGAGATTGGTGCCAACACGCCGTGAGCAAGAGAAGTGGGATAGAGCAAGTAAAGCTGCTACTGGGGGAAGTGTAAGTAATCTTTAACATCAAAATTCATTCTCAGCTGTCTCTGATGCACTATGTGTTGGCTGAGGATCACATTTGATGTAGTCCTGCCTGATCCATTAAAACTTTGTTGAGTCTCATTTTGTTCGTGTCAAAACTTGACTTTCAAAGTTATGTTTGATTAAATGCAAATTGTTTTCTTCTTATTCTTACTTTTAATCCAGAATTTTGTACGTATTGTTAGAGTTGGGTTTCTAATATAGCTTGTGTATAGGATGTCATGTTCCGCGAGTTGAGGCGACCTCGAGGTGACCCAATTGTATTAGCTGCTGAGTCAAGGGAGCAGTACTATAAGGTGTATTGAGTTGATTCTATATTTCTTATTTTGGCCTTAGCTATTGTAGTACCTCTCATGGTGATATTATTAACTCATACTTGTTTGTGATGTATTTTCATTTTACAGTTAAAGGAAAAAATGCAAGTCCTCACTCTTGGTATAGGTGGTATCGGTTTTGTCTCAGCTTATGTTTCTTATTCTCCCGAAATTGCTGTTAGGTGGGTGGATCTTCTAAATATCCATGTTGACTTTAGTTTGTTATATTTTTGGCTTATCTGTTAGCTTGACTGTTTGCTCTTTGTCAAAATTCTTTTTGGAATACCTACTTGCGTCCACATATTCTTCTGCATCTAAATCTATCCTCATATGCTTCATCAATAAGTTCCTTGTATTTTTATAAGTTGGTATTGTATGGTTTCAATTCCAAACATTCTAGTGTGAAAGAATGGGTCAATGCTTCAAGATTCTGTGTTACTGAAGTCCATACAAGTTATAATCTATTGAGACATCTTCAACCAAGTTCTTATATAAAGGAAGGCACACATTGGAAACTTGTTGGGGATTTAAATCATAGTGAGTTCATAAGATTCTACAGATGGTTAATAAAAATAGCCCCACAATCTTAGTAATAGTTATTTATTGCCTTTAGTTCTATGGACTGTCTGCTTGACTGCTGTTGTCAATGACTAGCTGCATGCAATAATGAGGATAGTTAGTAGCGGAGATGATGATGAGTGGTATTTAAATGCTCCGAAAGCTCTAAGGAAGAGGCTTGTAAATCATAGTTAAGCATTTAAAGAGATTAATTACTATATGGCGTGTCTATCTACTTTTTCTTAATTTGCAATATGGGCTTTGCATGGTTTTTTTTTTTTCCCAGGGATATGGGCTACACATATTGATAATACTGAATTGCTTAGAAACCTTCTTAAGCAAATCTCTGTGCTTACATTCTGCTTATGTTTCAGCTTCGGTGCCGGGTTTCTTGGTTCCTTGGCTTACATAAGGATGCTTGGGAGCAGTGTGGATTCCATGGCAGATGGTGCTAAGGGGCTGATGAAGTACGTACCTGATCTTTTGTTTGACTGTGTATTGAACTACACTTGATGGTGAATACCATTAAGATGCAGTGCATCTGTTCCCACTACTTATAATGGTCATTGGCAGATCAACTAGCTGCTGGAGTAGTTTGGTCAGGATCATATGTAGGAGCACCATGTGTGAATATTGATGGAAAAAACATTTTAATAGTGGTTTAAGTGATATCATCAGATGTAGTTTAACTATGTACAACAGATACTGCTTGGATCAGAGGTGTTCCTACTTACCATGTCAGGAGCTGCCTGTGCAAATTGTCATTTGGTTCATTCAAGCTAACAAATTTGAACGATTATCATGATTACTGATTACTCTATGCATATATATTTCATCAAAATTGGTGTGTGATTATGTGTTTCCTTCTGGGGATTTATCTTTCTCAATGACATTATTAGTCTTCATGTTGGTATTGCCATTCAAGTTGACAGCAACATTGTACAATTAGCTTTGTGATTTCAATTGTAGTGATACTTTGCAGCTGTTAATAGTAAGTTACATGATCAGATCGCTTAAGACAAAGGGTGCTCTTGCATATTTGACTGGGCTTTACTGATTTCATTGTGCCACACTAGGCCCCATAAAAGTTATATTGGATTTCAAATGTTGCTGAAACACTGAGGATGATTTCTAGTTAATGACTTAGCTTCCAGAAGTAATTGTTTTAACAGGGAAAACTATACGGGTTTAAAAAGTATGTCCTTCCCCATATAAACCAGTGGAATTTGCATTATTTCAATTAGTCGTTTTTTTTTTTTCTTTCTGAACTTAAGTCTCCTTCTGTACTTTTTCATTGCTGTGCTGATTAATTATGTGAAATGTGAAATCATTTTCTTATCATTGGAAACTTTACTTGCAGAGGTGCAATTGGACAGCCGAGGCTTCTAGTTCCCGTTGTTTTAGTAATGATCTACAATCGGTGGAATGCGTAAGTAACTTTGGGGCTTGCTCTTTGTAAGGCTTACTCTCTCTAGGACGAGTTGGCTTGTGGCCACTGGAATGCTCTTTCTCTGAAATGTATTCCATTTGACAAGTTAGATATTTGAGTTTCTCAGAAATCTCGTCTTTGTGGTATTACTAGATTTCTCTTTTGTAGTAATCAACCTGGCGGTGTATCTTAAGTAACACTAACACCCTTGTGGTTTTTTAATTTGCTTGGCAAAGCATTAAATTGTATTGTATTCCTCTATCGTATTTAACCTATTTGTTCTTGGGTGCAGGATCCTTGTTCCAGAATACGGAACAATGCATTTGAAGTTGATACCAATGTTAGTCGGATTCTTTACCTATAAAATTGCTACATTTGTTCAAGCTATTGAAGATTCAGTCAGCACTCTCACGAAAAATACCGAAGTCCCAGATGAATCTTCTTCTTAAGCAGATGTTCCAAATTCAGAGCTGCTTTTGGGGGTATGTTACATTTTGATTTAAGAAATGGTTCATGTGTCGTTATGAGAGCTTTGAACTGTAATCATTTGAAAATTAGAACTTCATATTATATAATGTGATCTGCCTACTTTCCCCTCTGCTTGTCTAATCTTCACTCATGGTCTATTAAGTGTTGAATAGCGAATTTCTCTCAGGCTATTAATTGTTGATGCCAATACCTTTATATGAAAAAACAGGGACAAATTGAAGCTCCTCCTGCATTACTGAACTAACATGGAGATTGTCCTGATAATCTAATTTCCATAAGCCTTTTCTCTGCAGTTAACAGAGTTTCCCAGTGACAGAACCTCGTTGGGAGGTCTCGGTTTGACCGCAGTAATTCATTCTTATGGGATGATTTTGCTCGAGACCTTACCCAAGAAGGAGAGTCAATGGAGCTGCAGAGAGCAGGCTGGTGGATCACACTCGTTATCTCGCTGGACACGGCATGTTGTAATTCTCTTGCATGGACAGCATGTTGTGATTTATAACTGTAAATAAATCTGTCATTTATATGATTGCGCAAACAACCTTTTTTTCTTGATGAACCGATTGTGCAAACAACTTGATTGCCCCTTATGCTAATGAAATTTGGTGAAGTTAGCCTGTTATCTCCAACATGAAGACATGAACATTGCAGTTTCTGCAAATTCGATGCAATTTCTTGTCACTGTACTCATTTTTTCACCAAGATACATATTTTTTATTTCCCTGTTCGAATCTCAAAACCTGGCAATGAGCTGGTTGAATATAATGAACCAACAAGACATACTTAAGCAGGCAATGCATTGTTTTCTAAATTTACACTTTTTTTGGCTATTACTAAGTTTGATGTGTCTCGCCCCCTATCCCAATTTCCACTTGCGCTACTGTATCACAGTGCAAGTCTCTGCAGGTGATAAGATGTATTATGCTAAAACTCAGGTCTAAATACATAGATTGTACCAAGAGTTTTTAAAGATCGAGGTTAAATGATACACATCATAATGTCAGCAGAAAGAGTTAAAACAGCTTTCTTTGCTACTTAGAAAGTAGGTTCCGTCGTAAACAAGGCTCATTTATTGACCGCTACTTTGTACCTGTAACCTCTCAAATAACATGCATTTCTTACGAACCAAACTATATAGAGCATAAGCCTCAACCAGTGTTCTGCATTCCAGCTGCAATGCCCTTCATCGTCAAGATAAGGGTGTCTTCAAGACCAGGGGCATACTCACTGGTGGGGTTAAGCTTCACGAGCTCTGCAGCAGGCTTGCTGCTCGATTCCTTGTACTCTTTTGACAAGTGTGGCCTCAGCTTCACATGGTAATCAGGGTCACGAATCCGTTTCAGGGTGTATGCTTGGCAGACATTGAGAGTCGTGATGTATGCATCACGGAGACGAAGCCTCTGCTTCAAATATGGGTCTCCTTCAAGTAGATCCTTGTGTCCAGCAATCTGTCACCGAGGAAAGCAAGTTTATGTCAATACTACTTTCTAGTCTTAGAGCTGAAGTCCTCTGTTTATATGTTTTAAGAGAGAAAACGAGGCCAATATGCAGGCAGTTGGTAAATCTAACAGACCTGAACACGACCAGTTTTGTCCTGAACTGATCCATTGTGTATATGGAACCATAAATAACTGAACCAAATAGAAAACCTGATCTATTCAAGTACAGCTATTCCAGATTTTGAACTATTGTATTAAACGGAAATGCCAAGCATCGAGGTAAATTCAGTTCCATTCAGGTCGTTTCGGGTTATCCCAACTCAGCTTAAAAACTAAAGTCATGGCGCCTACCTACGTGAATATCAACGAAGCCCTAGTTAACCCAGCCATAAACAATGACTTTGCCGTACTTAGGAGGTCCAAGAGTTTCCCTTTCAAGATTCAATAGTATATTACCTGGAGAAGAAGGCCCTTAGTTTCCTCATAATTAGCCCTCAAGCGCTCTCCAAATGGCTGTAGTTCTTCAGACACCAGAAGCTTGTCATATAAAGCAGCAATTCCTGGATCTCCCTTAGCGAACACCATTTCAACCAAGTCAATGGTGACTCTGAAAAATGGCCACTGCTTGTACATCTCCCGAAGCATGTGCAGATTCTTTATGTCCTTTTGAATTATATACTTAAATGCTGCACCAAAGCCAAGCCACACCGGAAGATGAAACCTTGTCTGAGTCCATGCAAAGATCCATGGGATTGCGCGAAGTGACTCAATGCCTCCACTCGGCTTCCTCTTCGATGGACGACTTCCAATGTTCATCCGACCATACTCCAACTCTGGTGTGGCCTGCAACATTAAGAGAACCACCATTCTTAGCTTTAATAGTTTCTGCAGTCTTCAAGTACCAGAACATGAGCACTTCTACTTTGGGAAGTCATTTCAACATGAGATAACATTTATAAAGATGATGAATAAGCTTATTGATGCACAAGTAAATGGTGGCAAGTAAAATAAGTTACTTCTAAGAAAATGTTGGAGACTATGATCATTATTGCATATTTCTTCTCTGTGAAGATGATCACTTTACAATCTTCTAGTATACTTGTCTCGCGTATTTTCTACAAGATAGGGCTTCCTAATTACATAGCATCAGAGAATCAAAATTAACAAAATGCAGCAAATTAAAAGGGCATACTTCATCAATGAATTTTCAAATTTTCGTATCACCAGATTTGCAGGATCACAGGCATTACTTATCACGGATTAAAGGGGGGAAAACCAGAGAGGGAATTCTAAGAAAGAACTTACGAGGCGGAAGTACTCAACAAAACGCGGCTCTTGGAACACTATCGAACGGTATTCCTTTGTTGCAATAACTGCCATCTCATCCATGAGTGCACGCCATTCTGGTTTTGGTGAGACTGGAGGATGCATACCATGCTCGAGTGTGGCAGCTGTAAAACGCTGGAGTGTCCTAAAGCATAAGTGCTCCTCTCCAAATGACTGTTCAATAACTTCACCTTGAACAGTTACGCGAAGTGACCCGTGAATTGTGTCAGGTGGCTGCGACAATATAGCAAGATGGGTGGGCCCACCTCCTCTTCCAACCGTTCCTCCTCGGCCATGGAACATTGTGAGCTTAACCCCAAATTGCTTGGCCACATTTATAAGCTCTTCTTGAGCTTTGTATAGCTGCCAAGCGGCAGAGAAACGACCGGCATCCTTTCCAGAATCAGAATAGCCAATCATGACTTCTTGTTTTCCATCAATCCTGTTCCTATACCAGTTGATCGAGAAAAGACGAGCCAGAGCGGCCGGGGCTGCCTCTAGATCAGCAAGCTTCTCAAACAACGGTACAACCCTCAATGGCTTCTTCACATGGCATTCACGTTGTAGAAGCTCGACAGCAAGCACATCAGATGGGGATGTTGCCATTGAAATTATGTAGGCACCAAAGTTGTCTGAAGGAAGTTCAGCAATGACATGGAATGTGTCCAGGACATCAGCGATTTCCTCTGTTTTGGGAAGATCAGGCCCGAAGAGAGGGCGTTTGCCACTAAGCTCAGATAAGAGCCATTCCTGCCTGCGCTCCTCAGACCATTCACGATACGACCCAATACCCAGGTGCTTTGTGATAGCATCAATGACATCAGTGTGCCTGTCCGATTCTTGCCGAATGTCGAGTCTTACAAGGGAAAGCCCAAAGGTAGAAACTTGCCTTAAGAAATCAAGAAGGCTTCCATCTGCTATAGGCCGATCACCACACGAGCAGAGCGAGCGGTAGCAGAGCTCAAGAGGCTCCAGAAACTACAATAGTGTATCACAAGCTCTTAGTTTTTACAAAGAAATAATATAATGTTATTTTGTAATAACAGATAAATGTTGTTGACATCACTAGAACTAATAGTAGAAACTAGAAAACAGATATTCTGTTTCTCATAGTTGAAATGCTATAGCATTGAATTGAATCATAAGAAGAAACTGTTTGAAGTCTCCATGCCCAGATTAGGCATGGCATAAAATGTACCGAAAAGACATAGATTAACAATTAAACTCTTCAGTCATAGTTCAAATTTCAAATAAAAACACAAGAATTACGTGAAGGAAGAGAGACCTGTTCGACATTGGTAAATGTCGTGTCCTCGGGAATGTCAGATAACCCATTGGCTAACCATTGCCGAGAGCGTTCACGTGTATTATACAACTTGTCTCTCACATCTCCAAGAATAACACGATAGGGTTCATTTGGAGGTACTTGTTTCCAAAACTCTGCGTTAGACATTGTAGACAATAATGCAATTGACATTAGCATTTAGGCGATGATTTCCAATGAAAGGACTAAATTTATTTATATTTAAACTGACAAATTAACTGATTTCTCGAGAGAGGACCACGTACCTATGTAATGTTTTGCATCTCTTTTCGTTGAGCTGTGGAGTATGTTTGCACGTTCCCTGAGCTCATCACTGCAACGCCACATGGACAACTGCCAGGAGAATCCGAATGCAAAAGGAACATGATGGATTGTCAAAATCTGAAGGCCATTAACCAATCATTAAATGAGTAAAGACAATTCAATACCTCAAACATCAGATCCTCTATCTGAGAAAAGTACAAATTAGCAGCCATCATTCTTGCGAGTAAGCATACATCCCTAGTAACTTCAGGAGTTACCCTAGGATTTCCTGCAATAGGAGCCACATACGAATGACTGAGCAAGCCAATAAAACTTGTACATGGTTTACTTTGCCTCTTAATACATGCATGAGGTGAGGAATTGGCATAGAAGAGACAAGGAACCCAATTTAGGTGCTGGCATGCTTTGTTCAAAAGCAAACAAGGAAGGAAAGTCAGCGAAACTGGAAAACTAATCTGATCACCGTCTTTTCTTCTTTTTCTTGGGTTTTTTATGAGCATTAATGCCAATTAAATGAATTGATTTCCCTAGCTTCAGCACCCATTATGGTACATCAGAGAGATTGCACTGTATCTAAAATCTATAAACTTCCCCAATTGCATTGTCCTCCCTTTAGTCTCATGTATCTATGTCGATGTCTATGAGGAAGCGCAATAATAACTGTCATTACAACAATAAACATGACAAACACTAATAGCAAAGGACTGCCAGGTCGTCTGTATGAAGATTACGAACCATCACGATCCCCTCCCATCCAAGAAGAGAACTGAATAAGAGGAGCATTGTAAGGAACACGTTCATTTATCCCAATGTTCTTCAATGCTGTATCAACTCGCCGCAAAAATTTTGGAACACCTTTCCATATTGTTTCATGGAAATAGCTCATTCCTGCCCTCATCTCATCTTGTGGAGTTGGGGGAGTTCTCCGAATTTCATCAGTGCGAAATGCAGCTTGAATCTAGACAAGAAAGATGAATCACCATTAATCCACAGAGATACTCAATACCGTCAAATCACAATCAAAATACAAATGCATGAAAAGTTAGTATCATCAATTGCACCAATATCAATACAATTGTTTTGACACTTATTGCAAATGTCTCCACATGTGGCAGGGTTGGACAGTGATCAAAAGAAACTACAGATGAAAATTCAAATACCTACAAATGAAAAGGCGGAGCAAGATGTAGAACTAGCACCACTTGTTTATGAATTATGATAAACATATGTAAATAGTGATGCTGAAAATATGAAGTAACAAAGCCACAGCAAGATGCCCTTATTAGTTATTAGTTGTTACAGCACAATATCCAATTAGCAAAGTTAGAACTATGCCATAGCCCATAGGTAGGAAGATATGCATGGATCTCAATACCAAAAGTTTAACAGTTGTTAGAATAGTTGCCTTGCCTTCCCCTAAATCACCTAAGCATATAATAAACAAACCTAAAGTGGAGGAAATTGTTATCTTGCATCTCACTGAACTCAATTTCAGGTGAAAATTCACAGCTCATAGAAAAAAACCCATAAGTCTTGTGTTAATTATGCTTCAGCTAGCGTTTGCATACCTCCCTCTGCAGAGCCTCATCAAGTTCCTGCTTATCATCAGGAGTAATATCTTTGGCATTCAACTGCGTTAAAGAGTTGCGAATCCTGGAAATATACCAAAGGAGATCATCATGCATTTGATCAACAGATAGTTTGTCAACTATTGGATAAGTCATAAGCAACTAAAACGCTTGGGGAGCCCAGAAAGTACCTTGCATGCTTTTGAAGCAATGATCTTCGAACAGACTGAGTGGGATGGGCCGTTAAGACCAGATCAACCGTTTGGTTCTTCAAAGCATCAAAAACTTCCTCAGGAGACTTGTTCAGTTGGCCCACCAGTCTCTTCAAGGTCTCTTCAATATCTGACTCAGTCGTGGCCGACGCCTCATCAGCAAAATCCCCCTTCTTCAACTTAATACGTCTTCGGTACGCAATTTGAACTTCCTCGGCCAAATTAGCCAGATTCAGCATGTGAGAGAACGATTTCGTGACAACAATAGAATCACCTGGATCCAAGCTGGTCAGCACATTCCCAAGCTCGTCTAACTTCTGAGGGTCCTGCTTTCCGTCATACTCAGCCGAAAGCTCATAACATTCTTGAACCTAAGACCCAAATCGGTCCATAAACAGTTAGCATTCTCGTGATCATCCCAGTTTACTTAATAGAAGGCGAAAGCAATCACCCCAATATTGCAAAAGGTCATCACTCCAAATCACTGAACCAAAGTCCAAAAACAAGCTTCAATTCATCTACACACGACGAGGTTAAAGACCAACAAGACCTGTAAGCAGAACCAGCACCAGTTTACATCATTTGGTAGCCTTCGAAAACGATGACTCGACCACTGGTCATTACTGGCCCTGAAAAGGACTAATAGATACGTGGGCTCCTCTGTTCCAGGATCATACATCACAGACTAGCTAAAACTCGAAACTTTTTCTCTTCTTTTTTTGGGATAGATAGAACTTGAAACTTCAGTTCAATTGGGGCGTAATGGATCGTGTCGTTTCAATTCAAGCTTCTACAGGCTTCAATAAACCAAAACAAACATAAAGTTTAAAACTTCACAAACATTTGGATTTATTTTCAATACACTCAACAACTGCTTGCACAATTAGCATCACAACAACCACCCAGAAAGCTGTATCAACCGGTAATCACTAAGAACTCCTTACCGTTTCTCTGATATCTTCACCGTGCAAATCCTGAAGAATATCGAGGAATCTATCCAGCAGCAGAGCATCGTACTCCACGAGCTTGTCGTCCTCGGACACCTTCCCAGGTGCCAACAGCCTCAATTGAGCATCGATCGAAGTCAGCTTTTCCAGATTCCTAGCCGCCATTTCTCACTCTATCTCTCTCTCTCCCCAACTTCTTCTCAGCTACTCTGCTTTCACTTGACGCTCTCAAATTCCTGTGTGTGGTGGGGCGACAAAAAGAAACAGAGCGGGGTGAAAAAACTGCAACTTTGGTAAGATTCAATGGGTCACGGAGTGAAGGGTCGCGAAGAGAACGAATCTCGTGAAGTGGGTACGAGAGAAGACTGTGGAAAATGAGAAAAAGGGAGAGCAGAGACCGTGATCACTGCACGAGAAAGTGGACAGGGAGAGCGATTGAAGGAGTCGATCTCGAGAGACAGAGAGGAGACAAGTAGAGACTGACGACTGCTTGAGTGAGTTCTGGATTTATAGAAAGAGCAAGCCTTTCGCCGTCTGTTAATCTAATTGAAAATTCAAAGTTTTCGATTATGTTACAAAATCAAAATTGGCTTTTGATTCCAAAATAATGAAAGTAAAATCTGGTCCCCGGAACTTACGTATTTATTTATTTTTCTTTTTTTGCCATGGTCTCCCCAGAAGGTTCACTCACATGCTCAAATTGTAGTTTATTTTCCGATAAAGTTTTTTGTTTTTATGGCACAATATATAGGCACTTATATTTATATTTATAAGCCAATTAGTGAAACCATTTATATTTATTTTTGCCGAATAACAATTCAGATCGAGTTAAATTAACATTGACCACGTTGAGCTATAAAATAGGTCGCATTTCGTGATTTAATACAGTATCCAAAATAATAAAAGATTCTAACTATTGAGACTCCTTTGTTTAAAAAGTTGTCTAGAGCAAAAAGTACTTTTTTTCTCTTTCCCGTAAAAAGTTCTAATGTAGCTTTTTTTTGTTGGAATTCTATTCTAATATTTTTTACATTTCAAAAAACTATGCAAATTCTATACGCAGATATATGCATCGGCATCTATTTTTTTGCAAAAGTTCGAAGTGTTCTCAATTGAAAAAGAAAAGTCAAAATCTATAAACGACGATATTAAAATCGAACCAACAAAATAAAATATAAAAGTCGATCCAAACATAACTATTTAGGATGAGGTCTTGTAAATAACCCCCAAAAAAGAAAAAAAGAATTAGGCTTCAAGTAAGATATCGAATCCTAGATGTGAAGTGTTGCTGTAAGAAAGAGTGAGATATGGAACACTATTGTGCTTTGACCAAGAAAAGAAAGGAAAAAAGAAAAGATGGTTCTAATTCTTGATGAACAACATGGACAACATCAGGATTCTTGCTTCCATATTTGCCGGACGGAATATGCTTTGGGCATATCCTCATCTGTTTTTTTTTTTTTTTTTGGATTGGCTAGACTTTGAGGTCAAAAGACATTAGGCATTACTTCTTTAAAAAAATTGAGCAATATGTGGAATTCCTAAAGATGCTTCTTTACCCAACTTTGGGCATATCCTCATCTGTCAGCTTGTCTTCTTTTTGTTGTACATTTTGAAAGTGTCTTTTTAAATATCTTAGAAAGGAAATTATTCGAGCTCTTCAGTGTCGATTCGATTTAGTGCGAGAGACTTAGAGATCTGACTAAGTGACTTATTCTTTCTTCACTCTGATTGTTTTGTTATAGGTCGTGTTTATTTTTACAGAACGTGAGACAAAAAAAACACGATATATGCTCCCGATTGACAACATTGCCCGGTAGGTCTTTAATTATTCTTGGAAATGCAGGTCATGCTTTTAGATTTAGAAAGACACTTATGCGTATCAATAAATTCTTTTTAATGCGAGGATTATTCCCTTCATCGCCGAGACTCGTGGTATATTTGAAGCGATATTCCGAATTGAAGTTTTGACTTATGCTTTCGCTTGACTTTGTGCATATTAACCACATGAATATAAAGAGTATTTATGATCCATTATCAAGCGATGTCGCACATCTTCAAGAGCCCATCTCACGTGTAGGCCGGATCACGAGCAACACATGGAATTTAACGATGGCAAGTGAATGCACATTCGCGAAAAGCATGTTAGAATATCAAATTCAAAAACTTAAACTGATAGGTGAAGGGAAATCGCATAAATATAAAGAGTATTTGGGACTCGTTGTCAAGCGATGTTGAATAATACTTCAACGGGAAAATTATCAAAATATTCAAAACCTATTATACTTTTGCTGATTTAATCCTAAACCTTTCAATTTTGCCGAATCAGTCCTAAAGATTTAGGACTAAATCGACAAATCACATAAAGGTTTATGACTGATTCGACAAATCATAAAAAGGTTTAGGATTAAATCGACAAATCATAAAAAGGTTTAAAACTGAATTTACGAAATTGAAAGGTTTAGGACTGAATCGATAAAAGTGTAATAAATTTATGATTTTTTTGACAATTTTTCCATACTTCAGCATCAACTTTTGACTCATGCTTTCATTTTCGAGTTACCTTAAACACCGTCTCAGTGACCATGAGAAAAAAAAAAGAATCTGCCAATATCTTAGAAGCGCAAGAATTGATATTGAATTTCAATTTTCAGAAAGCAGAAGTGAGCCAATAGGCGATGTGTAGCACACGCGATAGCAACCCGGGAGAAAAAAACATAGCGTGATGTGATGACGTTCCTTTCCCGAGCCCCACAAGGTTGACCGAGAAAATGTTTTTTATTTTCACCGCAATTATTTCACTTAAATATACAAATTTTGTTCTATTTCTATTTCACTATATATATATATATATATATATGCCCAAAACGTCAATTTAACTATAAACAAGATACTAAACAAATAATGAAACTGACGCTTGGAAGCGTCAATAAGTCGCTCTTCTCTTCACGTGTTCGTGGATCAAACAAATTATTTTCTTTCATTTTGGTTTTATAGTCAACGCGTGCAAAAATTGGAACTAAGGTTAGATTTGAAATATATGCTCGAAATCACCAAGTAGCTTTTGGGACGAGAAAATAGTCTCTCGAGAATTAGTGTTATTGGCTCCACAATATCTGAAGGGCCAATAAAATAGGGTTGTAAATTTCTGTTTTCTCTTTTATATTTGGAAAAAATGTTTATCAATTTCTATATTTTCTGAGATGGGAAAAGTAGCTGAGGGTCGTGGATGATTTTGGGACACATGCTATAATAAAAGGGGGGAATGAAAAGCTTGCCTTGGTTCAACGGACCGAACCCCTTTTTATCACCAATTTGATGTGTACTAGCCATTGTTTTTGTCCTCAATGCTGAATGACAAATTAAAGTTGGTATTTAGTTTACATGTCACACCAAAAAAAAAAAAGGGTTGGTACTTAGCAATGGCTTCCTAGCGATCTAACACTTTTTGGCATGCAGTGTTGATCCAAGCACGAAACTTAGAATAAGCAAGAATATAGATTCCACCTCTAATGTTGAGTGGAAGGATTAGACGCATCTTATCATCAATGAAGCCCGTATGATTCCATTAATGACTATACTTTGAGAAGATTTAATTTGTTTGACTAGACATCTTTCATTCGGTTCAAAAAGAAAAATCAAGATGGTTTTAATCGGTTCATTGAAATTTTGCCTAAAATCTCACTATCACTATTTGCGGAATATTGAGTTTGGATCCAATTGAATTTAGGTTTTTGTCGTTATACGTAGATTGGCCTAATACCCAAAAAAAAAAACCTCGGAATTTAGTTTTTGTCCCAATTTTGCCTTTGGTCTCATAAAAAACCTTCAACTTTATATCAAATCCCAATTCCACCTTAAACTTTTTTTTATTTCATAAAAAACACCTAACTTTGGGTCCAATCTCAATTCTACTATAAACTTTTTTTGTCTCATAAAATTCTTCAACTTTAGGTCAAATACCAGTTCTATTCTAAACTTTTTTTCGTCTCATAAAAAAATCCCAGCTTTAAGTTCAGTTTTAATTTTACTCAAACTTTTTTATCTCATAAAAGATCATCAACTTTTATTGAGTCACAAATCTGTCTTTCATTAATCCTTCGTCAAATTGCCCTTAATGATTTTGCGCTCGGTCTTCGATCTCTCGTGCTTTGAAATGTTCCATCTCTCGCGATCGGAGAGCTCGCGCTCGAACAACTCGTGTTTAGAAGTTTTCCATCTTTTGATTATTGATGAGAAATCTTGGACGGAGGTTTAACAGTGACAGATTTGTGACTCAAATAAAAATTTATGATTTTTTATGAAACAAAAGGTAAAATTGAGACAAAAGTTAAAGTTGGAGGTTTCTTTGAGTATTAGGCCTACATATATGTATGCGCCAACACTAGTGTGCTCTAAATAATACTACAAAACTTTGAAGCGATATTCTGCATTTAAGTTTTGACTTATGCTTTTGCTCGACCTTGTGCATTTTAACCACATGAATATAAAGAACATTTATGACTCGTTATCACGCGATGTCGCACATCTTCAAGAGCCCATCTCACGTGTAAGCCGGATCACGAGCGACACGTGGAATTTGACAATGGCGAGTGAATGCACATTTGTGAAAAGCATGTTAGAATATCCAATCCAAAAACTTAAACTGATAGATGGAGGGAAATCGCATAAATATAAAGAGCATTTGGAACTCGTTATCAAGCGATATTAAACAATACTTCAACGGAAAAATAATCAAAAAAGTAAAAACTTATTATACTTTTGCCAATTTAGTCATAAACATTTCAATTTTGCCAAATCAGTCTTAAAGGTTACAAATCACATAAAGGTTTAGGGCTGATTCGACAAATCATAAAAAGGTTTAGGATTGAATTGGCAAATCATAAAAAGATTTAGGATAAAATTGATAAAATTGAAAAGTTTATGACTGAATCGGCAAAAGTGTAATAGGTTTATGACTTTTTGAACAATTTTTTCATACTTCAACATTAACTTTTGACTCATGCTTTCATTTTCGAGTTACCTTAAACACCGTCTTAGTGACCATGAGAAAAAAAAACAATCTGCCAATATCTTAGAAGCACTAGAATTGATATTGAATTTCAATTTTCAGAAAGAAGAAGTGAGCCAATAGGCGAAGTGCAGCACACGCGATAGAAACCCGGGAGAAAAAAAGATAGAGTGATGTGATGTGATCTCTTAGACGTTCCTTTCCCGAGCCCCACAAGGTTGACCGAGAAAATGTTTTTTATTTTCATCGCAATTATTCCACTTGAATATATAAATTTTGTTCAATTTCTGTTTCACTATATACATATATATTCAATATCTGACCCAAAACGTCAATTTAACTATAAACAAGATACTAACCAAATCGTGAAATTGACGCTTGGAAGCGTCAACTTTTTTTTTTGTTGAGAAAAGCGTCAATAAGTCGCTCTTCTCTTCACGTGTTCGTAGATCAAACAAATTATTTTCTTTCATTTTGGTTTTATAGTCAACGCGTGCAAAATTAGAACTAAGGTTAGATTTGAGGTTCGTGGATGATTTTGGGACACATGCTATAATAAAAGGGGGGAATGAAAAGCTTGCCTTGGTTCAATGGACCGAACCCCTTTTTATCACCAATTTGATGTGTATTAGCCATTGTTTTTGTCCTCAATGCTGAATGACAAATTAAAGTTGGTACTTAGTTTACATGTCACACCCAAAAAAAAAAAGGCTGGTACTTAGCAATGGCTTCCTAGCGACCTAACACTTTTTGGCATGCGGTGTTGATCCAAGCACGAAACTCAGAATAAGCAAGAATATAGATTCCACCTCTAATGTTGAGTGGAAGGATTAGACGCATCTTATCATCAATGAAGCCCGTACGATTCCATTAATGACTGTACTTTGAGAAGATTTAATTTGTTTGACTAGACATCTTTCATTCGGTTCAAAAAGAAAAATCAGGATGGTTTTAATCGGTTCATCGAAATTATGCGTAAAATCTCGCTATCGCCATTTGCGGAATGTTGAGTTTAGATCCAATTGAATTTAGGTTTTTGTCGTTACAAGTTACTCTCTAGCAGATACATAGATTGGCCTAATACCAAAAAAAAAACCTCAAAGTTTAGTTTTTGTTCCAATTTTGTCTTTGGTCTCATAAAAAACTTTCAATTTTAGGTCTAATCCCAATTTCATCCTAATTTTTTTTTGTTTCATAAAAAACACCCAACTTTGGGTCCAATTCCAATTCTACCAAAAACTTTTTGTCTCATAAAATCCCTCAACTTTAGGTCCAGTATCAATTCTATCTTAAACTTTTTTTCGTCTCATAAAAAAATCTCAACTTTAGGTCCGGTTTTAATTTTACTCGAGTTTCTTTATCTCATAAAAGATAAACTTTTATTAAGTCTCAAATCTGCCTTCATTAACCCTTCGTCAAATTACCCTTAATGATTTTGCGCTTGATCTTCGATCTATCGTGCTTGGAAATGTTCTATCTTTCGCAGTCAGAGAGCTCGCGCTCGAACAACTCGTGCTTGGAAGTTTTCTATCTTTTGATTATTGATGAGAAATCTTGGACAGAGGTTTAATGGGGATAGATTTGTAACTCAAGTAAAAGTTTATGATTTTTTACGAGACAAAAAGTAAAATTGGGACAAAAATTGAAATTGGAGGTTTCTTTGGGTATTAGTCCTACATATATGTATGCACCGACACTAGTGTGCTCTAAATAATACTACAAAACTTTATCAAATCAATCGACTTCCTTCCTTCTTAGGTGTGCCAATCGCGTATTATGCAAAAAAGACCAAGTCAAGATGTTGTTTGGGCAACAACCAATGGCTACCACCTGCCTAGGTAGCGGTCGTTCATGAAAATTTCGATCACCAATGTTTTTCCCCTCTAGAAAAACATGAAATTCGATTGGATTGAGCTGTGGTCAGCGTTTCAATCTCAAGAAATTTTCCCGGTCGATTGTTTCACAACCCATTTTATCGTGTGCTATAACCCACGACGCTCTAAGTAACAAAAATCAAGTGACAATACCTATGTCTTGTCACCTTCGGTTCTTGCACGCATTGATTGTGGCGATCGACCCGGTTAACCAGAAAATGGATACACATCGATCGAGGACAAGAAAATGGTGAAATCGGGGGATCTGTAACGTAGGCTGTCGCATCAGATAAGCAATGGCATCTATGTAAAACCCTAGCTTTTATTAGTGGGAAGAAAAAATAATGGGGCCTTGGTCGGCAGATGGCCTTGGAACTTCTGAACATGTGGTCCGGAATTTTCGGAATGGTCCGAGAAAAAGTCAAACTACAAATTTTCCACGCCTCAAACATCCGTCATCGTGCATGTGGAGCCACGGCACTTCTCCTTGGGGGTCTTCTTTTTCTCTCTCGCTCAAAACCAATCGTCCTCTTCGGACACGTTTCTCGAGAGAGTATCGATTTCCGTAGAACTATCTGGACAGGAGCATGCGACGCACCGATTCGAATACTACGTCGAAAATGAGAAAGTTTGTGACACACGATAACTAGTGATTGATTTAGATAGATGAGATTTGAAAGTTTCTATAATTTCTCTTTTGAATCTTTTTCCACCCTTTGTGGGGGGAAATTTTTAATCGGTGCAGCATTTTCTCCGATCAAATAGAATATGCCAGCACAAACACGAAGCAGCTTTGTCTTATATTTGACTTTATGCTTGTAATCAATCGATGTGATACGGACCTCCAGAAGGGTGGGAGTTTGACATTAAGAAAAGCTAGCCGAAAGGTGTCAACAATAAGGACGTCGACTCTTCGCATTATGAAGAATAAAAAAAAAAGAATTAAATAAAAGTGTAGCTCAACATGACATACATGAACTTCTTAAATCTCTTACATTGATCTGACGCGATGTTTAATGGTAAATGTACCTGTCACGACCAGATTTAGGTCAAAGGAGCGTGCAGCAAGACGTCACTGGGAAGCGTGGGTGCATGCAGCACTCTCGCGCGTGCTTCGACATGGCATGTTACGTACGTGAATCGATTATATATCATCAATAGCTCAACTTGGGCAGTTAACAACTAGAACGAAGTTTAGTCATCGGGGGCTCTTTTGGCGCCACCAGCCAACAATCATTAAAGCCAAAATGAACCACGTAATCATATATTTTGGATTATGTAATTGCTTTCGTTTCCTTTTCCGGGGCAGGCTTCTTCATGACGTATTACGCAGTTTGCGGCGAACTGATCAGTGCAAAGCACGTTCGGAATGACGAGGCGCGACACCGTCCTCTTCAGGTCGGACGCGTGCAATAATGGGTCGTGACAACAGGCGGGGGAACTGACGAGATGTGATTGTCTTTCGTGCCTCTTGCGGACACGAGATTAGAAGGTTCGTGGAGAGAGAGGTTCTAGATGTTAGGCCATAGAGGAGCTCTTTTGCTTAGCAATCTGCAGGTTGATTAATATCATTATCTGGGATTAAAAAAGAAGAAGATGGAATCCGTGATTCAAAAAGTAAATGGGCCTTCGTCATTGGGTTATTCTAATTTAAGTTCTATTGGGCCCAATTGGTTACCTACAATCAGAAACCAGAAGTACCCGACCGTAAATGTTTCGTGATTCTTTGCACGGCCTTATTTATATGGATTTGATTTAAGTTTGATAGATGAATTGATTGGATCTCAGTTCCTATCGACGGGATTTTTGTGAATCTAATTTATTACGTCAATCTTAGAAGTGAGATAAAGTCATTGATATGTTCGTGCGTTTTCAAGTTATGATGGGGAAAAACCCTGTGGAGAAAGCACAATTCTCCATATAGTTTGAAATTAGGATAATTTAATTGTTTTCATTCAAACCCCATTTAATTTTGGATTTCTATCTTTTCAGTAGCTAATAAATACTGTGTGAATTTTAAATTATATTTTAATATCTTAATATTCAAAAAATAAAAATAATATATATATGAATGAGCAAGAATAAGAATTAATTAACCCAAAAATGCAGTCCCATCAAGTTACAGCTCTAATAAGGTTGTGTAGAAGTCCCTAGGGATGAGCAACAGGAATCAACAGGACTGGGAACCACTCGGATAGGATCGAACCGGCCGGTTCTCAGGGGACCGGTCCGGTTCCCGTTACATAAAATTAGAACTGATAATTTTCCATCCGGTTCCAGGGGTGGAACCTCCCATCCAATTTTTTAAAAATCTCTAAAGAAACCCTAAGAATATATTTATGTTTTTCTCCACCTCGAAGCCTCGCATTTGCAGCTGATGAATCTTTTGCAAAACCCACCTTTTCTTTCTCAGATTTTGTCTCGATCGTGGTCTCACAAAGCGATCATTTCGCAAGCCTTTGAAATCTGCAAATGGAGCGCCATCTTCCTCGCGACGCTCGCTTGCTTCGGCACGCTAATCCACCAAGTCGTCAAGCTCTCGGCCCTCAAATTCTCAAAAAGCATTCCTTTCGCGGCTCAGCAACCTCTTGTCTCCGCCTTCGATGATAGCGACGACGACCCATGTTCATCATCGTTAGAGGAAGACAATAGCCGGTCAGAAGAAGACGTGCTTCCCTTCCCATCAGACGACCACTCGCAAGGGGACTTTATTTGCCGGTTCCATTGGACCATCCGAGAACTAAATGGGATTGGTCCGGTCCAATTCTAGGACCAGGTGATCCGGTTCCCAATTCCGAAACTAGAAACTGGGAATCAGTCCTTCTGGTCCGATTCTCAGTTCTGGATGGAACCAAACCAGACTGGGAACTGATTACCCTTATAGTAGTCACACAATCATTATGGAAGGTTTATGTGATTTTGTGCATTTCTTGTAAGTCATAAGCGGAGTCCCTATTTCGTAGAATCATAATTGCTTTCCTTTTCTTGTTTTGAATGCATTTGTTTCACAAAAAATCAACGCTTTTTCAAAAAAAAAATTACTTGTCACTTACGAAATTGAATTAATTAATAAAAATTATTTTTATCATCAACGGAAATGTTTATTTATTGATTCTTGTTGACAATGAAAATATTTTTCATTGACAAAATTTTTTAAGTAATACAAACAATCATTTTTAATAAAAAAAAATTCCCAATCATTGAATATTCCCTGAAACAAACACATCTTAAATAAACTAATTTAAGGACATGAAATGTGAGTCTAACATTTACAAATCTAATTTATCTGAAAGATTGCTTTTCTATGTCATGATTACTTATGAAATAAAATCATTTTCTAGAAAAGATCGTTGGAGATTCGTGATAAAAAGAAGTCCTCAGGTGAGAAAATCGTTTGCTTCTAACTCTTTTCCATGATCGACGAACACAAATTACACTTTTCAGTGGAGATTTTAACTCATAAAGGCAATACGTGCAATTTGAATGTATAAAATTGGTAGTTACTAAAATCTTGCACAGGAGCCTGATCTATACTTCAAATTCTCTAATCAATGCAATCATCATAGAAATACATTCATCACACGTGAAAGAATAAAATTAAAGAAGTTCAATGATAGACTTTACGCAGTACGATCAAAGATACACATCTTGTTGAACCTAAACTTCCTTCAATTTTCTCAAGAGAGGTGCTAAGGTAATGATATTTTTCATTCTCATGAGAAATGGAGACCTCATGACCATTTTTAACTATATTGGTATAAAATTGGGAACTGAATCAATCGAGATCGGGTTCCAAATATTTTACGGGGGCATTGAACCGGTCGGGTGAGGCCTGTTCGATTTCAAGGTTGAACTGATTTGATTGCTCGCCCATTATAATAGTAAAATCATCTCGATCTCTCCCCTTTTAAGTAAGCACACCATCATATCACATGTATCTGCTAGGTTCAGGTTTTAGGTTCTATATTTGTAATTTATTTCTTACTCAAATCCTTTCGTTTGTTCACGTGTCTGCATCACGCGTAATGCCCCCTTACATTTGTATGCACGACAATCTATGTAATAACTCCACGTGTCTCTCTCACTATGTGGGGGGGTTAGATTTGCACTTGTAAAGGAACAATAATTTAGGCACATGATAATGGGTGAAGGTACGACCAATAATCAAAGCATCTAAGAATGTGGCAAGGGATGGGGGTGGCACTAGTAGGGGTCGCCTGGCCTTTTGGAATATGATCATCATCGACATCATCATCATTCATCAGAAGAAACAAACAGTGTCAGAAAAATTGGAATCGCAACCATAATCCTTGGTCACCAATCATTCAAAAGGAAAGGTGTTTTGTTTGGTATACAAAGGGCACCTCATTGTCAATAAAAAATATGAAGAAAATGAATGGATTTGTGGGGCAAGTGCGCTCCTCTCCTTCTCTCTCTCTCTCAAGGACATGAAATGGAACCCCATTTTTGGTGAAAGCAAAAGCACTGAAACCGCCCTCCTGAAAGTGACCTTCCTGTTGAGTCGGCAGGTTTTTCTGTACAGTACACATCTTGCCAAAACTTCTCCTGTCACTCACCTCAGTGATATGAGTGATACCCATCTCACATTTTGGAGCTTTGCAATTTAGATTTCCAGAACTTATTCAGAGAGTAAGCTTCTAGGGTTTCTATTGCCTCTTGTATGCATGATCCAGATCACTGGATATACCTTACTCCTTTTCGCTATTTGTTTTTTTGGGGATTTCTATATAACAAACGGGTTGAGTAAGTAATATTCTTTTTCCAGAATTCGGCTCCATAATTATTGGCTTAGATAGTTAATTACTAAAAATACGACTATATACATTAGCTGACTTAAATTAAAATGCTTAACGTATCTTTTGTAATGATTTCTTTTTATGGAAAACTGTAAATCTTATTCCGCTGACACAACTCCTTAATATTAACATATAGGTGAAGTTTTTCGAAAATAATCCCAATGTCAGAGAGAGAGAGAGAGAGATTACCATATGTATTTTTTCTTTCATTTAGCAGAAAATGACTATAGTTTAATAACATGTAAGATGTAAGTAATCTTGCCAAAGAAAGAAACAATAATTCATAATTCAGATTTTTGAGGAGAGTCTTTAGTCTTGTTTCCTCAGCTGCTAAAAGTGCATAAAAGAAATAGCAAACATCAATGACATTTCAACTTCAGGAATTTGGATGAAATTCCTGGGTCGTCATCAACTGAGGAATTGCTTGATCTACCCTAGCTGCCTCATCCCCTAATGTAGCCCAAGAAGAAGCAATGATCAATCAAAGCAAAGATCATTGAATCGAGTCCCTCGTCCACATGAGTGACCCTAAGAACAGGGAAACGAGGGGTTGATTAACTTCAAAACGATTCGCACCTGCTGGAAGGAGTAATCATGGAACTACAGGAGCCTTCAAAGACAAGTTATCATTATAAGCGTGCACGCTCTGGATGTCACCTAACAGCGAACATATGCTCCTAATCATTGATATCTTTCTAGCTACTACTTTTGCAAGATGAATTTTCATTACATTTAACAAGTTTGTATGGTCATTAATGGTCCTACACATGCCATGTATGCCTCATATATGTGCTCAGTTTTTCTTCTCGAGCTTTCTTCTCGAGCTAACTGCCGGAGAGTTAAGAACAATTTGGAACATCATCATCTGATACACAACCATGTGAAACACTAATTAGATCTCTAGTCTAGGAGAGATTAGGGGGAAAGGAGAGCAAACAGCTGGTGATAGAGTCTAGATTGTTGGTTAGGGTACATTGGTTGTTAGCATCCACGAGAAAGTAAGTATCTAGACTTTGATGTTGTAATTGAATCTCCGCCACTTTATGCGCAGATCTCGATCAAATTTAGGTGTCGTACCGGATCTAACTATTAATTGAGTGTGTTCATGACGTTTCTCAAGAAAAGCATCAAGTATCACTAGAATCACATCGAGATTTAGGTGTGGTTAGTGGATGCATAATTGATCTCTTGAAGAATTATTGTTGCGAGTTGGCAGTCCAGAACTTCTACATCACCAACGATAAAACTCTTTGATGTAAAAGAAGCTACGATATTGACGATGACGGCAACAATGACACAAAATTATATGGTTTTGCCTAATCCAAGAGATGACCTAGATAGAGGAGAACTTTTCTTTTTAAGTTGGACCCATTGGCCTTTTTATGTATCATTAAATCTACGATATTTTTCAAATATGATAAGACACTTTAAGAGTAAGATACCACGGCTACGCAGACGGTTCATCTCACTTAATTTGATAAACTTAACTCAACCACCGGGCCCTACTCTTTTTGTAATTAGTTTTCACAACAACCGCTTCTCGATAAAGAGTGCGCACTCTCCAAGATTTGTCCTGGCTAGGCACGAAGTTATTATGTTTCGATGAGATTATAGGAGAGATGATTTGCGACTGAAAATAGATAGTATCTTGAAAACGATCCACAAGGAAGGCTAATCTCATCTCAGCTTGCCAAAAGGGGTCCGGCTGAAAATTTCAAAAAAGCGCAAGCGCTCAAAAGGCGTGAATAGTGCATGAGAAAGAGGAAAAGAGAAACCATAAAGCCTAAAAGGTAGAGTTGTCGAAAGTTTCGGTGGTTAGCCAAAGTATAAATATATATATATGGACCCGAAGAAAATGGAGGAGACAAAAAGGATCTTTTCTGGTATCAAACATGTTCAAGGATATACACACACATATTATATTCTTGGAAAGCAAATTGTGGTAGTATGAACAGCGTCATTAATACGTAAATTAATCTCGCAACCCTTGTTTCGGTAGAACAATTTCACGAAACATCGATAGTTTAGGCTAGTCAGGGTTTTCCTTTTTCTACACAAGTCAAGGCACCACGTGCTCGCTTTTGTGTCTAATTACTATTGCCAAAAAGGGAAACTCTTGTGTTTTCCAACTATTAAGTGGGTATCGTGATTCGGGAGCATCCATACTCTCTCTCTCTCTCTCTCTCTCTCTCGGGGCCATCAATGTTTTCTTATCCTCACCTAATTAAAGCAATTTCTATCTCTAAACATGAACGATTATAATCAATTTTTTTACTCTATGTATTGGTCGTCTACCAGTTGGGAGTTTCTAAAGAACCTCTTGCACTTGTGACTTGTACACATCTTCAAGCTTTTTGTTCTTCTACCGCCCTTATCATTAAATTCTATTGTTAGCCACATATATAAAGAACTATTTCCAATTCTTTCCCTCTATTTCCTCTATTTTGAAAATCACCCGTTTAACTCTAATGGGTTCAGTTTTGCTGTTAAACTTCAAATTGTATAAGTTCATGTCGGAGATCATTCACCAAATTGTTATTTATTTAATTTTTTTTTTCAGTATTGCCCTACCACTCTTCTCAACCTCATCCACCAAATTAAAAATAAGATCTCTAGTTCACAAACTCTGACTCCTAATTTTACTCTCTCACCGTCTCAAATCAGCCTCGAATTAAGCTTGATCGGAGAGAGAGACCTTGTCACATTTCACACCCATTCAACAAAGAATTTACACAAGGGTTGGGTATATAGTGGAGGGGATAACATGTGAATACTTCAAATATAGGAAATCCACAATAATTCTACAATCAGATATCCCCTCCATAATATTTTCTTTATACGTACAATATTTGAATAAAAATCCTATTGCTTGACCTAAAAAGAAAAGAGAAAGTGAAAACCACTAGTTTTTTTAAGAAATTATGAATTGAGATCCCATTTCCCTTAAACGGAAAAGAAAGGAAATGACGGGGACATGATTCTTGGACTTTATCTATCGATTGGTAGCAAGAGGGTACCATTAAGAATCATTCAGAACCTGAGTGAAATCATTCAGAAAGCAAGTATGTCTAATGCCCAAAATAAAATTTCAGACGACTGTGGATCGACATCTTGACGTCTAGTGGTCACAGGAGTTGAAAGGACCGAATCCACCTGAATGCAATGAAAAAGCTAACGGAGAACGGAACAAAGTGCAGAGAAGGCCATCATTGGCCTAAACTGGTCCGACAGGCTGCACGTTCATGTCATATTTTTGGAGCCATGATTACGATGAGAAAGTCTCAAAAAGAAAAAAGAAAAAGAAAACAAGAGCACAAGGGGATACAAAAGTGAGGAAATGATTAGTAAAGACAAAAGATGAATGTCGACAATCCTTAGCGTTACAGTCCAAAGTGTTCCAGGTTGTTATACTGCAATGCAGAACTTCGTAGTATATTTTCTCGGACTGCTTATTTATACGATCGCTGTAAAAAGGATTATTTCGGCTAAAATGGCTACAAAATACTTACAGTTAGGGATGAGTATGGTTCCAGGATAGAACCTGGAACCTGAGAATCCGTCGGTTTCAAATTCCAAGGTATGCAGGATAGGTTCCAGATTCCAAAAATTATGAAACCTATTTCAACGAATAGGTTCCAAGTTCTAGATAGGTGGAACCTAAAACCTGTAACACGTTTTTAATTTTTTCTTGGTCTATGTCTTCATGTAATCCTGTGGTATTCATGGTATCTGATTATGAGTGTATAATGTAGAACCACTAGTCTAAGCTTTCATTTTCGACAATATTTATGACTAAGATTTTTACTTTATTAACATTTCATATTTTTCATGTGTTTAAATATAAGTTGTAATAAATGGATTGTAGCAGCAAGTGGTAGCCATTAAATGTGATAATTCACTATAATCGTTCAATTAAGAATGCATGTAAAACCTGGGTAGACCCTGGAACTCGTAGGTTTCAAGTTCCAACCCTAAAACTTGTGACATGGCAAGTTCCAAATTCCAAGATATGCAGGATAGATTCTAGGTTTCAAAAAATGAGAAACATGTTTCGATGGATAAGTTCCAAGTTCCGAGTGGATTCTGTACGAAATTTGAAACCGCTCACCCTTACTTACAGTTAAAAACTTTTACTCTTGGATAGTACATTGATCCCTTTTTTATATGGATGTCAATGTTGTAGTATAGAAATTTTTCAATAGTTTAAAGAAGAGATGAACGTATAGTCTTCGGGCATTCTATTGGAGAAAGAGAAGATATTAAGTGTTAATTGAAAAACCTTTTATTCTCTTATGAGAAAAAGAATTATGAAAGGTACTATGCACATTGCATTTCAATGATAGAACAATAGTTCGATATTTCAACACTTCAATCTCGCAATGTGGAGAGACAAAGGGAGTAAATCATCCACCCTACACACTATTGATCACATGGCTGTCTCAACCCATGTCAATCGATAAATACTTTATACACGTATGCTGACATCTTAGGTTTAGTTGAGACCTTATTGAAATACTTGCGGCATCCAGAGAAAGAAGTAGCCCCTTGCTATGTCAAAACATCACACATTTGTATACTAATGTATTGATTAGGGCAACTGTATAGATCAAGAGCGGAGTTGTCAGTGGACCGCCTGATTGAGGACACCCCCTCCCCCTTTGTTTTTGTCAGAGATTGAGGAACCCCTTCACCCGGGGATTTTTACACGAGATTTTTAAACATAGTCAATGATGCATCACTACAAGAAAGTGCATCAATTGTCTCATTATATGACATTTTCATTAGGGACAAGTGCAGTAAAAAATTTAAAGCTTGTTACGAAAGTATAATTGAATCCTGAAACTTGCAGAATGCTCAGTTAAGTCCTAAAACTTATCAAATTTGTGTAATCAAGTTTTTCCGTTAACTCCATCCAACTAAGCTAGCACCAGCGACCCTCGATTGCACCAATTTGACAAGTTTTAATATTTGATTGTACTTGTCAGATTGGGCGAGGGTTTTGACCACAAAAAAAACAAAAGATTGGGCGAGGGTCACCGGCCCTCAATTACACAAATTTGATAAGTTTTAGGATTTGATTGCATTTTTTTATAAGTTTTAAGACTTAATTGCACTTTCGTGATAAGTTTTAGGACTTTTAATACTCTTATCCCTTTTTATTATTTAAAAGTTATTGATCCAAGAATGATATAATATGTTGGCAATTAGATGGTTCACTTTTAATGGTGCTCCTTAAGATTCAGCAAGGTCAAGCCTCAATAGAGGCCGACGAGGCTCGACAACCAAATCCGGCGAGGTCGACCCTCACCAACCTTGGGCGACATTGACCCTGCGAGGCAAGCCTCGCTCAACTGGCGAGGTCGTCCCTCACTAGATTCTAGTGAGGGCGAGCCTCACCATAGGCCGGCAACCTCAGAGGAAGAAGGAAAACAAAAAGAAAACAAATAAAAAAAAACAGAAAAAATAATAAAAATAATAAAAATTTGTAAAAGTTATCAATGTCAGAACCAACATACCATGTAGAATGGCTGGCATCAACTTAAGCAAATTTCGGCCAAAATTGGCCGGATGGACTACATTAGCAAATTTTCACAAGGTTTAATACTAAATTGACCAAATTGAAAGGTTTATGACTGAATTAGTATAAGTGCATTAGTTTTAGGACTTTTTTTATCCCCCATAAATTTATGTACCACTCAATTTTAGATCGTACAAGGGATCATGTCGCAAAAATTAAGGAGGCAAGTTCATAAATGATTCTAAGTGCAAGGGGTGGTATACACATTTTAGGATTCGGACAATGTTGTCATGAATTTCGAATAGTGGATTTGATGTAAGTCTATGCAAGTTATAGAAGCTTTATCGTCAATTATAATTGTTTACTATCTATTTGGTAAAGCGTAACGTCGGTCCCAAAAAGTTTGAAATCAATCCATAAGACTCCATGTCGGTCTTCCGGTTGGATTTTATGTAAATAATATGCAACAGATCAAATTTAAAAAATAAAAATCAATATCTGCAGCTTTGTTGGCACCATCAGAACATTGTGCGACTATACAGGTCAAGTTGTCAAATGACTAATGATATCTCAGTGGACGGGAAAGCAATACTTTCGAGTTGTTGGTCCCTTACTATCTTAGAAACCTCAATATATCTACAGGATCTGATGCGTGGTTGTTCAAAACATTACATTTGCACTAGTCTTCGCATAAGTGTCAATCTATCTAATCATGTTCGGAGCTGAAAGCAATTAGGGTTCTAGCTTTCCGTCGGCGTTAAATGATTTGTCCGACAGTTTTGCATCCAATTTTTTTACCACTCTTGATTATTAGGTCCTCAACGTCCCAATTAAAACTACGCTACTAGTTTTCCATGATCAATTTGGTAAAGTTTGGACAGCTCGAAATGCCGCCTTGTTAACTCATTGCGGTCTTCATGAAGTAACTATTCATGTCTTAGTATGTTTTTATATCGAGAATTTCCGTTGAACACCCGGCGAGATTATGTTTCGATCTCAATGTCACGTAACGCTTCTATCATTCAGCCCATCTAAATGCTAATAAGTCACTGGTTCGTGATAATTATTCAATGAATGGGACCAAAGCTCAATAGTGTACGAGAGCAATTATCATGTCCACATCGGGTAAAAATGTGTTGGTGACGACCGTCTTAGGTACATGACTGTTGTTCATTTAATGGGAACCGAAAAAGGTATTCTTCGAGGGGGAGTATCTTTCTGGGTGGACCCAGGAAAGATTGGTTGGCTGTCATCTCCATCAAAGTGACGTGCACCTCGGGTTTCCTTCTTCACTCTCAAATCATGGTCTCCAAGAATTTATTTTCATATGAGAAAAGGACACCCCCTTGCTTATCATAAGGTCCATTATATGATCACATCAAGACAAAAACCTAATACTTCCGTAGACCAGATTATACGAACTAGTGCCAAGACAAGTCTCAGCAAACAAGAGTGTGAATGCTGAGACTTCATGAGTGTTTGCGCCTCTCTCTCTCTTCCCAAATTCATCTCATTGCTTCATCGTTGTGTTGTCACCATATGTGCCTGTGGGGGCGGTCAGAGTCCCACCATTGTTTTGTCATAAACAAAGTCTCTCACCACTGTACAATTTGCTCTCAGGAATTGGAAATCTATACCAAGTACTATTAGAATAACATTCATTCGAAATGCAAAACTGATTCTTTTTTTACTTTCTAAAGATTTAAAGGCAGCAATACTTTTCCCAAGTTTTGAAATTCAATGTTTATCTTTGATATTTTTCTTTGGGTTTTGTTAAAAAGTATCCGAGTACTAAAATAAGTAACTGGAACAGAAATAAAAAAAAAATCACTTTTTAAGACACTTGGGAAACTGAAAAAGTACCTATTTTAAGAAGGCTAATTACTTAAATATACAATTTCATATTTAATCTCCATTTAACTCCAATCTCTCCACCACCCCGCTTGCGCTCGGACAGCGATGGGAAGGTAGCAATGACCTCATGTAGAGATCACGACAATAGTGACCTCCTCGAATGGATGCGACAACATCGAGCTCTATGGAATAACTCTCCAACCCAACTCATGTATTGCCGATTGATCCAACCCAATTTACTCATGCAAGCAAATGTGAATTTCGGCCACAACAAGATTTGGTGGGTCTAAGGTTGAAGTTGTGGATCCTGCAAAGGTTAAATGTCGATTCACAAGGCTAGTAGTTGATTTCAAAGCTTCTGATCAACTACCAAGTACCTGTGGGTTGAATCTCATGACTGTCTATCGATCTTCCAAGGTGGCTATTTGACTTCCAAGACTAGTGGACGAATTTGGAGGGTCAAGTCCTAATTATTATGCGTCCTAGTTGTATTATCAGCTTTGAATCCTAGTCTTTATGAGTTTTAAGTGTTCTGCCAATTTATGGAGTCATAATTATGTGATTGGTCCAATAGTAACTATGGTTTTCTAGAATTCTAAGAGCCATTTTTCGTTTTTCTTAGTAGAGTTCATCTATAAATAGATGTGCAATCTCATTTGTACAAACAAATCAGACTTACATTTTGAATATACATGAGATTTTTCTCAAGTGAGTAAATTTTTTGTTTCAATTCTTTTCTAAATCCTTTTGTGGTGGACCAAAAGTTCTTTATCCTTAGCTAGTGGTGTGTTCTTTTATGCTTATGTGGTGAACTTAAGTTCCTTATCCTTGACTAGTGGTGTGTTCCTTAAAGCATTTATTGTGAGCTTCTTCTATCCTAACTTCATTTTTCACTCATACATGTCCATTAAAACCCTTCCATCAACCATTTCCAGAAAACCCTAATCATACATTTATCCCAGAAAAAGAAATTCTTACTTGATCATGCTAAATGGATGGAGTTCCATCGATCATTTTTTTTTGTCTCGAAATATAAACCTGGCAAGAAATGTTGTAGCAGATGCCCTTTCTAGATGGTACTCAATGCTCATTGCTCTGGACTCTAGGGTCCTTGGCTTCAACTTGATGAAAGAATTATATGCTAAAGATTCAAAGTTCTCGTCCAACATCAACAATTTCAACCATGGAATTCATGATACTTATTCGATCTACAATGGATTTCTCATTAAGGAAAATAGGATCTATGTGCCAAAGAGTTGATTCAGAGAGCTACTGATTATGAGTTTATGAATTACTTTTAAAAGACCCTATGGAGGATGCTTTGCACTAATCTCATATCCATCACCACTTATCATCCACAAACAGATGGCCAAACTAGGTAAATAATGTACCCTCACTCTCCTTCGAAGTTTGGTGAGTAACACTTTGAAAGGATTGGGATTTAAAGCTTATAATCAATCGCCAAGTTACACTACAGGTCGATCACCTTTTGAAGTTGTGTATAGATCAATCCTCTCACAACTATCAACTTGATTCACATAACATCCAACTCGCAAGTGAACTATGAAGATGGAAGAGAGCTAATGTTTTGAAGAAGCTTATTGAGCATATTCAATCCAAGATCGAAAAGACAAACGAGTCTTACAAAAAGAAAGCTAACAATCATATGAAGAAAGCTCAGTTTGAACCAGGTCATCTGGTGTGGATACACTTGAGGAAAGCCATCTTGATGAAGGAGAGGTTTCCATCTTGGTGAAAGAATAAGCTCATGCTTAGAGGTAATGGCCCATTTAAAGTATTCGAGAGAATGAGCGACAATGTGTATAAGGTTGATCTCCTTGAAGAATATGGTGTCTTAGCAACTTTTAATGTAGGAAACCTTTCTCCTTATTTCGAATATGAAGGCCTATCAAATTTGAGGCCAAACCTTAATCAATATGGGGAAGATGTGGGAGCATCAGGTCCTATGGAACAATTCTCAAGTCCAACTCAAGTTTCGTCAATTGATCCAACCCAATCATTACTCATGCAAGTTAAAATAGATTTCATTCACAACATGAGTTGATGGGTGTAAGGTTGAAGTTGTTGATCCTGTAGGGTTAGTTGTCAACTCACCAGGCTAATTGTCAATTTCATGGTTGCTGATCAACTATTGAGTAGCTGTTGGCCAATTCCCATGACTGTTTATTGACTTCCAAGACTGGTGGACGAATTTGGAGGGTCAAGTCCTATTTATTATGTGATTGTATCGTCAATTTCATATCCTAGGTTTTTACGAGTCTCAAATCAATTGTCAGTTTCTAGAGTCATAAATAGTTCAAATAGTCATTTTCATTTGTTTAGAAGAGTCCTCCATATGTAAAGGTGCAATCTTATTTGTACGAGCAGAATAGCCTTGCATAATATACGTGAGATTTTCCTCAAGTGAGTGAATTCCTTATTTTGGTTCTTTATCCAAATCCTTTGGTGAACCAAAAGTTTTTTTGTCCTTAACTGGTGGTGTATTCCTTTATGCCTAGGTGGCAAATTTAAGTTATTTATCCTTGACTGGTGCTATGATCTAAACCTTGTTGGTAAGCTTCTTTATGAAAATTACCCAATCAATCCTAAATTCAGTCATAATCTTTTCAATTTTGCCAATTTAGTCCTAAATATTTGTGCGAAATGCCAATGTAGTCCTTTCGATCAATTTTTGCTCAGAAATCACTAATATGGCAATCTAGCCATCATCAATCATGTTACATGGCACATAGTTGTCAGCGATTTTCAGCGAAAATTGACCAGGCAAACTATATCGGAATTTCTTGCATAGGTCTAGGACTAAACTTGTAAAATAAAAAATTTTAAGACTAAATTGACATCCATATAATAGATTTAAGATTAATTGGACAATTTCTTTGAGCTTCTTCTATCTCAACTTTGTTTTTCACTCATACACGTCCATTTAATACCCATCCATCAACCATTTCTAGAAAACCCTAATCATATTCTTATCCCTGAAAATGAATTTCTTAATCTCTCAATTTCATCATGGATCGAGATCGCTGATGTTGTGATGACCTAGGATTTGAGGTTTCTATGGTCTTCCTCATCCTCGAAAACAATTGCAAGCAAGGCAATGACGATTGAATTAGGGTTTGGAAATTGAGTCGATTTCTTAAGGTGGTTGCGATATGAATATTTTGGAAAGGAAATGGAAATTTAATAAATAAACTCAAACGATTATTTGTCGTGGGATGTAATATCACGCGTTATAAAAGTAAAGGTAAGTGGGTCGTGGTTCTGAAAATAAAGAATGTCAATAGTAACGATGTCCGGAAAATTTTCTAAAGTTTTCCTTTTTTTCTTTTTAAGTTCCAAAAACGAAAGGAAAAGTCCTCCTTTATATTGGTTAGTAAAGTGACCTCTTCATTGCCACATTTATTTGTGCACGAGCTCTGCTTCCAAAATCCTGACAGGCAACTTGACTTGGAATCTCTGCAGAGCAATGTTTCGGAGTATTTTCTAGCAACTCTTTTGTTTTCTAGATCTTCTACAAACGTACATTCAGGTTTGTATATCTGAAAAGGACAAGCACACTAGCGACACGAAATCTTCAAGCGTAGATCTCATTCATTCACAGCTTCTCCATTTTAGAAAAGTCAAATATGTACTATTCGCTTTCAGGGATTCCACCAATGACTTAAAAAGAGTCCAATCCTTGACTCCTAATGCTGCTCTTTCTACTGTAATGATGTTATGGAAGAGGGCAGTCTATATTCTGTAGTACAAGAATTGGCCCACGAAAGTTTTAGGCTACTAGAATTTCACGTGCTGATACTCTTTCATAATTACAAACTAAGGAACTTGTCCACTATCACATGTTTGGACAACTATTATTGATAGGTAGGTTTCGAACGCGTCAAAGTTTTTAGGTTATGATCAATGATTTCTTATGTTTGTGCGAATACGAACTCAAAATTTATAGGTTATGATTACGTCTAGGTTAATTAAATGACAGAGCTTATGTTGACAAATAGCGTGAATTGAATTCCATTTTACTGGAGAAAGGTACAGTAAACATCAGTACCACTATATTAATAAACAAAGCGGTAAAATTCGAAATATCAGGAAGTAGAGAAAGCAACTTCATGTGGCCCATATGCTAATGTCTAAGCAATTAGGCCCCACGATTTGATCGTCTTCTTCCTCCACTCCAAAATCCTCCTGTTGTTTTACCCTCAAAATGGTGCCATATTAATCAAAACAAGGTCCAAAAAAGACTTCACCCCATCTTCGTCCAGAGAGATGTCAAGTGAAAGAGGAAAGGAGACAGCCGAGTTGGGGACATCCAGATCTCCTAGCGACCAGCAGCCGGCGACCCCGAGCCGATATGAATCCCAGAAGCGGCGCGATTGGAACACGTTCGGCCATTATCTGCGGAACCAGAGGCCACCGGTCCCGCTCTCACAGTGCAATTGCAACCACGTTCTCGAGTTCCTCCGGTACCTCGATCAATTCGGGAAGACCAAGGTCCACTTGCAAGGGTGCGTGTTCTATGGGCAGCCCGAGCCACCCGCACCGTGCACGTGCCCCCTCCGCCAAGCTTGGGGCAGCTTGGACGCACTGATCGGGAGGCTCCGGGCTGCGTACGAGGAGAATGGCGGATCCCCGGAGACGAATCCTTTTGCTAGCGGGGCAATTAGGGTGTATCTTAGGGAGGTGAGGGAGTGCCAAGCCAAGGCAAGAGGAATCCCATACAAGAAGAAGAAGAAGGCCACTTCAACACAAGGGAAGGGCGGTGATGGATCAAGTTCAACCATGCATTTCCAAGGTTAAGCGGTAATAATCTCTTTATTTGGCTTCTCTTCCACTTTGATGAGCACGCACACGTCTTCCTTTTTCATAGTTCATAACTGTCGACATCGATTCTAGCATCATAGATTGGCGGTGAACTCTGTTGCGAAGCATCAAGCATTCACTTGGGCCTTGATGTTCTTAACATTGATAAGTCTCCGAGGAAGAGAGTCAATAGATCGATCAAAGAAGTTGTCGGTAGAAGAAGAAATTTACAAGAGAGTTGACTCCTGAAAATGATCAACATCTAAAAATCTGGGTCAATGCTGCCCTTTCTGTACATACTCCCTTAACCCTAGTTTCATCGGAGTACTTCGGGAATATTTTATTGAATTTGTGTGAACCTGGGAGCTTTGCTGAGACCCGTCATCATAATCATATACCATGAAACACAATGAGATTCGAGAACAGTACGGAGCTAATGGAAAAATCCGCGGAAGCTTCTTTTTCCAATCTCCTCCTTCAATCATCTGTCAAATTTAATGGCTGTATAATCACCTGTCATGCAAAAAACAGTGCTCATGGTACATTAATATATATTTTATATTGGCTCCTTGAGAATAACTTTTCCCCTAATTTGGGTCTATTGAGATTTTGAAGATTTTGGTGCCTCCATGGGTGGTGAATCTTCATAGAAAGCTTTTTCCAAGTTGACATGATTTACAATGATCAAAATCAATGGAAAGAAATGATTAAATAAGTTTAAGGTTTCATCTAGGAATCCTTCATCAATATTTTACTGCCCACGAAAATTGCTTTTTCTCGTCTAAAAATCTTCGTGGCAGACGCCATCATTGCCAGTCTCAAATTCCATGAATGCAAGACTTAGAATTGAGAATTTGTTACTGCTAATAGCCCCTATACTCACGAATGTCCAACCGACATTTATTTGTTGTGTATTGTCTCTTTTGCTCGTATCTAGGAAGAAGCATGGAGAAGAAATTACTTCATTTAAACAGTTGTCGTCTCAATAACTTTAATCCACATGATATTAGATATCATAGCTTCACCTTGTCTACTTCTTGCCATGACACGACTTATAGCTATTTTTGTCAAGGGAGTAGAACTGTTTTCATCACAAAATGCCTTGATTTTGTGGGATTTACATAGATATAATGTGTCTGTCGAAGTTCAACCCTATTGGGTTGATCATCGAATGATCTTTGTGTTTGAATACACTGTTCCATAACTATCATTTTGTCCATCGTGTAATCTCTCATCCCTCAATATACCCCACGTGTTCTTCCAAGTGCAAAAGAAAGTTTCAGACTAGAATTCCGGCTTAGATACGTAGTTACTTTTGTTCCCACTTGTTTCAACTCTTACCTGAAAATTTTAAAAATTCACTCGGTAAATTGTTAATTTCAGTAAGAATTTGGGGGAAAAAAGGTTTTGGTCAGAAATCTATGAAATCTCTGACACCATTGAGACTTACAAAACTTTCAAGAAGTCGTAAGGTCTATTTTAATTGGGATCTTGATATCTTATGACAAAACATCAAGGACCAATCCTTGGCGAGTGACTGATAATTACCATTAATTGTCATCTTAACTAAGATTCTAACAAACCTAATAGAGAGCTAATGATTTACCCTTCTTTTGACAAAAAAGTCATTACATATGAGAAACAATCATCAGATCTGAATGCAACAAAGTAAAGGTAGACAACAGAAGAAATCTTTTAGACAGTCCATATAGGATCAGCTTAATCACAAGATTATATATCGTACGTAGCTTAAGGGATTTTGGTGTACCAAGAATCTTTGAACTTAGGCCTTGAAAGCAACCGAGCCATGCCTACTTAGACAAAACTCCAACAGCAAAGAATTACAGAAACGAATCTAAGAAAGGGTCGATGCTTTTGGAGGCAGGAGTCAAGTTCCTGAACTTTTCAATGTAACAGTTTTGGACAAGGAATTAAAATGATATCTGCGTTGGAAACATGTTATGCATAAACCCACAAGTTTTTGTGGGTTTAAGCTTGTGAAAGAGCTTACATTGTCTGCTTTTGAAGTGACATGTGAGCCAAGAGAACGAGAAAACACACACAAAAAAAGGGGGACTTCGTGATCTTTCTTCATTAGCCGCCGACCATCTGTCATTGTAATAATCTTCCTGCGACGACATCATTTTCTGTACACTGTTCAATTACCTGCTTATGAGATGTGTTTTCGAGAAACCTGTCCTAACATACCATTGCCGAAGTTTTTAACCTGTGTTCATTTGATTTTCGTCAGTTATCAGTTGTTTTTTCACTCAATTTCAGAATATACAGTCAAACTAAAGAAGTAAATCCCAGCATGCAGTTTTGAAATGCCAGTATAGAATACTGACGCTACGCGATACTTAATACTGCCGGATTTAACATTTTATACTGACATAAGCTGTCTTACAACAACACAATGTACATGTCTAACAGTATTCTAATATTGCATGGGATAGGTGATTCTGTTTATACAGGACTATTTCAAGAATGTATCTGAACAGATTTTTCTTCTCTTATTAACCTTGTCAATAATATAAACCACTGACACGGGAGAGCTGGTAACATCAAGTTTTGATGAGGACCTAGTACCCACTTGATTCTGTTTATACCAGGTTATTTCAAGAATGTATCTATACAGTTTTTCTTCTTTTCTAAAGCTTGTCGATCTAAGATTCTTGTCCTTTTTTTTATTATCAATAGTTCATCTCTAACACGGGAGAGGCTCGGTAACATCATGATTTGATGAGGATCTAGTACCCGGTTGAGGAATTTAAATGCCTCATCCTTAATTGTAGTTAATAATTTTCTTTCAAGGAAAAGACTCAAATGCTAGGCCAAAACAAGTCTAATTTAAGTTCTTATTTAGTTGTCAAATAATACTAAACTACCAAGTAATGTACCACTTTCACACAGCTAATTTCCGAATTCATGTGGCCACCATTGTATGCTTTCTATTCTTGCTATATTATTTTGCCACCCAGATGAATCCCTATTGGTGCCAAAAGGAAATCAAATCATTCCAATGTTATTCTATACCTAGGAGAGTCATTCTGGAAGTAATTACTCTCTGATATGATGTGATGAACTTTTAATGCAGGCTCATGCTAATAAAAATCAGAAGAAACGATAGAAAATGGCAGGTTTTTGCGGTTTCCCACACTGCTTTTGCCTCCTGGTAGAGAGCCAATGCAATTTGATGATGTAAATAATCACCTGGGGCTGCTGGTGCGCTTAAAGGCCTCCTTATTTTTGGCTTCACGTTCTTGAGTACTATTACTATGTCACAGCGAGCAACTCTTGTTAGTATATGATTGTGCTTTATGCAGTCTTTTCTCTATGTACTTCGACTCGTCGCTGATATAAATGTTTATCGTATCTGCCTTGCTTCTCTTCTTCTCATTTTGCACTGTGATTGCTTATGTAAATCACTTCTATAGAACTGCACGACTCATGTATCTTCCTGTTTATTCTCGCCGCGTTACTTTGTAGATTCATAAAAGCCCGAACTATCGATATTAGTGTAGATAGTTGATAGCAGCAAACAAGTGATGCCCCAATGACAGATATCTTTGACCAGGTAATAGCCCGGACAAACGTTAATGTCTGAGGAGATCACATCAATCGTCCTAGACGTTGCGGTTCTAGCTTAAATCGAAATATCTTCGTGACATGCATTCAGGATGACTATAGCAAAGATTTGTGTGTGATCGATATCGATCCAAGACTTGGAGTTACTCCCTCCAAACATCAACTCGAGGCCTCTTCCTATTCTCCTTTTGAATCCATCGGGCACGTCCAAATTGTTCAGACGTTTATCGTAGCTTACAGGTTGAACCCCTTAATATTGTTGCAAATCTCTCTCTCTCTCTCTACAATGCACGTACACAGGGAAAATTGTCAAAAAAGTCATAAACTTATTGCACTTTTGCTAATTCAATCTAAAACCTTTTAAGTTTGCCAATTGATTCCTAAACTTTTCGCATTTGTGCCAATTCAATCTTAAACCTTTTAAATTTGCCAATTTAGTCCTAAATCTTTTGCATTTATGTCAATTCAGTCCTTTTCGACCTGCCGGCGTTAAAGTGAACAATTTATAATAATATTTTATTATTTTTCAATTTTTTTTCTTGTTTTCTTTTTCTTTCTTCCCTCCTTCTTCTTCCTCCAACCGGTCGCCGAAGCGGTGAACGACTAGAGGTGATGAAGCTCACCCAGCGACGGCGAGGGCAAGCCTCACCATTGTTGGGCAAGGCTCGACCTTGTACCAGGCGATGTATAGTCCCATGCCCACAAGGCGTTTGACAAAATGTGCCAGAGAAGAGGGAATTGAATGTGGGTGCGCATTGGTGGGGGGAAGGTCTAGAGGCGGTTTATATCGGCCATGGATAGAGAGGTGCTCGCCAATGGCTGGACATCGGCCATGGACAGCAAACGTCGAACACCTAGTACAGGTTCACCAAGTCCACCCAGTTCGCGTCGAACATCTTGTAGTAGTTCTCCACAAATCGCTTGGCCACTGCTTCTAGATCTTGATCCATGTTTCCTCGATCAATCGTCATCATCTCTCCTTCTAGTTCTATGCTTCAGACCCACGAGAGGCTTGCCCTTGCCCTCGCTGGGCGAGCTTGCCCAACCATGGAAGGCGAGGTCGAGCCTTGCCCTCGCCAGTGGCCAGGCGAGCCTTGCCCAGCGACGACAAGGCTCGCCCTTGCCCTTGCCCTCGTCGTTGTTGGGCGAGCTTCGTTGCCTTTGGCCGGTCGCTAGTGAGAACCGGCTGCAGGAAAAAGGAGGGAGAAAAAAATAAAGAAAGAAAAATAAAAAATTATTATAAATTGTCTACATTAGCGCCAGCCAGCTATGTTACACCAACACGCAACATGACACGTCGCACGTAATTTCTCAAAAATAAAGAATTCCGACATGTTCCGACATGTTGTATTTTAAATATATATTTTTATATATACATGATAAATTATTTAAAAAAAAGTGTTGCAATAGACTTATGAACCATAAAATTGATGTCAAATGTTTACTTTTAAAAATCATGTCAAGCACCATAGTAATCCAACAAAGAAAGAGCATACAAAAGGGCACTTCACCAAAAGCAAGAGAAAATGTTTGCTCGAGTATATGATCGATCGGATATAGATGAGGTGAGACTTGTTGGGGTGTGGTCCATATTCCCCATCGATAGGAAAGCACTGGGATCCCACTCTCTTTCATTTATAATTGAGTGATGTAACAGATGTATGAGGTGTTAATTATAGTAGAAAGACTCATCAAAAGAACAAAACGATCAAACTAAAGTAGAATCGATCCACAAAAAAGCAAAACATTGTCTTTGTTGCAAATAAGCAAGTGCAGCTCAATGCGTGATATGTCGCTCTTGTTGCTCCTCAGCTCATCTTACTCCAACCTAGAGCAGGATCTCAAAAACTCACTTTTTTTGTTGAAAAAAAAAACGCTAGGACACGCGTGTCCTACGCGTTGACTGTGTGTCCGACACGAACACGTGCACAATATGCACGTGTCCGTGTAACATAACCAACCGGTAAAAAATGATTGAATTGGCACCAATGCAAAAGGTTTAGGACATAACTGGCAAACTTAAAATGTTTAAGACTGAATTGACAAACTTAAAATGTTTAGAATTGAATTGGTAATAGTGTAATAGGTTTGGGACTTTTTTGACAATTTTTCCCACATACACATGTTCATATATATGCTCAACCTATGGCAGAAAATAGAAAAAGAAGGAAGAGGTTGTCTTTGGGGGTTTGTACTGAAAGTAGCCCATCCACATAAAAATGACAATTTATGAAAAATCCTATTTAGGCCTTATAGTAGCACCAGTCCTCCCACATATATAGATCTCGTATGAATAAAAATATGGGTTAATACCATGAAAAATCTCAAACTGGTATGCTTGTGACAAATTTACTCAAAACTATTTTTTTGACCACGAAAAACCCCAAACTGGTACACATGTGATAAATTTACCTCAAACTAATTTTTTGACCACGAAAAACCTCAAATTGGTATATTTGTGATAAATTTACCCCAAACTGGTACACCTGTGACAAATTTACCCTCCATTAGTTTCCATTAAATTATATTAATACCACGACAAATCCCAAACTAGTAAACTTGAGACAAACGGAGGATAAAACCTAAAACTAGTATATCCTGTCAACTGTTACGTGTCATCAAACTCAGCAATTTGACAGTAAAATTTAACAGAAACTGACGGAGGGTAAATTTATCACAGGTGTACCAGTTGGAGTAAATTTGTCACAAATGTACCAGTTTAGAATTTTTTGTGATAAAAAAAATAGTTTGGGGTAAATTTGTCACAAACATACCAGTTTGGGATTTTTCGTGGTATTAACCCTAAAGATAACCTACTCGTCGAGAAAGAAAGAATGAAAGAAGAGGAAAGACAGTGGGAAAACACACCGACTTATAAATGATCTTCTTGAAGAAACAACACGCATAATTACAGTTCAAGTCTTGTAATTGGTTAAAGAGTACAATTTAATCACAAAATTTTGTGAAAAAAGTATCTAACCCGTGAAACTTTAATATTCTGGGGTTGATTCCCAACATTGAGAGAGAGAGAGAGAGAGGTGGCGATTTAGAGAAGAACAGTGACGAACCTAGGATGAAATTTTTGGGGAAGCCGAGATTAAAGATATGCTATGTATTTTAGAATTAGTAATTATTCATCAAAATTAACAAGGTATTTACAAAAGAAAAGAAAAAAAGGATCGAGGGGGTTGTAGCTCCCATCCACGTGGCTCATATCAATCCCCAAGAGAGAGAGAAATCTCATGTATAAGCGATGTGCATTATAACCAGAAACGGAAAATTACATTCGAAACAAATTACACGTGAAACGAAGAACCCAGAAGTTTGAAATCTCGTGTAAATGGAAAGGACATTACATTAGAGTCAAACTTACAAGTGACATGAAGAAAGCAGAAGCGCGCTTCTATACCATTCTAGAAAGTTCAACTTAAAATATTAAAATATGCATTTTCTTTATTAGAGAGTTCAACATAAAAAAAATTTAAATTATTAAGTCGAGAAAAATAGGTCCTTGAAATCTCATATATAAGCAATATGAATAATATCAAGAAAGGGAAAATATATTTTTAAAAAAAACAAACTTATATGTGGAATGAAGAATGCAGAAGTGTGCCTCTATACCAATTTAGAAAGGTCAACTGAAAATATTAAGTTATTGGATGATGAGAGACTTTGTGTATATCAACTCATTGGAATCTTCCATCCAAGCCACTTTGTTACCACTTATTTTAATGGGAAAAATGAACCAAAATCTTATAAAGAACACATGTGGAACTGAAGAACGGGCAATCAAGCGCGAAATAAATTCAAATGTGACATGAAGGATGTGAGACCAGACTCTGCTACCTCATTAGAATATCCAATTTAAAAGGTTAAATTATTAAATAGGAAGAGAGCATATGTGTAGACAAATGAACATCATATCTCGACTGCGCGATGACTCTTTTTAATAGATAAGCTTCATTCACTCATCTTAAACTTCGGGAGTTGAGGTTGGACCTTTTGTACTAGTCATTGTAGGGGGTGACTTGAGCCTTTCTGCTGTCCAGTATCATAAAATTTTCACATGAGTGGGGCTATTTCCACTTCTTACGTGACTTAGGCTACGTTTGGGAAGACTTTTTGATAAAGTCTTTGGGAAAATGCAAATATCTTTGGGTTAAAGGGGTTTTTCGAAATACAATAGTGTTTGATAAAATCACACTTTAAATATAACTTTGGTTAAATGGTATTTGAGAAAATTATATATTGCAAAGCCCTTTTTTTTTTTTTAAGTTAAAATCTGTCACCGGCGAGTCTTTCCGGCGACTGGCCAGCGAACCTCTTCGGCGAGCCACCACCAGCCTCGCCTGAGGCTGCGCGACCTCAGCGAGACTACCTGAGGCCATGCGACCTCAGGCGAGGCCTTGGTCGCGAGACCCAAGTTGTCGTCGGCCTGGTTAGCCTGAGGTCGCGCGACCCAGGCCGACTGTCGCCTGGGGTCGCACGACCCAAGCGACGTCGGCTTGGGTGAGGTCGCGACCTCAGGCCAACGGTCGCCTGGGGTCGCACATGCGACCCAGGCCGACGGTGGCCTAAGGTCACGCGACCCTGGCGACCGGCGGCCATCGCTGGCCCCTCGCAACTCTTCCTTTGGAGAAGACAATAAACAGTGATCTAGTAAGGGCAAGATCAGAAAAGTAAAACATAAGTGAGAATATTTTGAAAAGAAAAAAAAACTCTTTAACCCTCTTTTAGCCTTCCGAAAATGCTAAAATGCCCAAGGCAGCCTTGGACTCGCCTTGGGCTTTCAGCCTTGGGAAGGCTGGCATTTGGGAAAATGGGCTTCAAAAATAAATGCCAAACACACTAGCATTTGCCCAAGTATCTTTAAAAGTTCAAAGAGCTTTGCAAGGCAGTTTCCAAACGCACCGTTAATCCACCCTATTTTCGTTAGGCGGATAAAACCACCATTGATGGTTTCAATTTAACACGGTTTTCTTTGATTTAGTTATTTCCTTCAAATTTAAACTTAGTGTTGTTTATAAGATTAAAAATAAAAAAAATAGACCCGTCTTTACCGTCACTCTTATCACAACTTATATCCATTTTTCATTCTTCTATTTTTTTATTTTTTTTCGAGATCATCCTTCTACTTCAAAGGTTCCCTTTTTTGGTAAATCTGTCATTTATTATATGATTAGTCTTAGAAAAAAAATCAAGTCTCTTTAGTTTCTACATTAAAGAATTGGTTTTTTTTTTTTACTACCGTAGTGAAACACTTCTACACGGAGATTATAAGAAACTATAGGGGTATAAAAAAAAATAGACTATATACAATGAAGCAAAAAAAAATTATGCACATTGAGGCACCTTGATATTTTTCATAAACCTTTCATGTGTGATATTAATTTTTATCAATCCAAAATTAATTAAATTTGACTGTCCTTTCAATATCATCTTATACAAAACTCTGATTTAATTTAGTATCATCTTTTGAAATTTTGTATTGGGGAATGTAATTGTTACTTTACATTGGCAAATCTTTGAATAGAGCTTTTTAGGTTTCATCTTGTCATCCCATAGCCAATATGAGTGGAAAAAAAACAGGTGATAATAAAAAAAAATATTACCTGTGATATGCACAACAAAAACGTAAGTTTATAGATATTTGAATTTGTTAAAGTTGTTCGTGCTCATGCGATCAAATCGTTATATTTACTCAACAACATGAAAAAGAAGAAGGTTTTTTGAAAATTTCTTACATGGTAATACCCACTTAATATATTTCTTTAAAAAAAGAAGAAGAAAGCGCGTTCATAATTATGAAAACTAGATCCAACATAGATATAAAGGAATTAAAAAAAGAAAAGAAAGTGAATACGTTTCGGGTTTGCCAATGAAGATTTTTATTTATAAAACGGAAATAGCCCAACCCCGTGCACATTGCATCATGTCTTGTCTTACCAACAAACTTACATAATTCATCCAGTAAAGCCGCTAAATAAGATTGTTTTATATACTTGATTAACGAAGTGATTTAGCACATATTCATTCCATTGGGTACTAGCAGAACGTTCCGTAAGATTACTCTTTTCACTTTACGCGTTTGAACCCAGATCTTTTTCTTCTTCCTGTATGGGCATGATGTGCTTGAACTTGAGAATTAAATTTAATGAACCGTTCTCCACGAGTGCTATACTTTGAGAGAGAGAGAGAGTATATTATCTTGAGTTTTTTTTTTTATAGGGAGTCGAAGGGGGTAAGTCATTTGATGAAGCAACATACCAAGGACTCTTTCTCGATTACTTCGAACATACCCAATAATTTAAGAAGTGCAAGCATTTGAACAATCGGGCCTAGATCACCTCCAGCGTGGAAGTCCTGTGCAAGCTTCTCAAGGAAAAGGAGAAATTTTACATATGGGATATAATATTAACATGGTCAATCCAACCTATATCTGTAAATTCTAGCACTTCTTCCCCCACAGAGGAAACATTAAACTAACTCACCTAACCAATAAAATACAAAAGCAACCAAACTTCTTCCTGAGCTTCATCGAAGAGTACCTTCTGATAACTCTCGCTTAGAGACGACCGGAACGTTTTCGTAGGTAGGAAGCTGGGACTTGCTGGCTCTCCCAGACACGACCATCTACAAATAACTCTCTGAAACATGGAAGATCACACTCACTCAGCATTGTTAGCAAATTATTGCAGGAATTTTGCAAGTACAAGACCCAATAAGGTCGAAACTTGAAAGCCAATACAATTTCGAAGAGCACAGTAAAAGAAAAAATGTTTTCTAACTCCCTGGAAATATAAATTTGTAAAGTTTGATAGTTTCTAAACTTATAGACTCAAAGGATGTTCATATTCGGAGAATTCGAAAGAAATTTCAACAATTTCCCTTCAAATTCAAAGTCCCTGAAACTATGATCACCTGCTTCTAAAGCGAAAATCTTTTCGATCGGTACAGCAAAAGAATTGGACATAAGAGAGAAATGCATGCACAAAATAGAAAAAATACTTCATTCACTATTTTTGCGTATCTATGCCTACAGCGACATTTGAAAAGTCACATGCTTATACAGGTTTATAGTGTAGATGCAAGTCTCAAATGAGCTATCCATCCAAAGACTTCAGATTCTAATGAAATTACCCTAAAGCAATAAGTGCTGATATAAGCATCAAACAAAAAAGTGCCGAACAGCCTGGGACCGTTTGGTATGGAGTTGACCCACATAACATCTTTGAGAACCAGAGAACGTCATAAGAATGCAAGAGGAGTGTGCAAACACACGCTGAATCCTAGGAACCCAGAAACAAATGGATAGATGCAATGCGAATTAGCTTTTATACGTGTCTAATATCGCGTCTAACTCAGGAAGGATATATCCACTCATTCTCCATAAGGATAGGAAAAAGATGAGGCATCAACGTACTTCTCACTCAGAAAATCTGACCAACCGTGAAAAGTATGGCATGACTAACTTAGGAGCATCACGTAACCATAGACAGAAGAATTCTTTCAGCGGTCCCGTGATCTGAATCTCCACCACATCCCAGGCACTTGCATACCGATATGCGACTCGACAAGATCTGCACCTTTCCTCTTCACTATCAGAGAGAAGTCTTTAGACACCGTCCAAAATAAAACTCCCCTCTATCTATTATGTGAGGCTCACACAACAAAGCTCCTTTCATGTGAAAGAAGCTCCGCAGAGAGACCCGCCCAAGTGGCCACTATAAAGTCTCTAGGCTTTTTGCCCCATCCCAAAAGCCACAAGGTCACACAGTGACAGTAGTGCCATCTAACTCCACGGCCCATCCCAGCCCAAACATGGTGAACCAACTTCGCAGTTCGGACATGTTATTGACATCACCACTTCACCCACAAGACAACAACGTAGCAATAAGAACAAAACAAAATTGTTCTGTCTCTCCGGCTTGTATCAGCACCCACCGTAAGCAATAGCAATGTCGCAAAGAACGTAATCTTCCTAGCAAACTGCGAACTTGATGAATAAATTCACGACCAAAACAGAGCAAAATCGCGTTCCAACCGGAAAACCAAAGATTAATCATGGGAATATGGTCGGAAAATCGAAGCCCGTTACCGTCGATCGGAGTCTGCTTCAGCTTCTTGATCTTTTGGAGGTGAATCTGCGTCTCCAAGAACCACCGCATCCTCTGCTGCTCCAAGTCCTTGGCGAACTGCATCCTCTGTTTCTCCAGCTCTATCATCTCCCTCGCCTTCTTCCTCTCCACTCTCTCGTATATCTGCCCCAACCTCTCTATCGCCTCGGCTAACTCCGCGTACCCTCTCTCTCTCCTCTCCGCGCTCCCCTTGCCGGACCTCGATTTCGCCTTCGAGCTGGACCGCTCCGATCCCTCCTCCTCCCCTGCCACATCCTCGTCCGCCGCCGAGAAGGCGGGCCGGAAAAACGATCCGCCGGCGGGGGACATCGCCGGCGCGCGCTTTGTCCGGTTGTGGCTCCGGGGGCGCACCGGCACGGTTACCGCCGGCAGCATGCTCCGAGCCGGCTGAGAGGCCCCTCGCTTCGACCTCGATCGGGCTGCCGGCGGGGGCGTCGGCGACCGCGAGGGCTTCCTCGGCGGGAGGTTGGATCCGATCAGGGCGTCGAGGCCGGCGAAGAAAGGCCAGGGGCTGAGGTAGCCCCCGTCGGGGCCGTCGCGGGGATCCGAAACCCTAGCCTTCTCGAGCTTGAACTTCTTCTTGAGCGTGTCGATGCGGTTCTTGCACTGGACGCCGGTACGGCGCGGCTTGCCAGGGGAGGTAGGGGCGGCGCCGCGGCGGGAGTTGACGGAGTCGGCGACGTCCTGCCAGTCCTGCTGGGAGAAGTTGCCGCGGTCGAGGGCGAGGTAGCGGTCGCCCCAGGCCTGGATGAGGGCGAAGGTGGAGCCCTCGGTCCAGCAGTCCTCGCGGAGGGGGGGGAGGGGAGTGGCGGAGGGCCGCTGCGGCGGGGGAGGGGAGGGCGACGGCGGGGGAGTCCCGTTGGGGGCCTCCATGGGGAGAGGGAACGACGGCGAGGTCTCTGAGGTTATGAGGAGGGGGACGATGGCGTGGTGCGACTCAGTGGCGCGGGGGGGTGTGGGGGGAGAGATAAAGATTATATTTTTGAAACGACCCAGGTGTTGAATCCGAGTGTAGCCGACTGGTCCGTAGAGTGCAGAGTGGTGGAGCCGGAGGGCGGTCCGAGTCGACGACGGCGGTGAAGTGGGCGCTTCTATTTATTCATGGGCTGTGCTCGAGATTGGGCTTTCCCTCTCACCGTCTCCCTCCACCGTTGCCTCAACTCAATCCCTCTCTATTTTCCATCCAACTGAAAACCATGACTCGATCGCCCATTCTGATGTCGAAACTTTTGCAAACGATCATTTAACATTCGCGACTTTTGCAGAGCGATCGCTTAAATGACTCTAGTGACGGGAAATTCTGACCCTAAAAGACTAGCATAGCTCGTTGGAGTTATTTAAATTGGACGCTTTCAAAAAAGCTTTGACACTAAATAAATTTTTAGCATTAAGGTGATCGTTTTTCGAGTTTTGGCTTTAAGAACAATAAAGTTTTGTCAGAGGTTAAATTGGTTCCAAACTTTCATTAGCATTGATCCTCACTGTTAATCAAAATATAGTAAGTCCCTTTCCACAAGACTCCAAGCTTTGTTGTTGAATCTCAAAACAGAGCTATATTAGAGAAGAAACGAATGCGAAGTTATTACTTACTTCCTTTTTCTTTTTTTGGAAAAAAAATAAATCTTTTTGATAATAAAATAAAAATATTTGGACAGAAAGTTTGTTCCATGACTTTGCTTTGCGAATTTTGCTTCCATTTTACAAAATTTCTAATTAAGAAAATGTGAAATTTTTTTTTTATAGATAATCAAATTAGTGCCAAAACTTAATGAACGATAATTTGAGTACCAAAACTTTTTACATGTCCACATAAGTGATTCCAACGGCAAACCACATCAGATTTTCCAAAGTCACTCAAGTGATTGGTTCTCAAAAGTTGCGGCATTTAAAATCGTTTGAAAAAATTTCATACAAAAATAAGCGCTTTACAAAAAAAAAATTGATGCCGTCCTTTTCCCCTTTTTCATCTTCTTTTTTTTTTTGGGTCTAACTTTTTCATCTTTTTCAATAGAACAATTTAAACCGTAGAAAAGCAATTTCGCAAGTTATATGAATCGATATGATTAAGATAAATGTGGTCTGGTAATTAATAAACTAAGATTAGCCAAGTCTCTGATCTCCTGTTCAACTAATCAGTAGAACATATTCACGCCTGTTCCACTATCTCCAACTGATTCTCATCATTTTCCCATACAAATTTGATGACCTCGGCCAAACCTGGCCCAAAATCAATTAAGAGCCGAAATTTTCCGCTCTCGTAAGACGAAAACATGGACCACAAAAAAGATCTGGACGACCAACTCTTTGACGTTCTATGCTCATTTTGCAAAATCATTTTACAGATTACAAGGTAAAAGCCGAAACAGACAGCGTCAAAACTCTTCCAGACTTTCTATACACAAACCGACGAATTCCGGTAGCAGTGAGATCACTCGCAGTCAAGCAACCGGGAGATAATCTCCTCGCAGCTCGGCCTTTCTTGCGGTTCTGCCCAGCAATCTGCGAGGGGACATCAACAGAAGATCAGACTTTGCAAAAAGCAACTCAGAGTGCGAACCAACATGGAACTCTTAAGTTAGTTCAAAATTGGAATATGGACCGAGGAGGACCTGCGATTAGCCTTCCGAGGGGACCTTCGGGTATATCCAACCTGGATCCTTCATTAGCTACTGCATATACCACCTGACAGCACAAAGGACCCACATTATATTGCACATCCCCGATCACAGAAGTCAAAGACAAAACCTAAATACAGTAAAGGTTAATATGTGCAATTCAAAAACCGACACAAGTAGGCATTTGAGTGTGTTTCAATTTATCAACTATGGCGTGCGCTATTCTTTGCAGCAAATCTGAATCCCTTTTTTAATAGCACTCGAAATGGAGGCAGTTACCGTAATTCAAATAAACGATTATCTTAGGTAACACTGCTTTGCTCATGCAGTGAGTCCTTTTTCCCTTTCTTTTTCAATCACAACTAATCCCACTTTCTCCTCATCGTCTCCTTTTCAAATGCACAAGTATTTGTGTCCCCCATGCCAGTTCCAATTGATAAAACTCTCGACATTATATTATATGGCAATAGCAAACCAAGTCATATGTGCAAAAGTTAATCTTTCAGATGGGATTAAGCAACAGCTAAGACTTGCTTGTTCTCAAATCAAAACAATCTGAAACTCAAAACATATCATGCGGTAGTAAAGTCAGAACAGCCTACTCACCCTCTCTGGTGGCACACCATCCCATGGTCTATTCAAAGTGCAGAGCTCCCACATTATCATCCCAAGGCTGAAGATATCACATTTCTCGGTGAAGGGTTCATTGCGTATAAGTTCAGGAGCCATCCACTCCGGTGTTCCAGCAGATGAAGAGTCTCTCATGGGTGAGTTTATCATCATCCTTGATAGGCCAAAATCACATATCTTCACGGTCCAATGCTTATTAACAAGACAATTAGCACTTTTTATGTCACGATGTACTATCTTCATCCGGTGTATGCACATCAACCCCCTGCTTCCGGTGTACACACATCAACACCAACAAAAATTGAGAGAATTAAGCAGCAGCTAAGAGAAAGTAGAATAACACAATGTAAAGTCTGATTTTAAGGATTCCGTTCGTTTGATTTCCAAGCACTTAACCTTCCTTAAAAACCTAAATACAAACTTAAATGAATAAACATCAAATTATTAAACTGTTGTGATCTCCAAATTATCTTGAGAAGAACATGATTGTTTGTTTCATTAAAATCACTTGACACTGGTAGAAGATTTGTATGAAGTTCAAGTAAATTTTTTTTTTTTCACTGAGTCCATGGAGTTAACTCAATAATACCCTTGGTAGGCATTCCTTACTTTAACGAGTGGAATCATGTGCATCCCAATCGAGTTAATTGGAAAAAAATTGACAAGACCCTTAATGACGTGCTGCTTGTAGATATTAGTCTAAACTCTAGGAGTTCAAATGTCAAGAACTGAAAGGCAAGATAAGTCTTTTCATTGCAAGATGTAGCATCTTGTCTCCGTAAGTTGGACATAGTTATCTTATTAACAAGGATATGCCACTTGAGTTTTATGGAGCCCAATAAGTTTTATGCCATAACAGCGATTTAAATTAATACTTGAATGCAATGCAATATATTTTACTTGAAGAAGAAGACAAAAATCTTTGATGTTGAGGAATCACACAAACCTGCATATATCACGTATCATTTTAAGTCTCCGCCTCCAGCTAAGCTTCTTTTTCTGACCACTCAAATGGATCAAATAGTACAAGGAACCCATCTCCATGTATTCGGTTACCATAGAAAGATGTGGAGGCCTCGTGCACGCCCCCAAAAATAATATCACTGCAAGGACAGAATAGATTGCTTTATTTGCTGGATATTAGACCACGATTGCTTAAAAAAATTGAGCTTCCATTGGTAATGTGAATAGTGAACGGTGTAGAACAGTAAATATTCTAAGTGTAATATTCGATTGATGCTCCATATACATAACCCCTTCTCTGCATATGCTCCATATACCATCTATGAAACCAGTGTGAAAATGTATTAGTGCGACGACAAGCAAGTAAAGAATATTTACCATTAGGATGTCGAAGACGGCTGAATGGAGATCCATTTAGGCATAGAACAAGCACATGAAGTCAGATAGATACACCTTGTGGATAAGATAATCAACAGGTCAGTGTCACAAACCTTAGAATGGAAATCTCGTTGCAGAAGTCTTCCATGTTTTCAGCAGTAAGATCTTGCTCTAGGAAAACCTTAATAGCAACGTCTGTCCCATTCCATATGCCACGAAAAACTTCCCCGAAGAACCCTACGCTTAGAAGAAACAATTTCACATTTACATTATCCGGAGATTTTAGAATCCAATGAGCTAACAATTTCTGACCAGAGTACTTGATGTACACATTTGGAACCAAAGTTGTGAATGTGGAATGGCACCATAATCATGAGGAACTATCATCAATATCCTCAGAATCATTTCAAAGATTGTACAACATACAGTAAGAGCAAAGATAAAGAGCAAAAGATTAAAAAGATCCCCAAGAAGCAGAGAAAGATATGATATAGACTTACCTATCCCAACACGAGTCCCAACAGTCAATTCTGAAAAATCAATATTCCACTCTTGGTAAGGAAGTAAAGGTTGGTTATTGAACATTTGAGATTCCAGAACTTTAGTCCACGTCGAAAACAATTCATTGTTGCGTGGATAGTTTGCTACAAGGCTTCTCTCAGAAGATTCACTTCTGAACTCATGAGGAGATGAGGGCAACGATATAGCCTTCTGAGAACTTATATTCTCCCGATCATACATAGGAGATATTCCACCAGAGACTTCATCATGAGCATCAAAATGAAAACTTGATGCCTGAGGCTAGAACAAAGAAATAAAAATCACATTTTGCTCGTAATTCAGGTTAAAAGTCCAGCATAAAACCTGTAAAAAAGTTAATTAATCCTTTCATATGCATTCCACACAACAATGTGGAAACAGTTCCAAAAATCTCAACCAGGAATATGGAGGGTGTAACTAGATAAGCATGTCACTGTAAATGTGGTCTGCGATCAGTATGTCGTTGCAATGGGATGGCAGTCATCAATTCCATACATATATGGCAATTGTAACAGTAGTCCTTGAGAGTGGTCAATACCAGTGCCCATATATCGTACAACACAATTTTCTTAGTAGTCAATATACCACCCTTGATAGCCAGCAAAATGCTAAATGCCTAGGAAATGACAAGAATGATGGAAACCAAGAAAATGTAAAACCACATCAGCAATAATTTCAGTTGGAAACCCAAAATTATACCAGTTGTGCAATGTAATATTGTACAAAAGAAAAGATTGTGTGCAAATATATATCAAGCTAATCAAGCCAAGACGAGTGTATTTAGAAGAGATGAGACTTATATGATTGACATAGAAAGTCAGACTAAAGTGCTGAAGCAACAAAACACTCTTCGTTGTCTTAGAGAAAATCAAACTTTCATAGCCAGAGACACATGCCTGACCTAAGCACTAGAAACAACGACGACGAGAGAAGCACGAAATATATGCAGCTTGTCTACAGAAAAGATTCAGCTTCAAGCAAGCACGTGAAAAAAAATAAGAAATGACAACACAAACATTTGCAGTTCCATCCCGATAAAATCATGACTACCATTTTGTTCTTCCATTCATAGGTGCCAGGAAATATTAAATGGACAGTGCAAATATTGATGCGGCCACCTTAAGAAAACAAAATCACACAAGACAGGTGAGGATATGATAGCAGACGGTTATATGGAAACCATACATCTTTCTGTAGATCTTTGATATTTCTTTCATCTGAAGTATAAGAGAATGACCTATCATTCCCTTGCTCTCTCAGTAGTCGATTTTGCTTCAAAGTCTCATTCATTGCTCGCACAGCCCTGCATTATTAACTGTACGTGCTGAGAAATGGGAAGATGCCAACTTAAGAATCAACAAAAACAAGTACAACTAGTCCTTAGAATGTTGATTAAGCTATAGAATTGGCAAATAATCAACAACCTAACAAAGGCAATACACGTGATACTTTTGTAGATGGGAGGTGCCTATGATTCTTAGTCTTTGTGACCATCTACTAGTTAAGGCACTAATCTAGATTGTATACATCAATTCTTTTTGTTAGATACATGTCTGTCTGCAATTTCAAAATTCTAAATCATTGGATGCTATTGTTGAACTTCATAGAGAGACTAATCTTCACAAAAAGCCAAAAGTTCAATTGGCTCAGAGCCTAAGAGGAAAGAGGGTCACTCGACCCTTTATCACTCTACACCGAAGAGGTTACTGGATATTAACTTCATAGTTGCAAAATCCTTCACAACACAAGATAAGGAGAAATTATTCCAGAATCCAGAATATAACATGTGTATCGACAGAAACACAATCCTAGGCTGTGCATGAACTTCATACTTGCTTTTGCTTCTCTAAGCACATTCCTTGGCTGTGGCATGAACTTCATGCTTCTCTAAGCACATGATTACTGAAATCATCATATCATGCAAAGAGTCTCTGTCTTTGCATGAGCTTTTGCAGTTTACTCGTTACATTGTACATATAAGAGTGTCAGATGATACTGTTTCTAGTACATTTGTCATGCATTGAACTTACATTAGCTAATACTTTGGGAAAGATGATGGCGAGAACTAGTTCCAGTAGGAATACCTTTTTCTTTTTTCCTTTGCTAGCATAACCACATTGAAGTAGTTTAACAAATGAGCAAAAGATAATTTTTTTCTTCCCATGGTGTTGATTCACATGAACATAGTAGTCCTGGAACAAAAAAGAATGAAGTAAACACCAACCTTACAATATCATCGCCAATCTCTGGGGTGATGCTTATGCTTCTTCTTCTTAACCTCCGAGCTTCTGAAGTGGATGCACCTTCTGACCTGCAGTATATTTCGATTTTAGATAAGTTGATATTAAAGTAAAGACCTAAGCAATTCATGGACAGAAGTTGGATTCTGATTCAGACATTGACTCGTCAACCGGAGCACGCATACAGAATCAAAGACTGAAATCTGTCCTAGTAACAAAGTCATTCAACTTTCATTCTGAATTAGGCAGCTCAGCAAAATTTCACTTACCACAGGAGCCAGAGCCAAAATGTATCCAATATGTCACAAATATCGGACACAAAATCCAAGATTGGAGCATAACCTCAACATCACGTATAGCTAGTGAAGGCAGAAATGACAAATGTAAAATTATGAGGAAGTAGGCCGATAGTTAACGAAACCAATACTTAATATTACAGGAAAATACACTAAATGTACCACGTAAGCATAACCAATTATTAGCTAAAATGTAACTAGCAATAGAAAAATGCAATTAGCTGCTGTAATTAATTGTTAGGTGTTAAAAATTCCTCATCCTTCTCTCCAATTGGCAAGCCAAGATTTGAACAACTTTACTGGTTGTCCCAAAGCGAATGTATAATCTGAATGAGGATCCGTTTTTCCACGAAAAGATACAGCTTCAAAGAATTTAATGTATCTCCCATATATAAAATAAAATCAGGAAGTACAACCAATCATGCAGGAGTGCTGACCATGGAGTTATCCTTTCTCTTTTTTCTTTCTTTTATAATATAAAAAACATTATTTGCTTGATAAATTCAAATGGCATCTCACAAAGAAGAAAGTTCCAACAACTGGGTATCTCCTAATCCAACTATTAGGGCAATTTTAATAATTTGTATGCAATCCAGCCCACAAATTCTTAAACCATGATGTTGGGCAAAGAAGAAAGCACAAGAAACAATCACGGTTAGCACCTATGGTTGTGCAAATACATATACTAACAATCACATCAAAATACCAAGTTCCAGAAACTATAGACACCATCAGTAACAACAAAAGAATAGAACCAACCAAAGGTAGAAACTCGAGCAAAAAGATTTTATTGTGCTCTCCAATGCCTAAGATCCTTTAGGAGCTTCAAGCGAATATGCATACTAAGGTAATACTTCCTTCCTCAAATAAAATGCAAAAGAAAAAGATGACATTACTGAACATAATAACCTTGATAAAGTTGCTTCATTGACAAAATCTCTATGTAACTTCCTATCACCACTTAGCATTGACCGTCCACGAATTCGAAGAGAAGGATGCTCTGGGCTGGAAAAAAAAAATGTAAATTACATATAATACTGTGTGCACATAATTTTAGTAGTTTTCCTCATGCAAAATATTAAGGTACAGCTACTGATGAAAAAAAAAAACGCTCGACCAAACTATGAATGACCAGAGACGATCACCCTTGACCAGCGCCATCCAACAAAAAAGTAGGTGCACTTATCCCTCGGTTTTGTGTTATTATAACTTTACCGCAATTTCATAGTTTTGCATTGTGTATCTCCAATTGATGAAACCTGACCCAAATTCTAGGGCGTTTGTTTGTCGTAGAACAAGATTGAACGCACTACTCTTCTGTCTTAATTGAAGCAAGTAGAGAGAGAGATGAGATCTCAAATTTCTAGGCTTTCAGTTGAGTCTGGAATCTGTACTCGATTGTAATTAAATAATCCCAATCCCACCAGATTAAATATCCATTGTAAGCTTCCAAATTACAGAGTAAAAAAATATGATAGTTTATAGATAGACAAAAAAAGTCCTTTGATATTGGCTGGTGAAATGGAAACCACACAGAAGCATCTAACAGCTCTGGAGTCTGTACAGTCAATTGCTTAAATGCAAACTTGCTTAAGATAGGCAAGCAGAGGTAACTAGAACCATGGAGAAAAGGGATAAATATGTATGGAACTTAGTGCATGCCATTTTGTGATTCTTTGCACTTAAAAGAATAGAGATGACACGTGACCAGGTAAAATATGAAAAAGAGAACAATTCAAGCAGCACCAATTTGTTTCACATATACCGACATGTACACATATGCAAACTAGAACACATAGAAAGCAATGATTTGCAACTAACTTCACAGAAGCTGGCTTGGTTCAGGCTAAAGCCCATTCAAAAGCCTGCAAGCCTATATTTTGAGTTTGGCTTGGTCAGCACTCAGATCACTATGTCATACTTCTTTTTCTTCCCCTATCTACCCCACCTCACCCCACTCGGCCATGTGCATGCAAAAGCAGAGTCTAATTCTCTGTCCTCAATGGCACACTTGACACAATCTTGTGCAAAAGAGAAATGGAACTATAGGGGAACCACACACAAAAAGATCAATGGTACACTTGACACCCTGCCAGGCTGTGCAGAAGGCCATCTTAACCGACACCCTTCCTAATATTTATGTAATTTGCGAAATATTCCCATTTATCTGAAACTCTCAGAAAAGCGTAATTTCAAACAAGAACGATGTCCAGAACTCAGAAAGACAATTCCACAACTGAAGACATTGTAATTTCTCGCAAGCAATTTCTATGGGAAGTACCGTATGCTATATCCTCAATGCAACCAAAATGAGATTTATCAACAGCTGGCCAAGATATGTAGGGGAACCATACACAGAGAGATCAATGGCACACATGATCCCCCGACAGGCCGTGCACAAGGCCATCTTAAGCCACATCTTTCCTAATATCTATGCACTACGTGAAATATTCTGATTTATCTGATACTCTCAGAATAGCATAACTTCAGACAACAAGAATTCCCAGAATACAGAAAGACACGTCCACAAGTTAAGACGTTGTAATTTTTCGCAAGCAATTTCTATCCGGAATTAAATACCGTACGATATATCCTCAGTGCAACCAGAATGAATTTATCAACACATGACCAAGATATGTATAAACAAGCGACGTAAAACCTTGAACTAGCAGTCCTTTGTTCAGCAACAACCTTTCTCCGACTACGTCTCCAGAATGTGTTCGCAATGTTTGGTTCACTCTGTGATAAGCTGAGAGGAACAAAGAAAAAGGATTTGATAAATCTAAACAACTATACTTTCGCAGTTGAACAGTTGCACAGTCCAGGGATGTAAGTGGATCCAACTAATAATGAGCTACCCATGATTTCTAGTTTGGAAATAGAAATCAAATTTTCTATTACTGTTCTCGAGATATTTTGGTTGGTGGTATTTACAATAGAATGATATTTTGTTGTTCTTTTTTCATCATCCACCTCCATAAGTGATCATTGGACCGGAAAATCTTTTATTGAGGATGACAGTTTCCAACTCGTTGTCGACTAAAATGTATACTACTAGGTCATCTTGAATTTTATGGTGCTTCATTATTTGTTTGAACATGAAAGTGGCACAGCAGGGAATAGTTACTTGATCCCTCTCTCAATGATTTTATTGCTGTCTGTAAAATTTGAACCTTAGCATTTTCTTTGTAAGCACAATCAGAACCTGTTTCTCATCTACTCCTTTGACACCTGGAAGTTTGAAGACTTGAGAACATGGTTTTGTCACTTTTCCAAATTAGATGGGTTGTTGCAGGGTCTCTCGGAGAGGAACTCTTAACTTGGTCTGGGCTGAATTGGTGTAAAGATAGGAAAAGCTTGTTTGTTTCTAATCCCTGCTTAGTTTTTGACATACATCAAAGGAAAGTAGTAGGCAGCGTTTTTCAAATAGAGGAAAGCTCCATAGGTGCAGTACAAGATACTTGGCCTTCCACCATATTGTTTTTGGCATTGTTGTGGCAGCTCTTTCAACACTGAGTCACTTTTGAACTTTTTTCATACTTTTATAGCATCTGGTTCAAAGACAAGAGGCCCCTCTTGGTGCTCCTTAATATACTTATCAAAACAAATTCAGAGAATTTGAGTCGAGTCCAACCCGACTATCTCTATTTCCTTTTCTAGTCGAGCAAGAGTACGAAAAGTCATACTAAATTGCGTTATAGTCAAGTTTTAAACGGCGAGCATGGGTCAAGCTGGAAATTATATTGATTCGACTAGTACAACGCTTTTCTTTCGTGCATGCATACACTCGTGTGTGTGTGGGAGAAAGAGAGAGAGAGAGAGAGAGAGAGAGAGAGAGAGATGTTCACCTCAACTTCCTGTCAATCATCAGATCTCTCAACGACAGACCAGAAATATTAGAGGCCTCTAATCTTCGATGGAATTGCAATCTTTCATCTTTGTCAGCGCTATGATATGGATTGGGAAGTTAGAAGAAAAAAATGATTTCCATGATGACCTTACACAAGCAACAGAAGTTTTCGGTACCAAATTCTTGTTCAGTGAACTAAATACAAAACACTAACCTTTCAGGATCCACCTTCTCCGAATATCCATAGAGGGGGCTATTTGGTTCAAGTGGTGAATCACAGGAATCATTTTCTGCAGAATCACTTTCCCCAGCTGCAAAAATATGGGTCATAAAGATGGCCTTAGTTGAACGGGGAATCAGTTGGCCTGGAAATCGCATAAGATCTACAAGCAGTTCCACCGAATTCAATGCAACCATCACAGACATGTGCTTATACGAGTCAACACACTCAACACCCCCCTCATTTGGTAAACCCTGAGAATCATTTTCAAGAACCTAGTTAGTAAGTTGAAAACTAATAGTTCTGTGTGAATTATAAAAATTAAAAACAAAGCATATTTCCAAGTGGAAACTTACCACCATGAGCCTACTTTCAAGACCTACTGTATCTGCAAGAACCTTAAATAAAATAGCTCGAGGACGACATGAACCATGCTTTATTTGCCCCAACATCTGGACAACACGATTCTCAAACATGTGGGAGCTCTCCTCTAGTGCAGCTTTTGCAGGACTCTCCACATTTGGCCTTTTATAAACATCAGAAACCTGTTCAGGGAAGAGCATCAGTGGCCAACTAACTATAAGTTTTCTCTGCAATAAGAAAAAGTACGCATGACCTCAATAAGAAAAATGCATGGGTGTATGTGCATGTTTCAAAGTGCAACTGCAGCAACTTATTATGTAACAAGATAAATAAGACCACAGAGCTACATGTCAATACGATACTCAAGCTACTGTGGCCGACATAACATCAGAATGATAAACTCTGTTCAGGGTGGACAACCAGAGAATCTTAAAACGGGTACATGCACTTGTATTGTGTAATCTTGTTTCATTTGTTTATCCATGTAAGACAGTATTGACATATCCAAATATGATGCAGGTATTTTGCCACAAACCCTGTACAAAGCAACCACAGGGATTCCATCATGTCGGAAAGGAGGGGGACAGAGGGAGAAGGACAGGGAGAGGAACAGCGCATAGTATGAGCTGGGGAGGAGGGAGGTCTATTGCATTTCGCATAATAAATCACCAACTGTCAAAAGTTCACACCAGTCCAGCAATCTTCTTAATTGTTGCGGCAGGATTTGAATTTGCTCCCTTAACCAGAGTTAGCATCAGCTGCTTCAGCATAGTCAGCTTTCTATCCTTTTTAAAGTCCACCAGAATGACATCAGCCCTGACGCCTTCTGCACCCAGTGCATGAAGCTCTTCCAGTGTCGGAATGTTATCAAAATGCTCTTTGAGCCGTTTCTCCTGCTCAAAGTTCCAAGATCAAATTTCAAACCATATCCAAAATGACAACTTAAGGTCCCATAAGAAGTCATATGAATCGGGCAAACTTCATGGAAATGAACCAAGATAAAAGTACATCAAACAGCATTGCAAAATATCCAAAATTGTTGGGAACACAATAATCTTCTTCAGGTAAAACCAATAAATGAAGCATCTTACATTTTAATTAATCAGAAATGAAGCATTTTATATTTCTCCTCTTGCCTGAACAATAAAGCTCATATTAAGTGAACTCTTTAGTGGAGGTATGAAATATTTGATTATTTGCACTGCATGCAGTTAGAGGATCATTTTCAAGCTAAACCGGAAGATCAAACTAAACTTGTCAACTAATTTTTGCATTTTTTCTACATAATTTGGTTGAAATCCTTTTAATATGCTTAAGCTTGTGTTTACCAAAAATCATCCAAAACACTATATAGAGGGTAGAAATGAAACTGAAACTTCAGTTGGCCCTAACCATTGCAAAGGCTGAAACTAACAAAGTAAAATTAAAGCAGCAGAGGGGTACCAGATAAAATGACACTTCAATCCCATTAATTCATAAAATAACGCTCTTCTAATTGCAAGGGGAAAAAGCTGGAGCAAAGATGCTCCCAGAAAATACTGAGAAAAGTAGCAATACACTTTTCACTAGCTTTAACCTAGCAAAAGCAAGGACTTGGAGAGTCTCTTAGAGGAGCTTTGCTTTATATAGAAAAGTCGCACCTTCAGATCTGACTGATTTGTAGGATCTCATAGACTAAACTTCACAGTGTTTGTATGATGTACGAGACCTTTTTGTAAATCTTATAGTTTCATGTGTCTTTCCAAATTTACATCTAGCAAAAGCATTCAAAAATGAAAGATGAATGTTTTTAGAATCAAGCACACTGCAAATTAAGCACTTTCTAGTTTTCTAGTTCAACTATTATTGGTGCAAACATATGCAACTGAATCACAATACTTCTGAAAGAATACAATAAGCCAAAGTGGGGGCACTCGGATTGTCGCTATTGTATAACACAAACAAATGTCAGGACAATTCTATTAATTGTGCGAACGTAAGCTATTAGCTACACCAAACATATAAGATCAAGCTTCAAATATGGCACCTAAGCAAAACCACAAGTCGCAGGGAATAAAACAAAAAACATATCATGAGCCCTAGTTCAGAGCAGATGGCCATTAGCTACAGCAAATAATATCAAACTTAGTTCTTACAGGAATGACAGAATAAAATCCATTTGGAATTGGGTCAGAAAGCATTCCAGTACTCCAAAGAATTTGGGAGGCTGTCTGAGGTGACAATGCATCTTGCTCAACGTTCCTAGGCGATTCTTTGTTACTTAAACTTTCTTCTTGAGAACCCAAGGAAACAGATGCAAACTTCTCCATAAAATCTGAAGGCCACCATGGAACGGTCGGAATCCCTTGCTCAGATGGCCCTGCCTCGTCTCTTGTCTCTGCCATGTCCTCAAAATTCTGACATGCAAAAGCATTTCGCCCACTTCTTACCCCATGGAAAAGGCTTTTTAGCTAAATGTACTTCTCAGACAACAGAAAAGTGATTCATACATATCTTTCGGTCTAACTTCAGTGAGCTGGGGGCCATATGACCTGACAGATAGACAAAGAAAAGATCATATTGAACACCTCGAATCTAGAGAAACAAAGGAGTTCCACACTAAAGTGAGCACAATTAATACAAGCAGAAAACAGCAACGATAGGTAGCAAACTCCCAAGCAAAGGTAATATCATTATCTTCATGCCAATAGGCTAAACTAGTCCGGTTTGCTTGGCTTGATCTAAGGGCTCTGCCATGTGTGTCTCTTAGAATATTGCAAATATTAAATCACCAAGACCAATATCACCGTCTGACATTATTCGTACAGTTTAGATGAAATCGAGTAAAGTAGAATCGAGTTTGAGCACTACCTTCACCATCATCCTTTTCCTGCATCTAGTGAAGAGTTTTATGACGCAATCAGTTTCTTTGACATTCTCTCAATGTACACAGTAGTAAGTTGTGTCAATCCTTAAGCCTCTTTCATCCATAAGTTAGAAAGTCATAAATTCCTGTATGTACTTATAATGGTATACCCACAAAAATGACTATCTGCAGATTTAACTCAAATTCCTTCAAAAATGTCAGTTTGCACTTTATCAAATGTAGGCATGACAAAAAAGCAGCAGAACCGAAGTTTAATGATAGAGACACCAGCAAGAGATCATGTTACTTTCTTCGAGAGATACATCTCATTTTTTGTCGTTGAAAATCAAGAGAAGGACAAATATGTGAAGCAAAAACACTGATGGTCGAGTAAATGTTTGCTTAACTCGTTAAGACTTAGCGGCGGAGTAAAACCAATACAGTAAATGACTTTCTTCCATCCGGATGTTTAAGTTGCCAAATAAAGTGAAACAATTTTTCTAAAAAAGAGCAAACAATCAGAGGCCTCAGAGCCCCCACAACAGAGATTCTTAGAATATCAATCAACTCTGAACATCCTCCAAAGGGTGTAGTGAAGGGACTATTCCTACAACAAATGCAAAACAAGATAGGCTAGGCTGCACACTTTGCAGGTGAGACATGTGGTGTGGACTTAATACTTAGTTCACCAGTTAAGTTAGCCTTCTCTCATTGATACCAACAGTCCATGATGTTTTGCGGTGTCAGTGAAAAGCAAATGGTCTAGTTCAATCACCAAACAGCAAGTAATACCAATGCTAACATTAGGGAACATAAATGCGCAGCATAGTTATTGATCATATGCCTGTAGCGCCAATACACATCTAACTAGATATGATTAAGAAATTTACTGTTAATTTAAATAACCATCAGTAAAGTGCATCCATTAGAACTTTAAGCTGATATATATGGAACAAGCACGGTGGATGGTGATAAAGTGCAAACAGTCCAAACTATTTTGAATCTATCATGTTGCAAGAAGCATTGCAAAAACTTTGACAGTCAAAGATTGCTAGAAAACATCAAAAAATGATTGGTTTATCAGTCTGAGACTGACAAACTGACACATCCACTATAGCATCTTGAGATTACTAAATTTGAGCATCCACCAACAACAGACATTCCATATTTGAGGACATATAGAAAAATGTAAGCGGGAGATGTTTGGTTATATATAATCGACGTGGAACTGGCAATGCATCTGCCAGAAACTGATCATATATTTCAACGAACAAAAGCACATTCGCAATTTCCCCATAGCTAGAGCATCTATAATAAAGGTAGCATCAATCGGAGCTTCACTTCCAGGGTCACAGCTACTAGATTGCAGACCTACGAGACTACCAGTATCTCTCAGAGGGACATCGAGTTATCAGCATCCCAAGGATTTCGCACTGCATTGAAAGGATATTGAGTTCAGCACATCCACCAGAATGCTTAAACCGACAAGCCAAAGTCTCCCTCTCTTCGAATCGCATCCGCGTCAGTTCCGCGACATCTGTCCTACCGAAACCCAATCGGACTAAATCTCCAGCAGCAGGAACATCCTACATTCGCTTTTTCCCCACACAATGCCCAACCAGTCGAAACGGAAATTCTCCACTCGAATTCACACTAACCCGATCGCATTGACGGGCTCCAAGCAGACACCAGCTCGACGAGCCGGGAAAAACCATCGCAACCTAACGACAGCGAGATCGAGCGCCGCGCGACGACGACGGAAACCGACCGACACGGAGCAGTTAGGAGAGAGAGAGAGGATTTACCGCCAGCAGATTCACGCGGTCGCAGTCCCGGGCGCCCGCGCGCCGACCAATACCATTTGAATCTTCACCGGCGCATCGCGCTCCGCATCCGAGCAGCCCGCCGGGAATTGGCTGAAGAGAGAGAGAGAGGAGGAGGAGGAGCGGGGGAGCGGAGGCGAGAGGGGGGAGATGGAGATGGAACAGGGAGGTCTCACGCAACGTACGTATCGATATTATATTGGAGAAGATGCGAAGGTTGGGTTCGGTCTCGGCTCTGTCGAGATAGAGAGAGAGAGAAAGAGAGAGAGAGCGCGTGTGTGCGCGCAATTAAAAAGAGAGATAGAAACTAGGCGAGACTGAGAGAGATGGACTCGATTTTTGGGCTTGATTGAATGATAAAATCGCTCGATGAAGGGGAAAGTGATGGGCTTTTCTCTCTCTCTCTCTCTCTCTTCTCTTTGCAGGTTTAGAGAGAGAGAGAGAGAGTCATGTGCAAAGCGTGGGAGATCTGGGGCCACTCTCCGACAGCCAGCTGGCAAAGGTTGGCTCGCCCAACTGACTCGCACTTTCATTCCGCGTGAAACCTACAAAAACAAACGCTCGCTCCCCGCCACTGTTTTCCTTTTTCCAGAGGGGGGGACGAATATATATATATTTTTTAAAAGTACGTTTAACAAGAGAAAGGAGATATTAGGTTATTTTTTATTTTACTTTTCTTTCAACCAGGGTAAAGGGGCGCCGTAGTTCGAATGTGTAAAAATAATTCGAATAAAAGGTCCTTTTTTTTTTGTGGGTAAATAATGAAAGCATTGCAGAGATGGTTTAAATAGTTATTATTGAAGAGAGATTTAGATTTATAAAGTCGAGTCGAGAGACCTGTGATCTCGTAAGAGTATTGCGTGTTATCCTTACCCTTTTTTTTTGGGTCAAATTGTTATCCTTACCTCACTGGCCTTTTTAAGCTGCAATTTTTTCTATCTTTAGAAAGCTCGAGTGTGAGTCATGTGAGCAAAAATGCCCGTATTCATCCAACTCATTTGGGGATGTAGAACAAAATGTAACGAATGGGATAAAATCGATGGATAAAACGGAACGTTTGAAATACATCTCTTCTCTAGTAGGTAGGTAGCGTATGTCCAGAGCTAACTTTTACCCATCGAATTAAGCTTATTTTATAATTTGACAGAAAGAACAAATCGGGGTAAGAGTAGATGTGCCATTTTGAGAAAATAATATTGAGATTTTTTTTTTTTAATGAGAAAATCATCATTTACATCAAGTCTACACTTCTTTTTCCTGGTATAATAACATGGGGCAGTAATGCTGTGCAAAAAGGAGGTTTAGCAAGTTTACTTACAAAGACAAATCTCATATCGCCTTCAAAATTAACATTTACAAGAATCGAAAACCGTGTATGTGTCAGTGTCTGAATCCTATTTGTATAACACCGAAGAAGGTACATGTGTTTGTTCAACTACGATGGTGGCGTCCTTTGGTGCGTCATGCATCGCACGATCGAAACGAGCTAAAATTCCCATGTTGCTTTGCTTCGTTTCTTCAATTTCGATCCAACGAACCGCAGACACCAACCACAACTAGACAAAAAAAAAGTTAGGTGTTATTGCTGCAGTACTAGTTTTTTCGTACCCCAGGGAATGGGGGACCAACTCGAGTCGCTCCGCGTGTTCGGCTTCATGCCATGGAAAATTCTTCTAACCCCCTTGCACGTGGGGGAATTCAAATTTTTTCCTTTCGAGATTGCTATTCGTGATGGCCACGGGCTGTGGCCAGGCGACCGTGCATGACTTTGAGAGTCGTGATGATGATACCGAGGAACGTTTTCATCAGTACATTTTTGTTTATGATCTGTAAGTTCATGTGATGTGCCAAACATGGTCAATGATAATGACGGGTCGTGCCAGCTCATCTGCCAGGCTCGAGAATTATTTTTCATTTATGTTCTTTAACTTAATTAGTTAAAAAAAATTCAATAACTACAAACAAATGCATACTATAAAAATTGTTTTTAAAAATACGTACAAAAAATTGAGTTTAAAAGAAAAACAAGGCTCAAACATCCTTGGCAAGGCCTAGCACACAAGCCGACACAGCCTAATGCTCCATGATGGTGGACCTGGCGTGCCCCGGCCGTGCCAAACTAGGCACGGCACAGCATGCCTTAGCCTTTTCCTTACGGATTGAAAAAGATTCTTAAGAGTCATATTGCATTCAAAGATTGATATCACGGCACACGCCGCTTTCAAGGAAGAATTGACCATTATAAATAGGCCGAATTGACCATGTTCTTAGCAACCGATGCATCGATAATTGCATAATCCAAAGTAATGGAAAATACCTTCTTCAAAATGCCAAAGTCAGTCACTTTTCTCATGATTTTCGTACAAACATTGTCTGATTTGCGTTGGTACAAAGGCTAGTTAAGTGACAAGGTATGGTGATAAGTAAGGAGATATGAACGTGGCTTATAGCCCTATAGCCTCTTAAACATCCTTTTTCTAAATAATTGTTTTAGGTGATATGATGTCAGGAACTGGACATGCATCAATCGCTATACTGATAATAAATATACTTGTCTCCCCGGTACATAATAATGCTTCCCAAAAAGAGCATGCAATCCCTTAACAAATTTTCGACCAAAACTCAGATTCAGAATTAGAGAGGCAAGCAAGAGTAATTGAATTGGAGCACATCCTACTAAGGACCAAAGGAATAATATAGTCGTGCCACGTAAGACCTCTGGCACTCATGTAAGCGATTTCTAGCCTAAATGATTGGATGGATTGAATTGTTATCAATGTGAAAATGTTTAGAATTAATTTGGTCCATTAAAAGATTTATGACTAAATTGGTATCAATGTAATAAGTTTGTGACTTTTTTTGTACTTTTCTTTGCAAAAAGAGCATGATATCTCTTGACAAAATGCAACCACAGCTCAAATTGAATCAATAGGCAAGGAAGAGTTATTGAGTCGTAGCGCGTCCTACTAAGGACCAAAGGAATACTATGCATGACAAGGGGATTCAGAACATCACACGTTGATAAATCAAAGAGAGGTTCAACAACTAAAAGAAGAACACTTCTTTGGGATCCTTCGTTTCTTCAAATGGAACAAACAAAATTAGAATCAAACTCGTTCATCTAATTTATTTTGCACCGACAAGTATTATTCACGGCACATGGATCCTTCACGTCCTACTAAGGACAAATAGGCCAAAAGCTTGTTTAATAATCACACCGTCAAGTGCAAAAACGAGAATGGAGTCTCCCCTTCTAAATTGTTCTATGAGACGTTACTCATCATGTCCATGTCGACAGTGATCTACTGAAAACGATTCGATGAAAGGGGTCTTCCATATTTGCACGAATTCGTATGCCCTTTGTTTTAATAGGAAAGATGAAAGGGGTCTTCCATGACTTGCCATGATTGGATCTGAATCAGATCGACCCCATCGGAGTCGAGACAGAGACCTTAATTACGAATTGCACCCCCCAAATTGGATTGGATCTGAGTCAAACACGACACACCCGTTGCCCACCATCTTATAAATATTCCAAAAATTGGATCGGTGCAGTCCAATTCATTGGTCAAACTTGGAAGAAAAGGCTTTTTCCCGTCTCATCTCTTACCAATCTTCCCCCAATCCAACAAGAAAAGACGAGTACGATTGAAAGAAAAAAAAAAATCGAATCTTTACAGCAAGAGATGGTGTTTACTCCGCGTGCGTTGTTGAAACATCAAGACAACAGCTGCCCAAATTCCGGCCATTTTGACTCGGCTCTGCTGCTGGTGCTAAATCGATAGCTTTTGTGTGTGTGTGTGTGTTTTTTCGAAAGAAAGTTTCTATTTATTGATCAGAATAATCCTCGAGAGAAGTATATAGAAGGCTTTCAAGTCTAATAAATCCCAAATAAATGCAGAACAAAGAAAATGCCAACAAGCAAATAACAAAGTACAGTCTACGGCTAGTATACTCTCTTCCCTCTAGAACTAATTTGCAATCATAAACATTCAGCGGCCAATCACTAGAAACAATGATGAGCACACATTGAGATCTCTAGTTCCAATTGCAACGGTTTGTAGTACGCATATAGGTTCGACGTCCTCATCACCATCGTCGAGTAGTGATGCTAACATTAATATGTTGAAAAAATACAAATCAAATACTCATAAGAAACTCCCAGATCTATAAATAAATCTAGTTCGGGAGAGTAAAATCCTGAAATCTAGGCATAAATCTAAATTGGGAGAGAAGAGTGGCCTAATTTCGGAGAAATTGTGGAGTCACGTCACAAACATCATCTTCGGTGACTGACAACTGGACGAATGACAAAACTGATCTCTACGTTTGTTCAGTTTTGACTTGAAATAGGTAATAATGGCATTGTTTTAGGTTTTTTTAGAAGGGGACTATAAAAGAAATATGTTACATAATATATATCAGATACTTGTCTGCAAAATCTGATCTTTGCCTTGAGTTTTTCTTTCTTCTTTGTTTTTTCTATCTTCTTGCTCATCAAGAGATTTTTCGACATTTTTTTATTTTGTAATCATTATTGAAGATAGTGAAATCCCTTTCTCTCCCTGTGGTTTTTCCCATTTTGGGTTTTTCACATAAATCTTGTGTTTTGTGCGATGTATTTTGCTTTCATCATTTGTTTTTTACGTCTGAATCTACGCGTCTTTTGGCGTTGTTCCGGAACAATGTTCACCCAAAATCAATTGCAAAAATGTATTCACACTCACAAACTCCCAAAATGGGAGATAAAGGAAAAGATAAAAGCAAAAAAACAGAAATCAATTAAAGAGAAGGTAGAGGGAGGAGGAGTGGAAGAGGGAGAGAGGGGGAGGGAGAGAGAGAGAGAGAGAGAAAGATCTCTCTATCTCCTTTGAAAATGTCGCTAGTAGGTGGTGAGGGAGAGAGGCAAAAGCTTTTGTGCTCGACGAGGGAGAAATTGTCCAAATTTTTTTAAAATTATTACACTTTTATCAATTCAGTCATAAATTTTATAATTTTACAAATTAAGTCATAAAGCTTTAAAAATTTTGGGTTAATATCATGAAAAATTATAAACTGGTATACATGTGACAAATTTATCACAAATTAATTTTTTGACTATCAAAAATCCTAAATTGATATACATGTGATAAATTTACTTTCCGTTAGTTTAATTTAAATTGGGTTTAATACCACAAAAAAAACCTTAAATTAGTACATCTATGACAAATAAAAAGTAAAACTCTAAACTAGTACACTCATCTACTGTCACGTGTTATCCAATTTACTAATTTGACGATAAAATTTAACAATAACTAATAGATGGTAAATTTTATCATAAGTGTATTAATTCAGGGTTTTTTATTGTTAAAAAATTAATTTGAGATAAATTTATCATATGTCTATTAATTTGAGATTTTTTATGATATTAATAAAAAAAATTGGACAATTTTCCCAAATGGGTCTCCAAGGTCGGCGAAGCAACTGAAGTTTGACTCGAGCCTACGTTGCCAAGTGGCAAAAGATTGGCAACCTCCGTTTGGTAGTTCACTTTAGTGAACGAAGCTGGAAAGTAGACCCCACGTTCTTAATCCAAATCACAAACCTCGTGACTCACGACATCGATACTTAAAAAATTGAATTAGAAAATAAAAATTATAATTTTCATTGACACTTTTCTTGACACGTTATCGATTTTTCTTTTTTCAAAAAGAATTGGCCCGGCATGTTTTTTCCTGGGCCGGATCGGTTTACTTCGGGCCCGGCCCGAAACAGCTTATGTTGGAAAAACACAAAAGAAAACCCTATGAACAGTCCTTTTTATTTTATTTTATTGTTGGTCCTTAATCGAAAATAACATCTAATCCAAATACCAATCTTGCATCCAACGACTGTTAAACAAATCAACAATTTTCAAAATAATGATCTTGAATCCAACGCTTGTTAATCACACAAGCTCTTCAAAACAACGATCCCAAATTCGAATTTGACTGGATAAATAGAACAATCATCCTTAAGATGGGTTATATATGATGGTTGTGACATGTAATGAAAGAAGCTCAACCGTTCACTCAGGGGACAAAAATGCCACCCATTACAGATTTCCAACCAATCTCATGCAGGCTATGTCCAATTTCTTCAGTGGAATGTTTTGCCAAACCAGCCTAGTGGAACTAAGGGCGCCTTTGTTTCATGGAAAATTTGATATTTTGAAAGGACTTTTTTTTAACGATGAAGGAAAACTCACGTGCGACTCCATCTCACAACTACTTTTGTAGGTGATGAATTTTCCATTCGTTTGTAAGCGATATAAGTGATTATTTTTTTGAAAAATATATTCCAAATAATCTTAATTTTTTGTAAAAATATTTTCTTAAAAACAATCGCTGTCGTCACTTACATAAATGAATGAACAAAAAATATTTGTATCATCCATGAAAATGTTTTGATATAAATTGTTGTCGACAAATTGACTAATCATTTCAAGTAATATAAGTGATCATTTTTAGAAAAATATTTGGGTTAATACCAAGAACAACCCCAAATTGGTACACATGTGGCAAATTTACTTCAAATTAATTTTTTTACCACAAAAAACTCGAAACCGGTACACTTATAACAAATATATTTTAATCATGAAAACCCACAAACTGATATATCTGTGACAAATTTACCCCAAACTTACTTTTCTTTTAAAAAATATATTAACTTAGTTGACATTTCTTTAATTAGCTCGTTTTCTAGCGACATAACTCGGTTTATCTTCTCTGACAAACCTTAAATTTTGTGATAAATTTGTCATAATTGTATTAATTTGGGATCAAAGGTGTACAAGTTTGGAGTTTTTCGTAGTAATAACTCTTCCTTTTCAAATCTTTTGTTTTCTGCGAAATAAATAAAATCTTAGAGAAAAACTCCCGACATGACTAGTCACTTCTTCATCGGAAATGATTTTCCAAGGTCAGCGCAACAACGAGCATTTAGCACTCGTTGGCTATGATGGGTTTCTTCGTTTCTTTTGCTTGCCATTGCAATTGGGCCCATGCCTATAAAGTCCATAAGCCCATACGATGTTTGGGGCTTACATTTTGAATTCCTCACTTTAAACTCCCTCCCGTGGCCTATCTGGTCTATACAAGCTTCCATCGGCGACGGAGCAAGGCCGTCGTGCGCGACGGAAGCTCAATCGCGCAGTCGATCTTACTCAAAAGTGCGGAACCAGAAGCTTCGATTCGTTTTATGTCTTCATCTCTTCAACTTTTATTTTGATAATAAACTTATAGTGAGCTCCGAGTTTACATATGCATCATTATATTATTTAATTTACGTTGAATAGATTTAATCTTTATTATCATATTTTCTCGAACCTCTTCCCAAGGGCTTTGGCCCAAAAGTTCATTTCCGGGTACGTTTCACGATGCAGCATCCATGCGCAATCCACACTCAATTAAATTTCGAATATTAGACCGGACTGGTCGACTTAAAGGATTCAACCGAGCGCCGAGTCTCTAATTCTATTTATGGTCCCACATCATTGGTGGTCACACCGATCAAAACCAAAGGCACCGTTTGTGTCGTTTCGGATCGATCCGAGTTGGACTGATTAGCTTTAAGTACTTCTTCAAGCTTGGAAAAATATTCCGAAGGATGGTAGGCTTCGAGGGTCGAACTGTGCTCTCACGGATCTCCATGGACGTGAAACGAGCGCCCTACCAATTGGTTCCGACGACTCCCCAGTCATTGACGCTGGCAAACCTTTATTCACAAATACCAATTGGTTTTGTTACAAACGTAGCGAATTTATTCACCTCATGTTAAATCGATTTGTTGAAATCGGCCATTCGATGCGGCGCTTGGGTGCAATTTTATTTTATGGTGTAAGGACGAGGCCTATACTTAAGGGGGACGCAAACCCATCCGTCCGTCCATCTGATTGCTAATTAATTCCGAGTTGACTTGAGGAGGCCCTGATTAGCTGTTCAACTATAGCCTGTCCAATTGCCCACCGCTTGACATTCCTGAGCTCGTGACCCGACGAAAAAAGAACGTGATCTCTCCTTTTATTTATCTTTTATTTTTCCCTTTTTATATTTCTCTCCTGTCGCATTGACTTTTCATTGGAGCGCGGGTGCACTCAGTTTCTCCATTCCGCCGAAGCAACGAAGCAACCGCAAGCTGCCACCTCCATATTAATATACTGTCACCGTTCCTCTCTCTCTCTCTCTCTGTGTCTCGTTCATTTGATGCATGTTCTCTGGAAGCAATAACTCAACCGGGCTTCATCTCTTCTGGGTCACCGTCTCCCCAACGGTACTTTTCCTCTTCCGAGTGCGCTTCGTTAGCAAAGTTTCTGGTTCTCGCGTGTGTGTAGTCGCAGGTGGGATGATCGCAAGTCTGTTCCTTTCTTCCTTCATTCTGTTTATGGAGTCGAGCTTGTTGCGGCATCGTCTCGCGTTTGTTCTTTTCCCTCTTTCCATTTCTGGGAATGCAAGAGAGAGTGTTGGGTCGCATTGGCTGAAGGTTTGTGCAGAGTGGTTGATTTTGGGTGTCCCCATTTCACGGGCTTAACTGGGTTTTCTATTCAACGGGGTGGACTTGAAAGTGCTTTTCCATTTCCATTTTGATCGTTTCGCAGCTCATGCTAGACTAGGTGTTTTCGGGAAAAGAAAAGTTGGGATTTTTCTTTATCCATCCTGTAATAGAATTCGCTCCGAACAAGATCCTGAAAACTGAAAAGTAACCGGTTGGGACCTTGTTGTGCTGAAACCATGCGCCATTTGTATGTGCTCATGCAAAAGACAGTACAGGTCGAGTAAGGAAGGATTCGAGTTCATTCAGTATTTCCTGATAACCCTTGTTATGCTAAGTGAAGATGACGAACAATAACGGATTCATCTCCCGCGATAGACTGCTTACTGTTGTATCGAGTATGTTCTTTTTGCCGCAAAACCGAACGCAGCTGTGGTTGAGAGTGTGCAGTTAATTGTTTAAATTTACCAATTGCCAGAGAAACATAAAAGGGTTAACTTCTGAATATTTCAATTCCTCAGTCATTAATCGCATTTGTCTCCGGTTCTTTCTTCGTTTCTCTTTAATTCACTTGTCTGATTTGCATCCTCAATGAGCTCTTTTGACATTCATTCCTATATCAACTCTTTGCAGAAAATATATCTGAACAGAAAATTGTCATGGAAGATAGGCAACTGAATTACAACCAGCCGTTCCTTTCTACGAGGCGGTTCCCATCGACACCGACTTTTTCGGGAGGAGCTAAAGATCAGGGCATACGGGGCGATCCTCTCGCCAAACTCCCTCCTCATCCTCCTGCATACAGATCAGAACTAAAGTCAGGTCCCATAAGTAGTCCAGGAACAGTGCCATTTACATGGGAACAGAGCCCTGGGACGCCCAAACATGAGCGCACCATGCAGATCCGAACTCTTAGGCCACCCCCTGCCAGCCCCAAACTTTCATTGGGCAGAACTATGAATGTTAAAGAGCAGTCCTTGGACAAAGTCTGTGACAGTAACTGCAATTTTCGATCCCAAAGAGCAAATGTCCTTTCAAATGATGCATCTAAAGGAGGAGAAGCAGTGGCATGCGAGGGTTCCAAGAAGGGTGTTTCGGAGGTGTCTCCTGTTTTGGAGGAAGGGGATGAGGTCTATCTCGATGCACAGGATAATCTTTCTAGGACCGAGTCATTCTTTTTGAACTGCAGTCTCAGTGGTATTAGCGGTTTGGAAGGTCAAGACACTGGAGTATCTGGGAAATTCTCGACTAATCCAGAAATGCAGGATTTCATGATGGACCGTTTCTTGCCTGCAGCGCAAGCAATGGCTGCGGAAACACCTCCACGTCCTGCTAGGAAGCAAACTCTGAAAAGAGAGCAACCAAAGTTTGTCAAGCGGGCTATAAATTTGGTGAAGCAGCAGCGAGAACAGCATTACAGGCCAACTGCTATATCCCATTATGCCCCTGAATTAATTGGTGTGGATAGCCAAGGTGACGACGACGACGACGACGGTGAATATGATGAGCCTAAAAAGTCATCTTTCAAAGCCTGTAGGTTGCTTCCTCTCTTTTGCCTGAAGACATTTTGTCTCTTAAACCCAGTGCCAAGTGTCAAGACACGGGATACTGGACATGTTTCATTAGCCCGTACGGTGCAAGCTAAGTCTCCACGCAATGCTTCTAGCAATGAAAGAAGCAGTGAGGTATACGCGAACCATTCTTGGCTTTTCATGTTTAATTTTTTCATATAGACTCTACTCAAAATATTTGTTTGATTTTGGCTGTCTTCTCCATTGCAGCACGCTTGTGATGTAGTAAACAAGCAAAGATATGTCAATCGACATCAAATGCCTGGGATTCAAGATGATAAGTTTATGCTGAATAGTAAATCAAGCCTAATCAACAAAATCACTTGCGTAAGAGAATCTCCAAGAGCAGATCGGTCATTCGAGAGCAGAAATTTTCAAGGAGTCAGCAGGGTACATTTCAAGACCGAATTCTCTCATCCAACTCTTCAAGAAGAGAGATATGTTTTTGGGAATACTAGGTCAATTGAGAACTCAAGGGTGGATGACTTCATTCCTCCAGGAAAAGCACTCCCCAGCTTTCGAGAATTGCTGATTAGTGAGGATAATGCAGGGAATACAGGCTTCACAGATTCCTCGGTCGAGAAGACTTTGTATGTTGACTGCGTACATGTTAGAAGATCTCGTAATTCAGATACAAGTTCCTCCGATAAAACAGGAATACCTGACTTCAGACGAGATGAATTTGCATCTGATGAAATGAACTATAATTTCCTAGAAGCTCATTCTGTTGACTTTTCAGCCGAGGAAGACAAGTATTCGAGTGCTTTAGATGAAACAGAGATGGAGCATGAAAGATTGGAGTCCACCGATTCCATATCACTCTTTCCTCTCCATAGATTCGATGTGGATACACAAATTGATGTCAACAAGCCGAGACAGAGCAACGATGTGAAAATAGCATATGAAGTCTGCGGTGATGGGAAGAGTGATCTAGGAAGCCAGTTTTCTTTGAGATCTGGTGTCCATAAAGATTCTTATGACAACGGTGCAGATCTCCCCATTCCCCCACCATTGCCACAGTGCCCAACAGAGTCTTGGCTAAACCGTACCTTGCCATTTACATCCTCTAGGATCTTGCCTACACGATTTTCCCCAGGTTTGCTTGATTCTGACCAGTCAAAAGCTTCCAACTTTTGCAATATTAGTTCCAAGTGGGAAACAACTGTCAAAAAGTCTGATCAAATGAGGGGCATTTAACTCTCAGAGGGAATTCGGTGAGCACTTCAGTCATGCATTACCGTATGCATTTTCTTGTTCATGTACTATTATATCTTCTTTCATCAGGGATTATTGGAGCTTGTGCCACAAGGGTAACATTGACCTCATCTAAATTGCATGCACGCATTGTTCAGTGCGGTCTCACTCGTTGAAGACCCATTCCTGCTCTGACCTATCGTTCAAGTTAGTTGCTCTGTTCTATAAAACTGTTTGTGATTTCCATGTTCAGTTTACTATCATCGAATAATAAAATTGACATGATATGTTTGTTTTTCCCTGCAATGCATGTTTCAAGGGGTAGCTTAATGGTCATTTTCATCTCCAAAGTTGCCGTTTTTCATTCATTGATTAGAAATAGAGGAGAGTGTACTGCCTGGTTCATTTACAATGTTTGTTTGTGCTTGCTTAGGTGAAGTGAGAAGAGTTTCAGGCCAGCCCATAAATTTCTCTTACGGTGTTGTGTTCATCCTGCAGACTCCTTCCTGCAAAACCATCCACAGAGCTCGCCGTCCACCTTGGTATATATAAATCCTGATGTCCACCTTGTGCAATCGAGCGCTGGTTGCCTGGAGAGAATCGCGTTCTTACAATTTACATGGTAACTTATGCAAGTAGGGCATTGGCCTGTTGGAAGGGAACCGATTGTTCCTTAATAAAATAAAAAGTGTACATCACTGGAATACTCTTGTGCGATTGTTTGTTAGTACTAAAGTATCACAATCGTGAGAAATTATTGTCTGCAGTCATTCTTCTAAAGCAAAGCCAAATAAATTATGTATCAAGAAATATTTCTTTGGTTGCAAGGCAGTGGTAGGCATTGCTCCTTTATTCGAACTCATTTACCTTGCGATGCAGTACTCACACGGTATCACTTAATCCTTTTGTTAGTTTGGGGATCTTTTCATACCAAAATCTCAAATTAATATATCGGCTTGCACTTTTTTTGGATGTCAGAACAAGTAAATATGTTTTCATCGTCGCAGCCATTTTTTATTCTCTTGAATGGTCTTAGTCCTTGCATCATTCAGTTTTAGTATCTTGTTATTCAAAGTAGGCTTGGGGTACAGTTTGGTTATTCTAGCTTTAGGCAAAACCTTCTAGATTGGTTATGACCCTACTACCAGCGCTTGGTTAGTTTACCTTCTACATTGGCTCATTAACTGATATTGATGCAGAGCATATAACTTTTTTCCTTGAAGTGTGTTCTTGCCATGAACAGATGAATTCGTTTATACCCGAGCAATGAACATGTTAAGCCCAGGAAGGTCATCAAGTACCTCGGAAACACGCCAAATTCGCTAGAGCTCTAAGGATTGTATAAGTCAAACTCTAGACATTAGATTATCCTAACAAGTCACCTGGAGGGACAAGAAGCAATGTAAAAGATGCTGCGATTTAACACGACGTCAAATGGAAACATTGCATGTAACGAAACTCTCCGATATTTTGGCCATTGAGTTCGAGTACTATACAAGATCTCACTCCTCTGCTCATCGACATGGTCAGATCCTGAGTACTCAACCCAAAAGCAGCCTAAAGCACGATGCACGATCGATTTGCTTTTCTTCGCATATACAGATTAATACTCTTTGATTCTTCACAGTAGTTTTTGTTGACTTGACGAACGTGGGGAAGCCAAGGAGAGCGAGAGGGTCGTATCTGCTTCTTTCCTTCTTAGTTCGTCGAAATTTCTGACAAGCTCGTGGTGGCTAAGACTCAACTGCAGATCATCAGGCAGCCATTTCTTCTCTGTTGCTCTTTCCAAACTCCGGCTCGCCTCTTCATTGTTGAGCTGCATTCTTCTCTCTTGCAATCTCCGGAACTGTACATTGATTAGTATGTTATCAATCAATCTACGATATGTAAATTACCAAAATGAGGCACAATTCAATATTCTTGAGGGAAAAAAAAGGAACTTGTCACGGCTTAACTTTAAAATTAATCTTCACAGGATGAGACTTAGAAGCACCTCATCGAAAATTTTGAAAGAACAAAATGAAGGAGGAAATTACTCTCGTTAACGCAAATGACAAAGTATTCTTAGGTACATTAGTGTAATGCAAAAGCTTGTAAAAATATGTACGTAGATAACCATGCCAACTAGAACCTTATATTTTCCAAAAATATTCATATTCCTGGTAGTAAGACTAGCATTATGCTGTGAGAATGACAACTATAGTTGATGAATCTAGCTAACATCTACCGCGATATGTGCATCTGTTTCAAGGCTTGTGTCTAAGATAATAAACATTTATGCATTTCACACATAATGAGTATCTGAAAATTAGCGAGTATAACGAATTATTACCTCAAGCCGAGATTCACCAACAATATTACCAGCGGATGATGAGGTGTGCATGTGAGTGCATGAATTGGTTTGGTTGAACTTGTTCATGTTGCTCCATATTGATGAAGGCTGTGCAATACTACTACTATTATAAGCATCGTCCAGAAAAATGTCTGAGCAACTTCTTGTTCTGGTAACATGGCTCCCGACGAATTCACGCGGAGGCCATTTCTTCTCCACGAGAAACCCGCTCGGTCTCATGAGTCCCCTCACATTATTTCTCGTCAACCCATCGGCTTTCACGCTGAACGACGATGTCGTCGAACCATCCAACTTGTGCCTGTGCTGAAACGCAGCGGCTGAACTTGCAAGCAGTGTAGGGCTCGTCATTTGGTCGGTCAAATTAGCCAACGGATGGGCATATCTAGAGGAAGGAAAGGCAAAAAGAAACAAAGATGTTAGTTCGATTTGTTAGCGATGTTTAAAAACTTTAAGTAATGCAAAGTAAGTGACGAAGTCTTATTCTTTGTCTTTGAAAAGACTAGTCGATGCTTAGAACTATATAATGCGAATGGTTTTGATGAGTATATACCTAGTGGAGTTTGCTTTAAAGTCGACTGCGTGCTTCAAAAATGGCGAAAGAAAAGGGCTTCGACTGTCCTTTCGGTAGCTCTCGTGAGCACCCAGTCTTCCATAGATTTCAAGAAGCTGGTGATGATCTCTTCCTTGAAGCGCGCTTGTGACAGATAGAACTGCTTATAAGATCAAAATGTGTTAGAGCGTTCGATCATTTACTCAAAAGATCGGTGGAAATGCAACAGTGAATGAAAGATAGGATCAGATTAGGGTAGACGCGATCTCGAGAATCGCCTAGAACTTAAACTGAACTAAAAGCTGATTAACATATCATTCACGATGTCAAGAAAAAAGTTAATGAAGTCATGAACACAGAGTCTTTTATAGTTAGTACATTCTGTGAACATGTTTACTGAATTAAGTCAACGTTACTATGTTTGGATGGTTAAAATAATGCTGAAGGTGGAGATTGCCTTAAGGGATTTGATGATTTTATTCGCTCAGATCCATAAACAAGATTACATCGATGATTTTGTCGGTTGAAGAAGTGTGACCTATATTATTTGCTTGTACGATTAGAACAATAGCTGGTAAAGCAGACTCTTATCGGGTATACCTTCTTTACAACACTTCTTTCATTCAATTCTCGTTTCTCACTATCCTCCCAGTTGAAAATCCATTCAAGGGAGATCGTCTTCTACATGCGCCACTTCTCTATTAGCTAGAGGGGAGCCCTTTTCATGTTGAACCCTAATTCCTACCTAGATAACCAGACTCATGTTGACTCACGTTATCGATTTTCTTATAAAGTTCACGAACTTATTTGAACATTATTCGAAATCTTCTAAACTACGGTTCTAGCTTAACATGTGTCTTCTACAAGTTCCAAAGTAAACCCTATGCTATCGATTTAATGACGACTAAATTGTACGGTCTAAGGCTTACAGAGTATTGACAAGTTAATGTTATTATGATACAACAAAGATTCAAGTGCGACTAGAACATGCAAATGTGGCAAATGAAAGAGAAATATCAACTTAATTTGCAATATAAAGCACGGCACAACCATAGATATTTTGAGAGAGAGAGAGAGAGGTGGG
>BCNH02000001.1:19940748-19958764 GCA_001662345.2 Metrosideros polymorpha var. glaberrima
AAAAAAAAAAAAACGTTGCAAGTTTCCTTGAGAGCTACCCAAGTAGGATTGTGGGTTCTCCATGATTGAACCCTTTAATTTAAACAAAAGAAGTAAGACGGCAGTAGGTTTCCTCATGCGGACGAGATTCCACATGCTCCCCTCGGTTCATGACACGCCAAGCTAGGTCTTCGAAGGAATACGTGTGCATGCGCACAAATCTAAACTAATCAAGAAGAATGCCATTTGTCCAAGGTTTCACAAAAGCTGTCACGCAACGCAGTGTATATACACATACACACATCGACACACACGTCGAATATTTATATGCAAAGGGTTCTGAAATCAGGTCAAAGCTTATTGCTCCACGTCAAGAAAATTTTGAACATTCGGAGGAGTCTTGGGGCCCCCTATGGAGCGTGAATATTCCTCACGAGGTGGTGGGGGTTGCCCAATCGCTTTCGATTGCTTCGGATGCGAAGATTGTTGTTGCTGGTGATTATCTTCACTGTGCTGTGGAAATGATTAGGTCTCCTTGCCAATTCTTATGATTGGAGCATATAAAAATGGAGTAGGAGATCGGCACGTACATCACCTTGCATGCACGCAATGAACTCTGCCAGATGTGTGACGTATGCGAGCAGTTAATTGAGGAAGAAAGTGATTTGAGGACGTGTCGTCCGGACTAAATAACTCTGTTGACTCCTTCCGATGAGGCACATATGTCTCGGTTTAAGATAAAATACAGGAGCGATCATTCCACAAAGTGATTCCTAATGCACGTGATTTCTCAATTTATTAACGGTTGAGTTATGGGGGCAGAAGTTATCTACTTTTTCATTGGAAAATTTTGTGTATGACGTAATAGTTTGATTTTTAAAGATCTATCGATGCTTCTGTATCTATTTCGCTTATATGAAAATCAATGTCGCGTATGCATTGAATATAGTTATGTGTAGGAAGGAAAAATTGTCAAAAAAGTCTTAAACTTATTGTAGTTTTGCCAATTCAGTTCTAAACATTTTAAGTTTGTCAATTGAGTCATAAATCTTTTAAATTTATGCCAATTCAGTTTTAAATCTTTTAAGTTTGCCAATTGAGTCCTAAACCTTTTACATTTGTGCTAATTCAATCATTTTGACTGATTGGACGTTGATGTGGATAACTTTTAATAATATTTTATTATTTTATCATTTTTTTTCCTCCCTTCTTCTTCTTCCCTTTGTCGTCGCCGAGCAGGGCTCGCCTGAGGCCGGCGAGGTCGAGCTTCGCCATCGTTGGATGAGGCCAGCCTCACCATGGCCAAGTGAGGCTCAACCTCGCTTAGATCTACAAAGCTGAGTCTCACCCAACCATGGCGAGGCCAACCTCGCCTAGCAACGGCGAGGTTGAGCCTCACTAGGGTCGAGCGAGACTCGCTTGAGACCGGCGTTGCCTTTGACCGGTTGTTGGCGATTGACTGGAGGAGGAAGAAGAAGGGAGGAAAAAAGAAAAGAAAAAATGAGAAAAAATTGAAAAATAATAAAATATTATTAAAAGTTGTCCATGTCAGTGTTGGCGACATCACGTCAGTACCGACCGGCCAAAATGATTTAATCGACACAAAGTCAAAAGGTTTATGACTCAATTGGCAAATTAAAAAGGTTTAGGACTGAATTGACATAAATTTAAAAGGTTTAAGACTTAATTGACCAACTTAAAAGGTTTATGACTTTTTTGAGAATTTTTCCTATGTAGGAACATGCTTCGTTTTATGCTGGGTACTAGCAACGTCAAATATCGAATCCTCTATAGAAGAACTAATTACATTAAACCCGAGTCCTCGCGTATCTCCACATGAATAGGTGAAAGCAATCACATAGCTAAACTGTTTATGACTTGGGCTCTATTCGTTTACGAAAAATGTGATGTTTTTAGAAAATCATTTTCCAAGAAAATAATAATATTTTTCGATATTTGGCTGAAATTTGAAAATGAATTGAAAAATATTTTCCATTGTTTGGTATGGAAAAAAAAAATTGATTTTCTTCCGTGCACTCCTTTTAATAATTTTTTATTCTTTTTATTTTCCTTTTTTAAAAAATCGAAATTTTTATTATTTTTTTTTTCTCTTTTCTCTCCTTTCTTTTTCCTCCTTCATCCGCCACGACCAGTCGGCGACGGCCACTAGCAAGCTCGAGCTTGTTGGCCTCGGGCGAGCTTGAGGCTCGACGGGCCACGTTTGTGGCTAGTCACCGGGCTGCCGACCATTGTTGAGGCCTAGTGACTAGTGAAGGAAGGAAAAAAGAAGAAGAAAAAAATTATTAAAAGAAAAAATAAATAAATATTAAAAAAATCGAAGCATGTAGATACTAGATAGAGAGAGAAGAGAGAAATTGGTCTCCACTAAAAATGATTTCCTCTTTTCAAAAAGAGAATCATTTTCCCCAATTTTGAATGTGTTTTTTTTTTTTTCCATTGACGAAAAATGTTTTCCTTGACTTATTTATTTTCCGTGACCCGAACGCCAGAATATCAAAAAACATTTTTCTTGAAAGTTGGATCGGAGTCTTAGTGTTGGATACCGTGCTTAAGCGAATGCATGCATATAGAAAGCAATCTAAGTATGATAACTCCATGGCTAAATCTAAGAAGAGCTAGCTGAATCGAGGTCAGGGCGAACAAGGGGCATGACCCGCTTCATCACTTCGATGTAGAACTAGGGAAATAATATCAAAGATTGGGTATGTGCGTGCTTGTGTTCTTCACGAGCTATCATGGGGAACAGTCAGTTAATTGCCCACGCAACCATGGAATATAGGGTCAAATATTCCCACTGTGCAAAGCAGACCCCACAGAGAGAGAGAGAGAGAGAGAGAGAGAGAGAGAGAGAGAGAGGGGTTAATGATAATCATGGAGATTAGAGACCAAAACCCCTGAAGCCCAAGTAGACTTGAATCCGTTGGCATGTAGATTTGCAGATTTCAAGAGCTCCATCTGAGAGCAGAGAGAGTTTGAGAATATTCATCTGAATAATGATTATGATATTTGGAGTGGTTGGATTCACTAAAATGCGGTCCAAAGATCTAGACCTCATCTCTCTCTCTCTCTCTCTGCACTATGGCCGTGTTGGCGAAAGAGTCGCCGCAAACATAGGCAACATATGGGATCTCACTCAGTCACTGCAACAGAGAGAGAGAGAGAGAGAGAATATGTATGCGTTGTAAGGTCACATGTCCATGTTTTACGGAGGGAGGGACATTATAGTGAACAGAGAGTGGGATTTGGTGCCTGGAATCTTCATGTGGTTTTATTTGTATAATCGCCCTTTTAGCGGCTCGAAAAATTCTCCTCCTTACTCAGTATCCACCCCCACCCTTTAGCTCTCTCTCTCTCTCGATGGTGCTTGTGAATTCACTTCAATCTATGCGAGGAGAAGAATACTGTCCTGAATTCAGTTTGTGAGAATATGTTATTCATCATCCGAAAAATGGTAAGATCCATTCTGGACCAGCTTAAGAGTCAGAAGTCAGACCCATACGAGGAGCAGAACCACTGTGAATAACCTCAATTCTTACCCTCCAAAGGTGGTAGATGGATCCGTTCCAATCTAATTTCAAAAGAAAGTTAATTGTCTCATGTATGAAAGTCTAACCATCACGTTTTCCTTTGTGGAAGTGCATGTTAATTAGTCCTAGGTAAAACTGAGGCAATGCTATAGCAATTGTCTCATTCCACCACCGTCATAAACTGCAACAACCTCGTTCACAATTCATTCTGTCCAGGCGAAACAAAAGTAGGACACTGTAGCTAACATGAAATAGCAATGGGTCACTTATAAAGAGAGACTTTTTGTGAGGAGGAGAGGAAACTTCTTGTGAGAACACGGGATGAATAAGCTCAATGTAGCGCAACTCTTAAACATCGAATTTGCCGATCCACAATCCCCTATCCTTACATTAACCATGACAGCGAAAAGATTTCATGGTGTTAAGAAGTTGCAGCATGCGTAGTGAAAGCTCTATCACAGATTTCAGGAGACAGAATGTGGATGTGGAAACAAGACGAGCATAACCTGTTAGCCAGCGTAAGAATGCAATTTGGGAAATGATGTGCCAAAGAGCAAGGCATTAGCCTTTCCTCCATGGACTGAAGAAATCAACCGGGCCTCGGATTAGGAATCTCTCACAAAGACACCAAACATACATTGCCATTGACTGTTTGCTAAGTCGTCAGTTGCACATGATCTGCTCCAACCTAATTAGTTGGCTATTCCATACTAGAAACTGAGGTCAGAAAATCAGAGCACATTGCTTTTATAGATACACACCGCCTCAAGTAGCTGGACTATTGGTTATCGACGAGGTATCGATAGCCACACAGCATTTGCATCTACGTTTCCCGGTAAGATACTAGAAAACTCATGAAAACTCGTGGTACATTGCATGAAGAAGTGTCATACTCTAATGACAGTACCTTTGCTGTCTCTGAAACCAGAGTTATCAGGGTGTCGGAATTCTTCTAACCAAGTTATATTGAAGGCCATCGTCCAACAAAACAGCGGATGTTGCCTCCCCTTGTGGTTTAAAGAATGGTTGTTGGATGTGGCGCAGCCATCTCAGCATCTTTGACAAGCTTCGCAGGTCTTGCTGCAGAATAAACAACAATGGTGAGTTTTAGCGAAGAAGTCCTGTTCCGAAGTTTAAAAAATGATGACCAGTTCCCTTGATGGGGAGATCATTAAGAAAAAAAGTGGACATCACAAATAAGTAAAGCAATGGCGACAAGTATTTATTCTTTCGATTTTCTCTGCTTCCGAGGAAAGTATGACAAATTGCATTCATTTCAGAGCTATCCAATAACCTCCAGATGAGGATGGCGAGTTGCATTTGTTCTAAAGCATTGTCGAGAGTGTGCAAGTATGTTAGAGTACCTCCTCAGGAATGTGCCAACCATAGCTCGTACCTTGGCTTGTATAATGGACAAGTAATTGCCAAACATGCGATGCAGTAAGCAAAATGTGACCCTCAAAAAGGGGATTCTTCATCTCCCATGGAAGGCAGTCTAACATGTTTAGCATCAAATTCTCAGTCAAAGCAAGATATGTTTGATGGTGAAGATGAAACTGTGAAATCTCTCACGCACTACACACACACACTTACACAAGAAGCAATTCGAGCTTCGCCCAGAGACATGAAGCCTAAGAAAAGAACTTGAGATTGCATGAAGGTACACTTCTCAACTGAAGGGTGCAGGTATCACCTGTCTATAGGTCGAGCCACGGCTGTCAGTGGAATACATAAAACCATTATCCCAAGGCTTGCAAAGCCGTTCACCCTGGTCGTTTTTTCAGTTGTCCTAAAAGTGAGATGCCTCTTCATGAAAAGCTTACTGTTTCAATTATTTGGTGTACGAGAAGGCTGGGTTTGTAGAGGTCAAATATACACCTCTTCTATTCTAAGTCAAGCGGGAGGAAAGTGAGGAGGGGGAGAGAAACCCAAAGGAACGCCGGAAATTGGAGATACATTATTTTCGATATCCTCATGACGCATTCACTAAAGGAAAAACAATGGCACAAACCTTGTACTCTTGTAGCATATACTGATTTTCAGGAAAACAAAACTGAGGGAGAAAATCAACACCTTCAGGCAGAGCCTGTTAGCATGCTCCCCACTACTTGGAGGGATGAGTCCTTTGGTTCTACTTCTTAGTAGATAGCAAGCCTAAAATAACACTAAAAATTGAGGTCTTGCACAAGTAATCGACTACTGGCCAAACAAGTAATCCACTTTGTTGGATTAGATTGCGAGTCAGAGAACCCCCACGCTGCTGCTTAGCGGCGGACTTCGATGTGAAAGAAAGTGTCACAACTCACTTCCATTTCCTCCACGGGATAGCTCATGGTCGTACTCATCACTGTTCAATGCTTGTAACCAAATTCTCCTCTCTTTTTGTTGTAGTTTTGTCAAACAAGCATTCTGTGTCACTCAGTTTACTCCTCCTATCTCCTAAAGATGAATCATGCACCCATTTTCACATATTGGATATCTTTAGTCAACAAATTACTTCAAAATATGCTCTCAAGTAAATCAATAAGACCGAAACGAAAAGACGAGAGGTCTAAATGCATAGCCTCCTAGACAATCTTGCTGAGCAGTCACTCCGGGATGATTGAGGATGGTGGCATGCAAAAGATTTTAATCTGCACGAGACAAAAGCAGCTACGCTAAGGATATGGTTCTCAAACAGCAGAATGAGCCTGCAAATTCAAGTTATTCATCTGTAAAGCAGGTATATCTCGTACTAAAACTAAACAATAATAGAAGACAACGTAAAGCAGATTCTCACAGAAGCTATCGGATTCATGTAAATGCAGGTACTTGATCGGTGAAAGTGACAGGCAACTAAAACTTCGTAGTATCTAAAACTGCTTCCAACTACATTGACTCAATAAGCTTCAGCAAATAGAGAGAAGGGTATCACCTAAAACACCAGCCATGATTGTTCCGATGTACGGAGCCCAAGGACAAATTTTAAGCTCTAAGAACACTCGACACCTAAAATTGACTGTTTCTCCTGGAATGAGCAAAAACAAAGCATCTTGGATATCCTCCGAGCAGTATAATCTAATACTTGTTCACGTCACACAAAACTTGGTTTTTGCAAAGGAAGATTGTCGTCTCCACCTAATATGACTTGTTATAAGAGTCCACACGAGAACACGGATCAGAATTGAGTCTAACAAACAATAGAGGAAGTAAGGACGGATCCAAAAGATGACAGAACCATACTCCCCACTGCCTATAAGAAATGCATCAGATATCAAGTTTTAGAGAGACCCACTAATGGAAAATCTTAGCAGATACCCAATTACAGAGTAATACATTCAGACGGACGCTCTACTAAAGGATCGGTGATGGAGCTTTCCTGACAGTCAGATGGATATGTAGTCAATTTTGAATTAAATTGAAACTTAAGCAACTTTCATCAGAGTATGATGGAAAAGACTATATCTTCGGAGATTGCCAAAGCTTCAACACATGTGCTCTTTTTTTGTAATCTCATCATCAGAAGTTTCGCAATGAAATGAAAGTGCAGCAGAAAATGGGGCATGGATGAATGGGATTTGCTATTGACAAGAGGACATGGTCTCGGGAATTTCACTTGGACAGAGTCGCATACGCAGTGTCCCTCCAGTATTCACACTCCTAGTCGACTTTCCCTAGAATCCCAAAAGATAAAGCTGCAGACACACATTATTGTATGCCTTTAGAGTATTGTAATAAGGTAAAAACGGTGGACTCGATCAGCTTAGTATAGAACAAAAGTTGGCTGACCTAGACTGCATGTTGTTGCCGGTTCTAGTCCAAGTTTCTACATGCAGGCAGGCATGTTAGGTTTGATTCCCTTCAGTTCAGATTAGACATTCTGCAATGCTGGTGAAGTGAGTCATAGTTCGTTTCTGTGAAATAGCAATTGCCATAGTACAGTAGCGCATATCAACATCTAAATTTGGTCAGTCAGGAAGTCTTCAGCTGAAAGCAAAGGGAGAAGCGTCTAACCATTAATTGGCTCATAATGAATGCATAAGTTACAAGAAAAAATATCTTTTCTTGCGTGGCCCATCACGAACTCTTCGAGAGCTTTATCTGAGACAGGTCCATCGGGTGATGATGCCTTGCAGATTTTGTAAAGCCTCTGTATATAATAAGGCATGATGCCTTCCTATACCAGCAGCCACACCAAATAAAACCCACAAGTCCCTGCGTGGATATCGCCTTCTCAAGGATCCAATCTGGCTGTGTACTTTATCGGTAACTCTATCTAATTCTGCAAAGCAAAATGCCGCTTATCCTGTTTAAGAGCAGCTACTTTGCATAAAAGAATTGAGTTAAGCGGGTTTAACCGGTAAACACAACAGCATATTCATCAATTATTGCTACAGAGGCCATACTTTTCCAACGTATATAAGAACCGACCATGAGAATACAAATTTCATAAGAAGAAGGTTGGGACAAACTTCAAACTCGGAATATGTCATGGCAGACAGTTCATCCACAGACAATCCAGTCCACATATGTAATTACAACTCAGAAAGCACACCAATTTCCGGAGGATAAGTCCAACGAAGACCACCCCCGAACAAGGGCAATCGGTTCTGCTCGAAACAGGCACCTCAAAGAAAGATGCAAAACTTTGCTGTCCTAGTTCCCTTTCTATCAGTTTCTTTATCGAGGATACATTAACCCATGAAGCTAATTAATCGATAAGGACCTACATAGCAGCTCAATGTGAATCCAATTCTCTGTTTCATCATCACCTTGAGAAAGTTTTGCGAGATTTTCTAGAATTATCACTAATTGTTCTAAAAGCTTAAGCTGTTAGACAAAGGCATGGTTTAATATTTAATTACTCTAACACTTCCCCTCATGCTTAGTCAGGTCTTTTTGCCTAATATTAAGCATGTACATATTTAATTTAGGGAGACAAATGGGATTTGATAAGATTTGAACTCATGACCTCCAGCTCTGATACCATGTGAGATTTTAGTATGAGCTATTAGGTTTGGATGTAACCAACACTAGCGTTACTCGTCAAAAATATACAGCCAAGTCAGATGTTTATGTGTGTCATGAGTCATTAGATGAATTTGGTGTGTATGAACCACAAAAGCGTTTAAATACTTCGATAAAGAATATCATTTCGAAAATGAACATATTACTTGTATTATATATAATAAAAAAATCCTAAACTTATAACATTTTTGTCAATTCAATTATAAACCTTTTAATTATACCAATTGAGTTCTAAGCCTTTTTCACATTTTGCCCATTGAGTCCAATTGGCCAATTTTGGCAAGATATCGCCGACGTGGACAATTATTAATACTATTTAATATTTTTTCGATTTATTTATTTATTTTCCCTTTTTTTTCTTCTCTTCTCTTTTTATCTTTTTCTTTTCTTTTTTGCTTTTCTCTTTTTCCCTTTTTCCCTCCACCAACCATTGTCGGGCCTTGTCGATGGCCGACGGAGGTTGCGGGCCTCAGGCGAGGGCCACCATCACTGGCCTTGGGCGAGGGACGCTTAGGCCTGGGCTGGCAAGGGTCGCCCTCACGGCCCCTGGCGAGGAAAAACCTCGCCCGATTTGCAATGGGTCGCCCTCACCCGAGGTCAGCCATTGACGAGGCCCTACATATGTCGGTGGAGGGAAAAGAAAAAAAGGAAAAAAGAAGAAGAAAGTAAAGAAGGAAAAAAAGAAGAAAAGAAAAAAATAATGAAATTTTTTAAAAATTATTAAAAATTATCTACGTCAACACTGGCTGTGCCACGTAGGACGGCTGGCGTCCACGTCAGCGATTTTCAGCCAAAATTAGCCGAATGAACTCAATTGGCAAAACGCAAAAATGTTTAGAACTCAATTGACACAATTAAAATGTTTAGGATTAAACTGACAAAAGTACAATAAGTTTAGGACTTTTTAGATAATTTTCTCGATGAATTTGGTGTGTATAAACCACAAAAGTGTTTAAATGCTTCAATAAAGAAAGTCATTTCGAAAATGAAAATATTACTTTTATTATTACTTGTATTATATATAACCATTGTATTGAAAATGAAAACATATCCTTATTAGGGTGAGTTTGTCTTGCGGAAAATGAATGACTTGAAAAACATTTTCTAAAAAATGATTGTTTTTATCGCTCAAAAAATGAATTAACAAAATATATTTTCATCGTCCATGAAAATGTTTAGACATAAATTATTATCAATAATGAAAACATTTTTTATTGACTAGTTATTTCAAGCGATACAAGCGACTATTTTTTAGAAAGTATTTTACAAATCATTAATTTTTCATAAAAAAAATGGAACCTAAGTATAGTTAATCAAAGTCTTAAGAACACTCGTTGACAAAACCTTTAAATAAGACCTCAAGGATACGTAGTGCATTTTTCTTTTTAGATAATGACTATACGATCTCTCGTGCCAATGCATCCAAATTAAGGCAATTACCAGAGTACATCTATCTAAAAAGTTGCACCTTAATCTAATTATAGCCCGTGGTAATGGAAGGTTACTATGTGTAATTTGGCACTAGTATCTAATTACCTTGAGATAATGACACGGGTGTTCCAAAACTTTTCTTCAATTTCAATGTGGTCTCGAAACTATTTTTTGAGTTTAATCTAATACTTGAACTTCCAAAAATCCAATTAATGCAGTCGATCCATTTAAATTTCTAATATCGTCAGCTAAATTGGTCATTCACTCTATTAACTTGACATTAGATTTGTCATGTTGCCGTCGAAGTGACTTCCATGTCATATCTCTCTTACTATAGTAGCCCAAAAGCAAAAACAAAAAAGGGAAATAAAAGAAAGAAGAAAGGGGTTTGTTGACTTGGGGAAAATGATGTGCCAGTCCGTATTATTATTATGATTTAATAGACGCTAACTTGGCAGTTCATATAAAAAAAAAAAATTTGCACACTAAACGAGAGGACTACATTGAACGGATTTTTAAAAGTTCAAGCATTAAATTGAACAAGAAAAAGTTTAATAGCCAATCCTAATATTGAAAAAATATATATAGGTATCGCTCATGTCATTACCCTTACTTTTTATGTTTTGACTCATGTTTATTCATTTGTTTTTTTCAAAGGCATAACCTAGCTGACCTCATGACTCATGAGGAACCTTCTTTCGTGTGGCATCAGCTCTCTCTCTCTCCTATTTCCAACTTGAAATTATTGAATTACTTTAGTTGCTCGGTTATTTGACTTTGTCGGGGTTTAATATGGACAACACTGTGTTCCAAACTTTGTCTTAAGCTTGTTTTAGGGACGATTCAACACGGTGTGACCACATAATACAATATTTCCATTCATAACTGGCCACAACTAATGTTAGAAACCTGCATTATTTTCTTACCTTCGTCTTTGATTGCGATGAATAGAGTTCTTCGAGCGAACCTTATCCTCAAAGTTGCTTAACTATAGATAAATTAAAACAGGATTTGTTTCGCTAAAAGCGGCATTGATCCTCATTCCGAATTCTTCTTTAGCGATCCCATACAATTTACCAACGCGTTATATTGAAAATCAATTTTTCAAAACATTTTTAATGTCTTTAATTACTGTCTCGCACTTTAAATTCGGACAAACAAGCCAGGATGCCTATTTGATCTTCGGGTTAATTCCTGAAAAAACCCAAAATTGGTACAACTGTGATAAATTTACCAAAATTAATTTTTTGACCACCAAAAACCTCAAACTAGTACACCTATGACAAATTTACCATCCGTTAATTTCCATTAAATTTTACCATCGAATTGCTGAGTTAGATGACACGTGGCAGTTGATGAGTGTACTAGTTCAATTTGAGATTTTTCGTGGTATTAACTCAATTTAACGAAAACTAACGGAGGATAAATTTGTCATAAATGTCCTAATTTGAGATTTTTTATGATAAAAAAATTAGTTTTTGGTAAATTTGTAACAGATATATCGATTTTGGATTTTCTTTGGTAATCGCTAGTGTGTGCCAATCACCATTATTCCATAATCGTTCGTCATGCATACATACATACATACATACATACATATATATATGGTCCCCCTATCATAGCCTAGACATGCGTCAAGAAACAATCTTTGGTCCCCCATCATAGCCGGGACATGTTCACTAAATTAACACGGTACGTCACCACCCTTTGAAGAAAACCTTGGTCCTAAGTTGAAATTTGAACACGGTATAGCCACTAATCAACATCATCCCACGGAGACATCGTAGATCCGTCCTTAACTAAATCAACAACGACAAAGTCCCGCAGATCTCTCATGGCACATCAAAATCACTAATTGAATCAACACCCAAATAGACACACGACATATCAAGGTGAGTGAATGTCTGAAGGGACAAGGACACCGGCGATGTGGACGGTGAACAACTTTCCAAGACTTTAAAAGAGTTTAACCAACGATCACCGCCGGCCGTCGGCGGCGGCCAGTCAAAACTCAGGGACGGGCAGGTCCTCGTCGGCCAGTGACTCCATCACCCACTCGCCGTCCTCGTCGAGCACCATCCCCTTGTTCTTCTCCACCCACCACGACCCGGGCACCAAGCACTCGTCCTTCAAGAAGTCGCACGACTTGTTCACCAAAGCCAAGCTCCTCTTCACCCTGAGCTTGAACACGCCCTTCTCCCCGTTCCAGCCCGCCACGATGTGCAGCATCGCCTGCAGGTTGTGCCAGTCGCTTGGGTTCTTCGAGTCCTTCAGGTACGGCGACTTCCTCGTGTCGATCTCGAGCTCGACCCCCGTGTACACGTACCCCAAGAGCTTGCTCGGGTAGTGTGGGATGAGGTCTATGGTGTTCCTCACGTGCAGGAACTTGAGATTGGGGTGGTTCTTGCATCGCTCGGCGAACGCCTTGTTCCCCACCTGGGGGCACCCGAAGACGAAGGCCGAGACGGGGATGTCCTGGACCCCGTTCTCGACAATGTCAAACGCACTCAGGATGGACAGGCTCGCGCCGAGGCTGTGGCCGGTGAAGGTGATGCTCAGATTCTCGCCGTCGTACTTCTCTCGCAGCTCGTTGATCTTGGTCAAGAGCTGCGTCCTCGCACTCAGCTTAGTGAAGGGCGACCTCGGGTCGTCGGTCGTGTAGATGGTGTACCAACCCAGCATGACCTTCGGGACTTCGTTGTCATCACGGTCGTCGTCGTCGTCGCTGCTGCTGGAGTCGTTCTTGGCCTCCTCTTCTCCGAGTTCATGCCTGCCACCGTTGTTTGCGCTGAGGAGCGATTCGATGGACTTGCGCTTCGCGCCGAGGATGTTGATCCACTCATAGTCCCGCGTGGTGCCTCGCCATGCGATGTAGATTTCGCGGCGGCCCAGTCGCGCGCTGGCCTCGTCGGTGGTCACGGCGATGTAGCCGATCCAGTTGGACTCGCGGTCCCACGCTTCCCGCGACAGCGAGTGGAACAATAAGGTCTCCTTGTTGCTGATCCGTGCCGTTCCATAGAGGAAAGCCACGACCTGCTCACGCGGAACACGACAGTAACACCATCACTGCAAAATACTTGACTAGACTCGATTCCTAACCAGACTGATCAACAATCCAAGATAATATCCGACGAATCGAAGGCCTAAAATTACATGAGAGGTTCTCGAATTCGTGAAATCATGCGTGTTAAGAGCATGGATGAACAATGAAATGAAACCAAACAAGAAGGTAATTGGAGAATTCGGGATGAAACTGCTTTACCTCGTAGTCGGATCCGTTCTCCATCATGACCTTCTGGAAGAAGTTGGCCTTGCCGTAGCGGCTGCAGCCGCAGTACTTGGAGTTCTGGTCGTTGATGAAGGTGTCGTAGGTGGCCTGTATGAAGTCGCCGCACCGGAGGACCAGCCTCCGGAGCCCCAGGTCGAGCGGCTCCAGCAGCCCCTCCCAGTCCTGGCTCCCCAGCAGCTCCGCCCACGTCGGCTCTCGCCCCCCGGCCTCCGCCTCCGCCATGGTGGTCATTCCGGCCTTCTGCTGCTGCTGCGGTTGCTTGGGGTGGAGGTGGTGGTGGTGGAGAAGGCTCTTAATGTGGTTCATTATAGCGATGGGGGGGATAGGAACAGGGAACGCTGCCAAGGGAAAGTGATGGAGATAGGATTGGAATTTGGACAGTAGAATCTGTGGTGCTCGCTCTTGCCCTTGCGCGACCCCACCCAGTGGCTAAATAGGAATTGGCCTCTCGGTCAACCGGGGGCATCCAATGGTCAACGTCCCATTAGTATTTAGGCCGGTGGGAACCAATTAATTATTTAAAAGCAACGACCATGAGAGCGTCGCGTTATGAAAGGGACACATATGGTTATTTTATTGCGGTCACGATGCTTCTGCTCCCTCGGTCGTTCGATGTTTGGGCGGCGTCTGGGTTTCTTTAGTGTAGGAAAATGGCGACGAGCCCTTCTGGACTTGCTTTAGTTTCGTCCTCTTTCCGTTTCGGTTTTTTCTTCCTCTTTCGTGGCTGCTGAGCTGCATTTCCTTTCGGGCTCGATGGTCGTCCCATGTGAATCGAGATTCCTCCCTTTTGGGGGTTGATCCACGCGCATTCTTGTTTAAATGCATGTCATACGTCCTTTCGTAATGTGTCATTTAATGATATTTTAAAAAAGCAAGATCGAGCAATCGGACGCGATTAAAGAATGGCGCTCGCTCTTTTCTTTAGATTAACTGATAAAGCATACGAACCGATGAACTCTCCGTGATATACACCCGAACATTCCATAATAGATGAGACCGACCCCGTTACAAACCCGAGTTCTATCTCTTATGCTTTTGGTGATCTCTCACCTTTTAAAAAAAGCCTATTTCCGAAAGCTAATGATGGTGGTGATTTGGTCCTATCTTTTTTGGCGGGATACATCATTGTTTGTGGGTGCTTTTCTCCCCGGCTGCATTGTTGGTCAACCTAATCCAACTTCGCTTTGGTTGGAGCGAAGGGTCTACTTTCTTCGGTGTAGATGTAACAACTCATTAAAAAATGCATGGGGAAATGCAATTCATGGAACATAAATAAATAAATAAATAATAATTTCGTCATGCCTGAGCGCATGAAAATCTGTTGCTGGATTTGGCATTAGGTTGCGGTAGCTAAGGGAAGCAATAAGTAAATGGCACGTTGGGAAATAGAGGTGATTCTGGAGCAGCTGCTTCTTATAGTCAGCATCGGGTTTATATTAGAGATGTACACATTTTGCTTCAGCCCTAAGGTGTCAACTCCACTATTTTCGATAATTGAGATGCAATTATGGGATTATTAGCAGTAGATGGCGGTCAGTTGTTGGGAATAATTAGCGTACAACCAAGTGGAGCGTGACGTGCGGACAGGACATGCATGAAATTGAAGTTCAATTCATATGGTTCATATATAATCAAACTGGAGTCACGCAAGCGTGCCGCCTAAATTAAAGGAACTCACTTTGACATATCAAAAGCTAATGTTGGAGGGCCGTACATACAGATCCTAATAGTTAAATTTGAACCGATAAGGGGGGAATCTTGTTTTTTTTTTAAAAAAAATCTGTGATTCTATAACCGCATGGATGTGATGGGCAATTATTACATATGTGCAAGTCGAGTATTTACCTAACGAATAGAAAATAACGAGTAGTTGGTAGTCGTATAATTCGATGTAATGATGGAACGTTCAAGAAGTGGAAAAATACAGAATTTTATCAGGCAGAATTCTAATTTTCCATGCTTAAAAATATGAAAAAAAAAAAATTCATGCCCGTAAATCTCAAATAACTGTGGGTAATTGCCAAAAAAACTGTTGGTAAATAAATGATTAGTGACTTTTTTCAGGTATCACCATCTTTGTGACTTTACTTGCTCTAATCTAAAGTTTGTAAATTAGCAATTTGTGGATTATCTTACGAACTTTTGTTTGGATAACTTACTAACCTTTCATATTCAATAACTCTTATATGATATTATCAGTGACGTTGTGAAGAAAGTTAAAAGAATATAAGTTGGTAAAACATAACACCCGAGATAAGAGAATTTAGGAACTTATAAACATAAACCAAATAAACGTTGAAACCAACTCAAATAAGAGTTGTAATGCAAAACTAGCTGGTAAAACTTGATTGGAAAAAAACAGGGAAAATTACTAAAAAAAAGTCTTAAATTAATTGCACTTTTGCCAATTCAGTCATAAACCTTTTAATTGTGCAATTCAGTTCTAAACCTTTTTACGTTTTGCCAATTGAGTCCATTCGGCAAATTTGGTCAGAAATTGCTAACATGGACATCGGACGTCCAACGTGGCATAGCCGAAGCTTATGTGAACAATTTTTTTAAAATTTTTTTGGAAATTTTATTTATTTATTTCCTCTTTTTTTTCACTATGGTCGATGAGAGTTGCCGGAGCTTGTCAACCACTAGGCAACGCCCGGGAAGTCCTTGCCCAGATCTAGGCGAAGCTAGCCTTGTCATGGCCTAGCCGGCCGAGAGTGAAGGTGGCCTCACCTATAGTTGGCAAGGCCATGGTTGCCTTCCCTCACGGTTGACAAAGCCCTGGCAAGGCTGGCCTTGCCCACGGCCACCAACCTTGCGATGGTTTGGGCGCGACGCGCATGGCTGCAAGTGAGGCCGAGCGAGGACCACAACCCGCAACGACAGCCAGCGAGCTCCGGTGACCCTTGCTAACCACAGTGAAAAAAAGAAAGAAAGAAAACAAGGAAAATAGAACAAAAGAAAAATTAATAAAAAAATATATAAAAATTAAAATAAATTAGTCCATGTTAGCATCGATTATGTCACATAAGACAAGCAGCTTTCACATCAGCAATTTTCGGCTAAAATTGGTTAGATGAACTTAATTGGCAAAACGTGAAAAGTTTACGACTCAATTGGCACAATTGAAAAGTTTAGCACTAAATTGGCACAAGTGCAATATGTTTATGACTTTTTGTAGCAATTATTCCAAAAAAAAAGTTGGTAATTGCTCTAGTTAAGATTGTTGAATTCTCCAAACGGTTGGTAAATTCAAAAGGTAGGTAAGCAAGACAATTAAAAGTGGGAAATTAATAGAATAGCAAAAAAGTTTATGGAAAAAAAGAAAGATAAATGATTGTAAGCAACTCGAATGAGAGTGGGTAACCAAAATTAGTAAGTGGTTTGATTGGAAAAAGTTATAAGTCACATAAATAATGATTGATAATTTCAATTGATAGTTTGTATATTTAAAGATAAATGAAACAAATAAGTGAAGCCTTTTCTGTCAGACATAAGAGAAGCTAATATTTAAACATAACTAAACAAACATTATTAATTAACTCAAATATAATTTGGTAAGGCACAATTAGTTGGTAATTTAATTTAAAAAGGTTGATTTTGTCACTCTAACTGAGATTCGTAATTTCTAAAAGGAGTGGGCAAATTTAAGAAGTTGACATATAATCAAATAAAAGTGATAACTCATAAGATTAGTAGCCAAATTAAAGAAAAGAATGGTAATAAGTGATTTAAATGACAGTTGGTGACAAAAAAAAAATAGTTGGTAACTTATTAAAAAAAAAAACAAGTCGCTTTAATATAAGTTGAATTTCATAGGATAATTGATACATTTAGGGCATTGATAAGAAATGAATAAAAGTTTGTACATGATAAGAGAAGTTATTCTTTGTTAGAAATAAGGGAAGTTAGTGATTAAAAACCAAATAAATGTTGGAAACTAACACTCAAATAAGAGTTACTAATTGATAACTGGATAGGTAAGTAACTCAAATAAAAAATTGGTATCACAAAAGTAGTTGATAAATTAAGAAGAAAGAAGTTAGTAAGTCTCTCAAATAAAGATTAGTACATTCATATATAAATCGGCAAATTTAAACTATTGTAAGAAAGACAAATAAAATTTAGTAAAAAGATGAGATAGGATAAAATTTATTCTATCCGATGTTTGATTCTTGCCCAAGATAGATAAAGTCGGATATAACTAGGATATAGTTTGGATATAACTGGGATATAGCTTGGATATAATTACTAGGGGTGAGCATGATTCCCAAGTAGAATCGGGAATCGAAGAACCAAATCGGAACCTGGCTGCCGGTTCTAGGTTCTATTGTGTGAGGGTTTGGTTCTTGATTCCATTTTTTAGGAATTGGGAACCGAGAACCGGATAGTGAACTAGACACTAAAAACCCTAATTCAAAGTTTCCTTATCACTTTTTGTCACTTGTACTCAGTCCTCACTTGTAGAATGAAAAGCTTAGCCCTTAGCTTTATAAGAATATATGCTATCGAAATAGTTCCCCTCAAGTCCATCATAAGAATATATGTTGTGGAACTAGTATATGTGAAATTTAATCTCATTCAATTGCTTTTTCATTTAAAGTTTTTTTTTTGTTTATCCAAAGAAAAGCTTGAGAGTTTTCAATGTTGATGCCTTTTATGCTGTGATTAGGATTTTAGCTTAGCAATTATGCAAACTCTTAAGTTGCCTAATTGACTTAGGCTTGAGAGTTATCTATATGTTATGTTTACTTTCATTTTTCCT
>BCNH02000001.1:19965368-19975701 GCA_001662345.2 Metrosideros polymorpha var. glaberrima
CCCCCCCCCCCCCCTCTGAAAATAGAAACTTTATTTAATTTCAAGACATGGGTTTATACTTTTGTGATTAGCAAAATTGAAAAATTGTCTGTCCTCATTGTGGATAATAACCAGAGGCAGAGAATCGGCCTCAATGATGGTTCTTGGTAGGACCGTGTTGCAAAGTTACTCCGAGGTCAGCTTCTATTATGGTTCAAGAATGATCCCAGAAGAAATTTGCTTTCAAAGTGGGGTCTATGTGGAGGGTCACTGCCATCAATTGGCCAGAAAAGAAAAGGAGCCTTTTTCCATTCAGTGGGGTTTAGGGCAGAGAACTTGGACCTCTTTTACTGAAATTGAGTTCATCCTTGTCGCCTACTTTTGATGGAAGAAATATAGAGGGACATGAAATTAGGAGTTTGTTCAATGAAAACCTTCTTATTGGCTCGAAAAGAGAAGATGCTTTTATTAGTTCAACCGAGACACGAAATTAAAAAAGCAATTAAATTGAGTATTGAAACTTTTAACTTCGGTCCATCTTCACAATATCGTAATATACTTGTCCGAATTTTGGATAGACCGATCAATTCTAAACGTCGTGGAATTTTCCACTTGACTCTCGTATAGTTCGACGTTTGGAACGATTAGCTGGTCTATACAATCATGTCCTTGCAATACTGTGAATAAAAACTGCTTTATGCGCTTTTATATTCCATGTCATCTCTATGTCGTTTTCAGTTAAAGATGCCGCAAGAACGGGCTTTGCACGATTTGAGTATAGCATAGTGATACTCTTTTCCCCTCTTGAAAGTGTAATCAAGACCATCATTCCACAGAAACAACCCAAACTCACCAATCTAATTCCATAAGATCCTGTACTTAAAGGAAGCAAACATGGGGATGTGGGATGCTGTCCCAAGGTTGGGTAGGCCTCGGTCCGAATTTGAAGACACATTGTTGAAAGTTGAAAGCTGAAAGTAATTCCTTGTCACTCCCACCCCAAGATTCCACTCCCTCTTTTCTCGTTCAAAGTTAAAAGGGAGATCATTGAGATTGATTTTAAGCACGCCTGTTTAACATAGTTATTCGAACCCTCGGTTCTACGATGATATATTTCATCATAAGATTCTCAGTTAGACAATGCAATTTAGGATGAAGGTTTTTGTCGCTTTCACAAGGATTAAATTCCCATTCATTCAAATCGGTCATGGAGATCATTGAGATTGATGGCGGAACATGAGAGAGTGCCCAACAAGCAAATGAACAAGGGGCATAATGTGTTTTAGAGAGGCCAATTTAGTTACGGATTGGGTAGCCAAAGCCCACAAGAGAAATTCTTTACCTCCGAATTGGGTCTATTCCCCTCTCCAACTAAGCTCTTTGGGATTTATTATGTATTGAAGCCCATCTTTCGAGCCCTCCTTTCTTTGACTAGTTTAATGAAATGTTTCACTTTGGAGAAAAAAAAAAAGGGCATCATGGTACGATCTTTGCTATAGATTGGGACTATTCTTATTTAAGAACTCTCGTAAGTCTTGATTTCGGCTGAGATTAGAACGTGGACCTTGTAGGCTGCAAAATAGTTGGTGAAGCAATTTCTTCACATGGTAATGTGTCAAAGATCATTTTGGGTTTAATCGTCCTTCTAGTCGGCTCGCTGCCTACTCTTCCTCCTCCTCCTCCGCTTCCTTGTCCTTGTTTTAGTTACATACCTTACGATTGACGAGCCCACAATTAACACGGGAAAAAAAAAGATATTTGTCACTCAACATGTTGAAATCTTTTTCAATAACGAAAAAGTCACTCAACATGTCGCCTGACGTGTTTAATTTCCCTACATTAATTCAATTATCGTATTGCATGATCGAAGCACGTCAGTTTCATGCAGAAGAAGGAAATTGATACTTTTATGTATGAATATAGAGGGAAAGTATCGGGATCATTAAACGGGATGCAAATGGAATACATGATAGTCATAGGTCAAAATATTAATTTAACTATGTTATAGTTCGAAGATTTTCATTTAGATGCTACTTCTGAGTTACTAATTTATGATATAGAAAGAGGGGCAAATCGCAAGGGCTAACAAGCTCTTGGGATCACCAATGGCAAAAATCAGAAGAGAGCGCCCTAAGACAATTGTTAAGTCTTATTAATCGTGCTTAAAAGAGATTAATAATTCCATAAGTGACTTTTTTCAGATGGGTCATCGCTCGGTTTTCAAAGTGCATCGATATGCTTTATTTTTATTTTCAATTATTGTAGTTAGTGTTTGTAAATCAATTGTTGACAAGATCCTAATTTTCATTTTTTCTGCTTTATTAAAATAAAAATAAAAATAAAAATAAAATACTTTTTTAACGGACATGATTTGGGGCCATGACATTTTTATGCGCTAATTTTCTGTCGCATGAGGTTCGATGGGGACGATGAGTAAGCATTTCCCGACAGATTGATAAGAGATTATGTTATACCAAAAAAAAAAAAAAAGGATAAGAGATTAGAAGTTAGAACCTCCGACCAAATAAAAAAGAAAAGAAAAAGAAAAGAGATTAGAAAGCGGTTTTACTGGATTAGTTTAAAAAAAATTAATTAAAAATGATTGGAGCGTTGTCGTCACTTCCTTAAACTTGGCGTGGGTCTAACCCTCTCTCTCTCTCTCTCACTCTCTTATTCCTAATCGAGACAGAAGAGAGAGAAAATCCGATTCACAGAGAGAGAGAGAGAGGGTGTGTCTGTGCGTTGTTCATATGGCCTCCATGCCCTTCGGGCCGCACCACCACCACCACCAACACCAACCGCCGCTGCCTCAGGCGGAGAACGACCTTCTGAAGCTCGCCTCGCGGCAACATGATCCAATGGACACCGATAAGGTCTTTTCTCATCACTCTCTCGCTGGACTCCAGGTTTAGCTTACAGTGACTGGTTGTGTGTGGCGACTTCTGAGATCGCGATCTTCGACGATCCAGCTCAGAGCCTTCGCTGCTGCTGAAATTTTGAGCGATCTTCGCGTTTATAGGGTTTTACTTCACTCCGCTGGAGATCTGAGCTCGCTTATCTGGGACTTCTGAGACTTTACTGTTGGCGGTGGCTCGGTCTGTGTGCGTGCTAGGTCTCTCGATGTGTCTTCTTCTTAATGTGTTCGTACGTCGAGCTTGGTTTTCATGATGAAGATCCGATCTGTCGGTCCGGCCTGCTTTTTGGGCAAAATCCACTTTTCTTTAGCTCTTGGAAAAACGTAAGGGAAAGTTAAAATGATTTAGGGCTCTTTCGTAAGTGGCTTTTGGTTGTGATTGAAGATGAAGAGGAAAAGGAATGAAAAGGATGGCGGTGAGAAAAATTCGTTGGTGCAAGCCCTGTCGAGCTGAGTTTTCTCGCTTGCTAGTTGCTAAAGACTTGGCAATCTCAATGTTTGTGCGGATGTGAATGTTTTCACTTCACTAGCATCATTGGCAGCCAGAATTAGGGTTTCTCAGACGTGATTTACTCTTGTAACCCCTTTTTAAAATTTTGAACGTGCTTAAATCTGCTTAAGAATCCCTAGCGTTGAGTCAATTTATTTTTCTGCCATTTGTCATGAGGATCATCTGAGAATTCCCGCTTTTGATCTTGATTAACTTATCAAGGATTATCATGTGACCGGCTTTTGTCTTTTGTCTAGTTCTCAGGGTGCTTTCTTTTCATTGCTTTGGGTTAAAGATGTAGCTTGATTCAGTCTCTTCATGTGTAGGTCGAGGTGTTAGTAGGAGATATAACTATACAAAATTGCTTCTTTAATTCTTAAATTTGAGATCTTTAAACTCATCTTTACTTGGTCTCACCCCTGCAACTCCTTGTCATTCCAGTTTTTCTTACCCCGTGGTGGTAGATTTGTTGTTGCTACCAATAAAGAAAAAAAGAGTTCTTAGGCATGTTGGTTTTGCTCTTTAAATGAGCTTGTCGTTTTCTGTTTGAATGCAAGTGATCCTTCAATGAGTGTCAACACAAAATCCGGCGAGATCGTGGAAACTCCTTGACTCAGATGATGATATAATGTCTTTTCATGCTTTTTGCAGAACACTTGTTGCTTACGTGTATTCATATCCGAACACTTGATCTTTCGTACTTTGATGATTCTGTTAGAATCTATAGTGCAAGTGTTATGACTGCTGAAGATTGACGGTGTACTAAAATCAAAATTTAGTGAGACTGATTTTGTTTGTAATAACTGCTTTCACCAGTGTAATTATAGTCCGTTACTAGAATTTATTGGGAGTCCTGAAATTTCTTTTTTAACCCTGCATGCCATTTTCACTATAGGAAGCGCCACCCGCTATTATTGAGAATAATGATGCCGTTACTGGTCAGATTATATCAACCACAATCGGCGGGAAAAATGGTGAACCCAAGCAGGTAACAATAGCTGTATTTTCCATGGCTCTGGTTGTTTCTAGATGTAGTCTTTACATTCTTCTTGCCGTTGAAGTAAACTGCAGCTCTCATGAAGTGGCATTGAGTTTCATGTCCGATTGAAGCGGAGTAAAAATGCAGTCCAACTAATATTTCATGGTTTGCCTCTGAGAGGTGTTACCTACTTACTCAAGAAGATTCGTATCAAAGTTGGGATTTATTTCAGTTAGTCGTCAAGTACCATGTTGTCCTCCAAAACTGAAGTGTTATCCTCAATGCATCTTGTAGACCATCAGCTATAAGGCGGAACGTGTTGTTGGCACTGGATCTTTTGGTGTAGTTTTCCAGGTACATTGTTGGGTTCCTTTAATCAAACACTGCCTTGTTGTTTCAACCTTACTAATATGCTATCACTCTTCTCAGGCAAAGTGCTTGGAAACTGGAGAAATGGTTGCCATAAAGAAGGTTTTGCAGGATAGACGCTATAAAAATCGAGAGCTGCAGCTAATGCGTTTAATGGATCACCCAAATGTCGTTTTGTTGAAACATTGCTTCTTCTCTACTACTAGTAGAGATGAGTTATTTCTCAATTTAGTCATGGAGTACGTACCCGAAAATATGTATCGGGTTCTGAAGCAATACAGCAGTATGAGCCAGAGGATGCCGCTTATTTATGTGAAATTGTATACATATCAAGTATGGACTGTTGTCTCTTTTTTTGGTAAATTTGGAAATTAGGGACTGTTATTCCTTGTTTGGCATAAATTTAAAATCTTTCCTCATTCAGTCATATTTAAACTTTTTGACAGATATTTCGAGGGCTAGCGTACATTCATAATGTTCCAGTGGTTTGTCACAGGGATGTGAAGCCACAAAACCTTCTGGTATTCTGCGGCATAACTTTATCATCTTTCGAAAAACTATAGCATTTGTCTGGACATCATTGTTATTGCTACCTTGCAGGTTGATACTCTGACCCACCAAGTCAAGCTTTGTGATTTTGGGAGCGCAAAAGTTCTTGTAATTACTTTTCCTTTCTATTATCTCTATTCTCTTGACTTATTCAGCTTTCTTGCATGCTTTTCTATATTTTCTTCACCCACCGGTCTTCTTGAGCTTTATTTCATATCATATTGTTTAGCAATAGTTCTTCAGTCTTACATGACAAGACGTGCGTTTGGCTTTCCATTGAAAATGCATATTATCTATCGCTTCGGGATGCATGTTTCTTGCTCGGGCCACCCCTTACAAGAATGGCATGTTATTCTAAAATTGCCTATTTACTATTCAGTTTCTTAAACTTCAATATGCAAACATTGGTTGCAATAGTTACATTGACTCTTGTGGTTTATGCATCATTTTGAGAGTTTTAAGATTCCATCAGGTTAAGGGCGAGGCTAATATATCATACATATGCTCTCGTTACTATCGGGCTCCAGAGCTTATATTTGGTGCAACAGAATACACAACATCAATTGACATTTGGTCTGCGGGTTGTGTTCTTGCTGAGCTTCTCCTTGGTCAGGTTAGTTACGTTTGGTGCCAAGTTATAATTAGTCTATGTCAGCTTTGTAATTTGCTACTGACAGTCACTGATTGATTTTTATATTTTTATTTGGGGGTGGGGGGTTTGGCCCACGTGTTATGTTTGGGGTTATATATATGTATCATAACTTTAACTGCTATTTATTTCTTTGTAAAACATCTTTTGTTTTTGTAGCCATTATTTCCTGGAGAAAATGCGGTAGACCAACTTGTAGAGATTATCAAGGTGAGCATCTCCACCAATACTGATTAGATAGTCTCTCCGGTACTATTTGACCATATATTTGATGTAATGTTTCAGGTTCTCGGTACACCCACTCGAGAAGAAATTCGATGCATGAACCCAAACTACACAGACTTCAGATTTCCCCAGATTAAGGCTCATCCTTGGCACAAGGTTAGCTTTCATTCCATATAAGAACCGTTAATGTTGTTCCATCAGCGTTCTGATTTTGTGACTTAACTTTGGTTCAAACAGTGTTGTCCAGAATGTCTCACTAATTTTGGTGGTGACTGAGTTGAGTCACGTGTACATTTTGTTTTGTTTTAGTCTATTTGGAACTTATAAAGTGTGAAACATACCTTTGAAGGCATCTGATGATATTAATGTTGTCGAGATAGGACATCATAATACTGTACCGAAGGAAACACAGTTCCCCCCATTTGAAGATCAGATACTTAATGTTCATCTAATTAAAATATGACTGGTGATATTTTGCATGCGGGGTTTTTTCTGATGTCTGAGATGAGGTGCCCTCTCTGCCTGGCTAGCGTAGTTTTTAAATTTTTCGATAGTATTGGCGTCGTGGATTTTATTTAATTAATATTCTTGACGTTTCCTTTTAGGTATTTCACAAGAGGATGCCTCCTGAAGCGATTGACCTTGCATCACGACTGCTTCAGTATTCACCAAGTCTTCGCTGTACTGCCGTAAGTGAACTTATTCGGATCTTTGTATTGGATATATTGCGACCATGGTCTGAGGACTCTCTGCATTAACAGAATGAAGATGTCCAACTTCTTAACTGCAAATCTAGATTATGCTGTTTGTAGCGGTGGATTCTTCTTTCTGCCAGATGAACCTTCAATTTATGGTCTTTAATGTATTAATTGAAGTCTTTATCTCTTCCATCACCACGTTGTCACTGATTTCTCCTTGATTGCTTTGCAGTTGGAAGCATGTGCCCATCCTTTCTTTGATGAGTTGCGTGAGCCAAATTCACGGCTTCCTAATGGTCGCCCTCTTCCGCCTCTATTCAACTTTAAACAAGAAGTATGCAATCGGCCTTTTCTATTTACTTAATCTACATGAGATACATGGAAACACATAATTCTTGGCTGTTCATGATTCCTGTTTACGAGAGTATAGTTACATTTTGTTGCTCTTTTTCTATGTGGGGACAATCATTAGTCTCACAGATGGATGAAAATAGAGCTCCTCTCTCCTCATCTTCTTAATGTCTAAACAATCGTCAATCACTGTAGCATCATCAACCATTTGTTACCAGTAGGGACAGAGAAATGGTTGGATTCATTTTTGAACTAAACAAATTAAACTTGAATTGGGGTTAAATAGATGTTTATGTTACCTCCAAGAGTCACTGTTTGGCAAACCTATATCTGTGTACGAATTGGGACATGGACAATGCAATGTCCCAGAATCATGAGGCAGAATGTATATCTTATATTTTCCCTGGGCATCCCATATCAATCGTCTCTCTGCCTCTTCCATGAAAGTCATGTTATCGTTTTTTTGCGGGCACTATCTGATTGGCTGTTGCTTGGCCTTGGTGGATTTATACCAGCTCAGTGACTGTTTTTGGCCTCTCATCCTGGTCCTTTTATAGTCTGACTGGTAATGAATATCAGGTTTGCTAAAATTTGAGCTGTTTGTGCATTTTCATATTGGCCTGATTTTCGTATCATGGCTGTGCACTGAATATCTTGTTGTGAAACATCCATGTATATGGGACTAGTATTGGTTGGCTCTATTAGTAGGTCCGCCTTGCTCATATACAATTCATAACTACATGACATGCATGGTTTGCTAGGTTGTTCCCTTAAGTTGAAGGCCAATTGAATTCAAATGGCCTATCAACTGTCTTGGCTGGTCCGTAAAATCAGAATGAACTGGTTTTGGGTTAGCTGCATTAGATTTGGCTCGATTGTGGTTCATACTTTACGATTTAGACTTTTTATAATATCATATTTAAATTGTCTTTCGACACCATTACCTGAATCTTGTCAAATCTCTTGTTGGCTAGTTGACAATTTTTTTTCTTGTGGAAGGTTACTACCTAACTAAGATTGATCTGAATGTGTCTACAGTTGGCTGGGGCTTCACCTGAATTGATTAACAGGCTGATACCAGAGCATGTGAGGAAGCAGAATATTCTCAATTTCCAGCATCCAGCTAATACATGAGCATAGAATGTGAAACAAGGAGTCGATCATCTAGTACTTGATGGAATTGAACATAACCGAGGACCATCTATGTGTTCTGCAGTTTCAGCCCTGCAATGATCTTTTCTCGCCCCGCAAGATGTGGAAATGGTGATATCTCAGCTTTTAACATGGAAAGTGGTTGACTGTCTTCTCCTGTTGTTCTAGCGAAGAAAGATAGTATTTCTTTGGATGTACATCGTTTTGATCCTAAACTCTAGAAACCTTAGGAGTATAAAAATGTGATGCTATTTATGTCTAGTTATGTAGGGGCTTTACAGACCCAAAATGGAGCTTCAGTAGCTTAATTAAGTTAGTATGGCTTCCTTTTATAATATGATGAAGAAGAATATGGTATATGTTTCCAGCTTGTGACTGGGTGCTGTCATGAACTACCGAGGGGTATCGAGATCTCGGTCCAAGTTTGTTTCATTTTGTCATCTTTCCTGGAATTCGATGTCTCTTCTCTCTGTGGATAGAAGATAGATTGCTAATCCATCCACCCCACCAAAAGCGGATAGGTAGCTGATTGATGCATGATTGTCATCCCTTTGTGCAAAATTATATTTACAGGGAGGAGATTAATCAAAGAGTGAAGCTGCAGATGAGTTGAATAAGTACTGGCGATCTTGCACAGGCTTGGTGATTCGTAGACTGATTGTCGACCTCGATTCAGTGTTGATCTTGGAACAGTGTCGCTCGATGATGCTAGCTGAATGTTGTTCGTCCCATCTCAGATGCCATTGCCAACATATGTTTCTCTGTGCAGTGCTCGTGATGTATGAGCTAGTGTCAGCTATTTGATTGTTTAAACCAAGTCGGCGAGCAAATTACGACTGAAGTGGCGAATAAGTTGTGGAGGTGCAGTCATATGTTTCGAGGGTATAGACCGTAGTTTCAGCATTTTACTTCAGATTTTCCCCAAAATGATAAAAAGAAGAAGTTCAGCATCTAACTGAACAAAGCAGGATCCACAACCACAGGCTTATACAAATGCAGAAGTAGCTTCTTGATAATTAGAGAAGGATGAAAGAACTTTGTCTCGAGATAATTAAGGTGCGCGACGTGGGCCGACATTGACTTTCTCATGCAGTGTCTCCAATCCACCATACCAAAGAACCAACTGCCCAACTCGAAGTTACAGCATGAGGCAGACAGAATCATTCGCCAAGACTTTACCTCGTACGCTGTCACACCAGCAAAAATAACATGCTTTAGTATGCAGCTTGGACCTCTGAAGCCTAATGTAACAAAACCTGGAGCGAAGCATTCCCAAGAGAAGTTTCACTAGTTTCACCCGTAAAAAACCCAGGCCTTCTATTTGTTATCAAAATGGAGATAGATCATCTTCTTTATAAGCTCATATCTGGCGTGTTAAGCTTCCTTCTAATGACCACGTTGCCCCGTCACTATATTCCTCAATCATTTCTACCGTTGACATCATCACTTATAACGACACGCGTGACATTTTTCTAAGGCTCTGTTTGTTTCGTGAAAAATAAATGACTTGGAAAACATATTTCTAAAAGTGATTGCTTATAAAAATGAATAAATGAAAAATATCTTCATCACCCATGAATATGTTTAAACATAAATTATTGTCGAAAATGAAAATATATTAATTGGCTAATTAATTATTAAAAATACAACTGATCAATTTTAGGAAAATGTGTTCCAAATCAATCATTTTTCGTAAAACAAATGGGCCCTTAGCCTCCAACGTTTATTCTTTTGGTCGTGACCCAGCTCATTCCTTCCCTCTATTTATTATGGAGAAAATTACCAAAAAAGTCATAAATTTATTGCAATTGTGCCAATTAAGTCCTTAACTTTTTTTTTGCCAATTAAGTCCTAAATCTTTTGTATTTGTGCCAATTCAGTCCATTCAGCCAATATTGACTAGCCGGCGCTGATATGGACATTTTTAAATTATAAATTTTCATTTTATTTTCTTGTCTTTTTTTTTTTTTTTTTTTTT
>BCNH02000001.1:19983189-20025271 GCA_001662345.2 Metrosideros polymorpha var. glaberrima
GGGGGAGGAGTGATCGAGCAAGAAGCGACGGAGCGAAAATGAAGGGACGAAGAGCTCGGTCGAGAGGCAGCGATTCGATTGCGTGACGAAAGTTCTTGTCTTTTTATGGATGGTACGACGAGGGAGAGAGCCTCGAAGTGCGTGGCCTCGATCTCGCCGCTTGACGTTGCCCGACGGTCCTGTACGGTCTGAATGATTTAATTATTTATTCATTTTTTTCTCTTTAGAAAAATCGAATTTGGAGTTCTCTATGCAATTTTTTATTAATCTGTAAATTGTTTTTGGTAATTTGGAAAGTTCCTTCTTTTATTACACACCGAAAGCGGCGGATTTGTTTTTGTGCGGGCCGTCCTAAGGGGAGGGTGGGAACACGTGATGCTCTCTCTCTCTCTCTCTCCAGATGGTCCACACCGGTTTGTTCGTTAAAAAGAAAAGCAATAATTATATTTCCGGTCCTCTAACTTATGCCTGTTGTGGAATTATGCCCCACAATTTTTAATTTGCACAGTCCAGTCGTTTCGTCATTAGCACTTTAATTGTAAATGACCAATTAATTATTTACGAACGTACCGCAGAGAATGAGAATAGATAAAGTGGACGTTGTGAGAGGTAGAGAGAACGCTCGCTCGTGACAAGGATGTATAGAGAGAGAGGGGAATCGTGACCGTGAATAGAGAGACGAAATAAAAGGAGTTCGAGGATTCATAGCCGCAATACGCGATTGCTACTTAGTTTACAGGAAATGAAAAACCGGTCCTTGATTTTCTTGTCCATTTTGTAGGGTTGTGTATAATACTTTGAGCTAGGGATGAGATTTGATCTTAGGAAAGTTCACTGCTTGTTTGAAAACAATTCTTGCCATAATTTTTTTATTTTGGCAAGAATTCATTCTTACCAGAATCAATTCTAGCAGAAAATGAGAAATTATGTTTACCAAACGCACCTTCATTCTACTTCTACTTTTGGCAAGTTTATCAAATGGCGCTTGGAGATTGGCGATCGATGGGGACCGACGAATGGCCGCAGTCGACGGCCGACGGGTGGCGGGCGACCGGCGACGGTGGGCGGCGACCAGCGGCGGGCGACCGATAGTGGCGGCAGTTGGTGGCAGCGACCGGCGAGCGGCAGCTTACAAGCGTGAGAAGGAAAATAAGAAGTGAAAATATAAAAGAATCACTTCTGGTAAGAATTGATTATGGTATTAGAAAATCATTTTTTTATCAAACGCAATTCACATTTTGAAGTAGAAAAATGCTCTAGGAATCATTCTTTATTAAACGCATTTCTACTCTAGAATTACTTCTGGAGCAGAATTAAAAATTCTGACATGTTATCAAACGAATCCTAATAAGTTGTTCTCTCTCTCCCTCTTTCCTTTGTTGTATCCAAGAAAGAAAATCATCACCTCAGTTTTCTTGGGCCAAAGAGAAGAAGACATGGGCCTCTCTGAATGGCCATCGTAGCCCGCTCAGTGGCATTGAAAGTCCACCAAGTGCCCTCCATTAAAAACCCCGCAAGAGCCGACCTCTAGGGTTCTTGGCCTTCTCTCGAACTCTCACCCTCCCACCGCCGACCCTCTCTGCTGAAGCCGCCGTCGCCGCCGCGGTGTGACCTTCCAATGGTGAGTCTCTCTCCTTCTCAATCCTCTGTTTATCACATTCGTTTTTTGGGTGTCTGGTTGATCTCGACAAGTTTTTTTTGTCTTCCCCTTGCGTTTTTCGAAAATGCCGAATCGGAGCAGGCGTCGGAGAGGAAGCTGTCAAACCCCATGAGGGAAATCAAAGTCCAGAAGCTCGTCCTCAACATCTCCGTCGGCGAGAGCGGAGATCGCCTCACCAGAGCCGCCAAGGTAAATCGTTTTCGTTCGCGCACGTTGAAGCGATCCTCTGTCTGTCTGTTGCTGTCTGGTTAGACCGTATCCTGTTTTCGCACGTTGCTGATTCGGGTTTTCGCTGCTCCATGCGCTCAGGTGTTGGAGCAGCTCAGCGGCCAGACCCCAGTTTTCTCTAAAGGTTGGTCCTTTATCCTGGTTCGCCTTGGATTCGATTCTCCGTCAGTTGTTTTCGCGTCTCTGATCTCGATTCTGGGAATTAGGAATATCCGAGTCCATTAGAGTTTTATCTACGGTGTCGTCTGCTAACAATTAATGGGTTGGGTTTGTCCGCTTGATTTATTTTGAGCTGAATACTGACTTTGGGACGCTTGTAACGAGACCTTTTCTAACTATAGACATTGGGTGGGTGGATGCGAGCTGAAAATGCCATTGATTAACTAGGGAATTTGGGCCCTTTTTACTTTGACTCCCTCAAAGTTGGGCGAGGAGAACATTTGTTAGAGTCCTTTTATCTAGAGGGTGTCCCCTAGTTTTTTCTCGGTTTTGAAACTTGCTGGAAAGAGAGAGAAAAATGAGAATTTGCTCCTGACTTTTGAGATCAGTTAATAGCTATTAGGTTCTGAAGTAGAGAATTTGAAATTGCTTCCCAAGCAGTGGTCGGCATGGTTATAAATATTTGGCATGATAATAGATGTCAATATACTCGGAAAGTCTTTGATAATGCCTGAAAGCTTAGAAAAAAGTTGATGCTTGTGCTGAAATGGAGACCACTACTGCAATGGTGGTCCTAACTCCTTCAGATTGCTCTGTTACACGTGTTATTGGTGTCATCTTTCATACTTGGGATTCAGAGGCGGCCATCTGACAACTGTGTTTTTTGTGAGTGCAAGCACAGTATTAACAAAAAAATTTATGCTCTGTTCTTTCCTCATATGCACATGTTAATGCATGCATGCCATATATGAAATTAGTAACACCTTGGATGCAGTAAGCTACTTGTCCTTTATTGGGACCTTATCAGTTGTTTTATTGATTATGCGGAGTATTCATCTGTCATCTAATGTACGTGTTCTGTTATCCGATGTTTTATACTATAGCTAGGTACACTGTTCGTTCTTTTGGAATCAGGCGTAATGAGAAGATCGCATGTTATGTAACTGTGAGGGGTGAAAAGGCAATGCAGCTTCTGGAGAGTGGTTTGAAGGTGAAGGAATATGAGTTGCTGCGAAGGAACTTCAGTGACACCGGTTGCTTCGGTTTTGGTATCCAGGAGCACATTGATCTTGGTATTAAGTAAGTCAATTTAACCCACCTAATTTCGATTAGGAATTTGTGGGAAAAGTTTCGTCTTCATCATCCTCTGAAGCGCTGCATAGTGTGAGATTACTATCTCAGTATGCACTCACTCAAGGAGTTTAAAACACATTACGTGATAAAGTAAATTAAGTTTGCATGAGGCTTCCATCTCCTGAGTTGTACTTGTACTAGCCTCAACTTAACCATCAAATTTGAGTTTTGCCGGCGGCCAGTTAGTTCATTCTGTCTGTTGTGCACTCTCTGCATGCTTCACTTGGTCGAGCATTTATTTATCCCCCTACTTTCTCTAAATAAAAGGCCAAGGAAAGCATCAATAGCTGCTTTTATATCAGGATTACTGTTCCAACAGTTGCTTTCCAAATCTTCAACTTTCCGTCATAATTTATTTCATGTCTTTGCTTGCTGAACAACCGCGTTTCTTTCTTTCCTAGGTATGACCCTTCGACTGGTATTTATGGAATGGATTTCTATGTTGTGCTGGAACGACCTGGTTACAGAGTTGGCCGTCGTCGGAGGTGCAAGTCTCGTGTTGGGATCCAGCACAGGGTCACCAAGGAGGATGCCATGAAGTGGTTCCAGGTTAAATACGAAGGTGTTATCCTTAACAAGTCCCAGAATATTACCGGCTAGGCTCTTAGATTCTAAGAAGTCTTCTCACTCTCCCTTTATATGTTCAAGTCGTAAATTAGGATCTTGTCTCCATTTTTGCTCGGGAACAGGTGTTTTTATGTATCGGTTTTGCTTGGGAAGACTTGTTTTTGTGTCACCTCTTTCATTGTTTCATGCACATTTCTGATGTAGTCCCCTTCGGTCCATGTCTAAGTGGATCTCTTTTCGCAAAACTAGAACCTGTAGGAAAAAAAAGGCGGACCGAACTATTTTTGCGTTGGAACTGCTAGTATTTCTTAGTCCATGGGCATGCAAAATTACATTCTCGGCCAATGTGCCTTCTCCTAATCAAATAAGGGCTTGAAGTGTTTTTATTTTCTCAAATAAAAGCCTAAGTGGTCCAATTCATGAAAATTCATGATACCGACTCTTTTATAAGTGTTTTCGAAGGTGCTTATTATTTCTGATGGACTTTGATTTCTGTTCAATCTGCATCGACGATGTAGAAAAAGATCATGCTTTTGATGCATCAACATTGATATGTTCTGGAAAAGTATCCTGACTTCAGTGGACTTGGCCATAGATTTCTCAAAGAGGACAATTCTATCCAGGTTTTGAGGTTCATCAACCTCAGTTCTACGCCCGCCAGTTTTTACCGAAGGAATTCCTATGCCAGCGATCTACACGATGCAATTTCCCTTCTCATCTGTCACAATTTGGAATTCCTCAGTTCTAGCACCATTTGGAGCCGATTCAATCTTATTACCTTCAATGAAGCTCCAAGAGTTACCGATGGCTTTTGCTGACTGGTGGGACGAATACCGACCGTTCCTATTTTCTTCGAATGTTAAACCAACAATGGCCAAGATTACAGGTATCTCCCCTTAATGCCTCATCCGTTTGGGTGACAGCCTTTGAGGCAGAAGCTGCTATCATTTGACAGTCAATATGCCGGTATGATTTAGTTACTTATTATTACTTTTTTTGCGAATGTAGAAATTTTTTTTTTCGTAATTTGGAATGTCCTTCATTACACATGGAAAATAAAAGAAGTAAATATCATTTTAGTGCTTAAACTTATGTCAGCTGTCCAATTGAGCCCTCCAAATTTTAAACTTTGCACAATTCGATCATTAACACCCTTAATCCCCCTAGGTAGCACGCTAATTTAGTATTGTGATTATTGAAAAAACCCAAAAAACATTTTCAACACGTATTCACCAAAAAGGAAATCAAAAGAAACTATGGAAAAGAGAGCAACAAACAAGTGGAGAGCGGGAATAGTATTACAGTTCCTTTCGAACGTCGAGAGGGCTATGATTCCCATAGAGAAAGAAGAGTTTACAGGTCATCGGCGGAAATTTTTTTTTATGCATTATTCATATTCCAATCTCAAAATAATGAGAGAGAACTTTCGGGGGCAATACAAATAAGCCATATTATCTAAGACTATTCAGTGAAACATCTCCTTCTTATTTATTTTTTGAATTTTAAATTTAATGGTAGATGAAAGTTTAGGGATGGAAAATCAATAGATTTATTACATATTGATCGAATATGAGTCATATGGTAAAATCATGTCACGTGACAGTCATAGACAACAAATAAAATACAACATACCACATGACGAGCATTCAAGCGAACATTCTCTCAAATCCGACATCATATATATATATATATAGAGAGAGAGAATTGCTAACACGTCGAAATCTCATCGTTGCATTTTTCTTGCGCTTAGGAAAATCTTCCAAAGGTTTTCATGGGCCTAAGGAAAAAATTCATGGGCCAGCAAATGGTCATAGAAGCCCACTTAGGCATTGAACTCTTCGAAAGTCCTTCGACTAAAAACCCTAGTAGAAGAGCCAAATTAGGGTTCTTGGCCATTCTCAGACTCTCTCTCTCTCTCCCCTTCTCCTCCATTGCCTGCGTTTGCCGCCGCGGTGTGACGTACCAATGGTGAGTCTCTGTCCTTCTCAATCCAAGTTTAAAACATTCATTTCTAGATATGTCTGGTTGTTCTCAGCAAGTTCTTGCCTTCCATTGCGTTCATCGAAAATGCGGAGCAGGCGTCGGAGAAGAAGCTCTCGAACCCGATGAGGGAAATCAAGGTCCAGAAGCTCGTCCTCAACATCTCTGTCGGCGAGAGCGGAGATCGCCTCACCAGAGCCGCCAAGGTAATTGTCTCATTCGCGCACACCCAAGTGAACTTCTATATCTGTCTGTCGCTGTTTTGGTTGGATTTTATCCTGGATCTGTCCGGTGCTAATTCGGGTTTCGCCACTTGATGGGCACAGGTGTTGGAGCAGCTCAGCGGCCAGACCCCTGTTTTCTCCAAAGGTTTTTCCTTTATCCCGGTTCACATTTGATTCGATTCGATTCGCCGTCATTTGTTTTCGTGTCTCTGATGTCGATTGTAGGAATTAGGAAAATCCGGGTTCAATGGAGTTTTGTTTTCTGTGTCATCGGTTAAGAGTTAATGTTTTGAATTTTTCCGCCTGACTTATTTTGAGCTGAGTATTGACATTGGGAAGGATGTAACAAGAGCTTTTCTAAGTATAGATATTTGGTGGGTGGACGCTAGCTGAAAATGCCCTTGACCAATTAGGAAAAGTGGGGCCGGTTTTGCTTCGACTCGCTCAAAGTTTGGTGAGGAGAATCAAAGTCCTTTTATCTAGAGGGTGTCCGCAAGTTTTTCCTTGGTTTCGTTGAGAATCTCTGGAAAGAGAGAAAAAGTTGAGATTTTGCTCCTTACTTCCGAGATCAGTTATAGCTAAGGTTCTGAAGCAGAGAATTAGGAGTTGGTTCCCAAGCACTAATGCAGTGGATTTGTCCCTGATAAATGATGCAGACGTGGCATGGTTATAAATGTTTGTCTTGATAATACATGTTAATTTACTCAAAAAGTCTTTGATAGCCCCTGAGAGTTTAGAAAAATGCTGATGCATGTGCTGAAATAGAGATCACTTGAACTGCAATGGCGGTCCTAAACTCCTTCAGATTGCTCCATTACACTGTTAATGATGTTATGTCTCTTACGTGTGATCCAGAGGCAGCCCTCCGACCACTGTTTTTTTAGACTGCAAGCCCATTATTACCTTTGCTCTGCTTTTTTCCCCAAATGCACATTTTAATGCACATTGCATGCAGTAAGCTACTTGTCCTTTACTGGTACCTTATGAATTGCTTTGTTTGACTATGGGGAGTTTTCCTCTGTGTCATCTAATGTACATTTTCTGCTATCCGATGTTTTATTCTATAGCTAGGTACACCGTTCGTTCTTTTGGAATCAGGCGTAATGAGAAGATCGCATGTTATGTCACTGTCAGGGGTGAAAAAGCAATGCAGCTTCTGGAGAGTGGTTTGAAGGTGAAGGAATATGAGCTGCTGCGAAGGAACTTTAGTGACACTGGTTGCTTTGGCTTTGGTATCCAGGAACACATTGACCTTGGTATTAAGTAAGTCAATCCAACCCACCATATTTTGATTGGGAATATCAACTTCATCATCCTCTGAATTGCTGCATCGTGTGCGGTTAACATCCCAGTGTGCGCTTATACAAGGAGTGTAGAACACATTTCATGAGAAAGTAAATTAGAGTTTGCATAAGGCTTCTATCTCCTGAGTTGTCCTTGTACTAGCCTCAACTCAACAGTCTATTTCAGTCTGCTGGGCCAGTCAGTTCATTCAGTCTGTTGAGCGCTCTCTACATGCTTCACTTGGTCGAGCACTGATTTACCTCTCCAATTTTCCTAAATAAACTACCGAGGAAACCATCAGTAACTGCTTTTATATCATGATTAGCTGTCCAAATTGTTGCTTTCCGGTCCTTCAACTTTCCAGCATAATCTATTTCATGCCTTGCTTGCTGAGCAACCTGTGTTTCCTTCTTTCCTAGGTATGACCCTTCGACTGGTATTTATGGAATGGATTTCTATGTTGTTCTGGAGCGGCCTGGTTACAGAGTCGGCCGTCGTCGGAGGTGCAAGTCTCGTGTCGGGATCCAGCACAGGGTCACCAAGGAGGATGCCATGAAGTGGTTCCAGGTTAAATACGAAGGTGTTATCCTTAACAAGTCCCAGAATATCACCGGCTAGGCTCTTAGATTCTAAGAAGTCTCCTTGCTCTCCCTTTATTTGTTCTAAGCCGTGAATTAGGATCTGTCTCCATTTTTGCTCAGGAACAGGTGTTTTTATGTAACAGTTTTGCTTATGAAGAACATGTTCTTGTGCCACCTCCTTAATTTTTTCATGCTCAGTTTCGATGGTCTATAAGTGGATCTCTTTGGGCAAAACCACAACCCGTGGGGCTTTGGATAAAAAAGGCCGAACGAAGAAAACCATCTTTGCGTAGGGACCCTAATCCGACTAATTTCTATTCTACAATCAAACTATCCAAACCGCACTCTACAAGTTTCGTATCGACGCTCATTTACTTGATAAATCAAGTTATTTCCTTGCAGGCCAAGCAAGTTTTATGTTAATCAACACTTACTTGATCATTGTGAGCAATTCCTCTTGATGAAGCGAACGAATCACAACTTCCTCCCCATTAATGTAGCTGGCGCAAACTATGGAGTGGATTCAACATGGCCAAAAGAAGACTACGCGTACTTCACCTATGACAGCTAGATCCCAGGGGACTCAGCAATTGTGCATACATCCACGAGGAAAAGTCTGGTCCTTTTGCCTATCGCTAACTTCGCGTGCTAAAAATTCGGGAATAAATTCCAGTTAACACTTTGAAGGGGTGCGACCGAGAGTTCAATATGAATTTATCGATCGTCACGAATTACGTTACGTCTCTATTTGGTGAAAAATCTGGTGAAATTGTGACTGACTACTCGGTTCTTGGTGAACGGAACGCTGCTCTTCTTCTTTTTATAATGGCGCAACAGAAGAGCCCGCCGATTTTCGGTCTCCCCAACCGCCGGTCCCACTCAGCGCACGCCCGATTGGGCCCCCCGTCCGTACAGTCCCCGCACCGGGTGGGCCCACGCGCCGCTCCACGTGTCGCTCTCGCGTGCGGCGCGTGCTGTTCCGCCGCACGAGTCCCACAAACTGGCATTCCCCGAAAAGTCGGCTCTCTCTATAAAAACCCCATCCATTTCTCAGCGAGGAGCAGAGGAAAATTAAAGTGACGGCGCGGTCATCAAAATAATGCCACCCCCCGGCCCCCCGTGAGTCACCCGCGCGTGGGCATAGAATGATGATCGTCATCCAAACCGATTCCATCACGTGCTGAAAAGGATCCCAGTTATCAGAGGAAGTTGATGGGAGCGCGTACTTCTCACGTGACCTTAACACGCGCTCTGCCACGTTCCCCCCGTTCTTTATTTTTTGAAAGTATTTATTTATAGTTTATATAAATTTTGACCCGCCTGATTATCTCCAAAACTTTAGCATCTGAGAATCAGCGAAAGATTCATCTTCTCCTTCGTGTTTTCTTCCTCAGGAGAAACACCACGTTACTGCGGGAGATAAATCCCTCCGTTGCAGCCCTAGATTTCCCCTCGTCTCGCGAGCTCGGGTCGTCATACATTCGACGTGTTCTTGGCTTTGGGAAGATATCGCATTGCGAGGGAAAGATCCGGTCGTCGTTTGGCTTCGAGAACAGAGGCGGTGCGCGTGAATTCCCAGTAATTCCTCCCCTTTTTTGTGTTTTTGAATTCCATTCGCGGCTTGGTTATCTTTGCTTGACGATCAATGGATCGGCGTGAATTTCTATTCTTGGCAAGTGGGCCATTCTTCTTTATGCGTTTTTCTCACTGGAAAATGCAATGCGGGTAAGGTGGATGATTCCTTTACACCGTCGTGCCTGTTTCTATTATAGTACAGACGTCGATATGAATTTGTAGGGAGAGATGTTTGATCTCCAAAATCGTGGTTATGCATCCTCGTGGATCTGAACTTGATGAACAGGGTTCATCGTCTTGCGCGTTCTTGATCTTCCTGTACGTCGACCAGGGGTTTCTAGAATGGATAATTCCGGGCCCGCATTGCTGTTTATGTCAATCTGCTGCAATGGTTTTGCAAAGTGTTGCGATTTCTAGATTGTATTGATGTAAGCAAGAAGTTTTTCGATCACCCGCTTTGGGTTCTTGGTGATAGCTTCTTGGCATCTTGTTTGTCGGAGCTTTTGTCACTTTGGCACATGTTCAGTAAGCATTTGTGTGAGATGATTTAAGATAACGTGATTTGGTTGCCCAATTTAGCTATGCTCTTAAACAATGTTTGATGCATTTTATTTATAGGGGTGTTTCAATATCCATCTGTCTTGCAAGTCTGGTGAAAAGTGTTTGGCTTTTGACCATTATGTTTGCAAGCACCCTACTTCTGATCAGATATTTTCTTTCTTATCACCAGCTGCTTCAGAAAAGGGCGCCAAGATGATGTCACGGTCTTATACCAATCTCATAGATTTAGCTACAGGGAATTTCCCCGCGATGGGAAGGGAAAAGAAGCGGTTTCCACGGGTAATGACAGTTCCCGGGAATATTTCGGAGCTTGATGATGATCAAGCATATAGCGTGACATCTGAAAACCCCTCTTCTGTTTCTTCTGATCGGATGATTATAGTAGCTAACCAGCTTCCGCTGAAAGCAACGCGAAAGCCAGATAACACAGGATGGAGCTTTAGTTGGAATGAGGACTCTTTGCTGCTGCAGCTTAAGCATGGTTTTGCAGATGATATGGAGGTTTTCTATGTCGGTTTGTTGAAAGTCAGCATTGATCCAAGTGAACAGGACGATGTTTCTCAGACACTGTTGGAAAAATTCAAATGTGTCCCCACATTTCTTCCATCTGATATCTTCTCAAAATTCTACGATGGCTTCTGCAAGAGGCAGTTGTGGCCACTCTTTCATTACATGTTGCCCTTCTCAGCAGAACACGGGGGCCATTTTGATCGGTCTTCATGGGAAGCTTACATTTCTGCGAATAAGTTGTTTGCCCAAAAAGTGGTTGAGGTGTTAAATCCTGATGATGATTACATCTGGATACATGACTACCATTTGATGGTGCTGCCAACATTCTTGAGAAGGCGATTCAACCGCGTAAGAATGGGGTTTTTCCTTCACAGCCCGTTCCCCTCATCTGAGATCTATAGGACACTCCCCGTGAGGGACGAGATACTGAAGGCTTTGCTTAACTCTGATGTGATTGGGTTTCACACCTTCGATTATGCTCGACATTTTCTTTCTTGTTGCAGTAGGATGTTAGGTTTAGAGTACCAATCAAAGAGAGGTTACATAGGACTTGAGTATTATGGGAGGACTATTGGGATCAAGATTATGCCAGTTGGCGTTCATATGCGTCGTATTGAATCATTGATGCAGCAAGCAGGAGAGGAGTATAGGGTAGAGGAGCTGAGACAGAAGTATGATGGGAAAACAGTTTTGCTTGGCGTTGATGACCTGGATATTTTTAAAGGTGTTGACTTGAAAATTTTAGCAATGGAGCAGATGCTCAAGCAACATCCAAAGTGGAAGGGAAAGGCGGTTTTGATCCAGATTGTTAATCCTGCAAGAGGGAGAGGAATAAACATAGATCAAGTAATGGCTGAAATACAAAAAAATTGCAGGAGGATAAACAAGGAGTATGGCCAACCGGGTTATCAGCCAATCATCTTTATCGATAGGCCTGTTCTAGCGAGTGAAAGGGTTGCTTACTATAGCATTGCTGAGTGCGTTGTTGTCACAGCTTTAAGGGATGGAATGAACCTCACTCCTTATGAGTATGTTGCTTGTAGACAAGGATTGTCTGATGCAGAGTCGTTTTTAAGTTTAGAAGGGCCTAAAAAGAGTATGCTGGTAATATCTGAATTTATTGGCTGCTCTCCGTCGCTCAGTGGGGCAATTCGTGTCAATCCATGGAATGTGGAAGCCACTGCGGAGGCTATGAATGAGGCCATTGCAGCAAATGATTCTGAAAAGCAGTTGCGACATGAGAAGCATTATCGGTATGTTAGTAAGCATGATGTGGCTTACTGGTCCCATAGCTTTTTGCAAGACATGGGGCGGATATGTGCTGAACATTTTAGGAAAAGATGCTGGGGAATTGGCTTTGGCTTCGGGTTCAGAGTTGTGGCACTTGATCCTAATTTCAGAAAGCTTTCAATAGCTACAATACTGTCAGCTTACACCCGGTCCAAATCAAGGGCCATATTGTTAGATTATGATGGCACAGTTAAGGCACAAAGCTCTATTATGAAGTCGCCGAGTGAAGAAGTGGTATCGATTTTGAATACACTATGTGCTGACCCAAAGAATACAGTCTTTATTGTAAGTGGAAGAACCAAGGAAATCTTGAGCAAGTGGTTCTCTCCTTGTGAAAAGCTCGGTATTGCAGCAGAACATGGGTACTTTTTGAGGTAGGTCCCTCACCTTCTTTCTGCTGTCTCCTTTCTCCTCTCATTTGTTACAAATTTACATGCAGAAACTTATGCCCTAATTCTTGTCTTCTGTATATGCTCATGCCAATGCATCGACTGGCATATATGCTTGTATATAGTTTTATCTTTCGCTTCCAATGCGCAAGTCCAGTATGTGACTTCATACTTTGGAAGTGCAAGCTAACTTGCTGGCTCTTAAGTATAAACCAGAATGCTGTTTTTGGTCACTTAACATGCCATATTTACGCATTGGCACTGCACTTTGTCATTGAATTACCTATCCCTTCTTATCATGACCCTTCATTGCATGATGAGTGAGACAAATAGAACCGTTAAGAGTGTTAGCGACCTGTAATAGGAAGGTACAAATGCATACACGATACTTCTAGCTTTGTTGATCTTCTCGGATACTTCTTAAGTAGCTCTTTGTTTCAAGTTTGAATGTTGAAATGCAGGATGAACACTTCCTTCTTTTTGCCACTGGAAACTTATGGTTGTTGGCTCTTTCCCAAGTTTATATTCCCTTTGCCTCCAATGATTTTCTTTCGTTATCATTTTAATGTGTTAAACCGTAAGTCTTTTATTTTAAATTGTTAGTCTGTTGCATCCTAGGTGGTCACAAAAAGAAGAGTGGGAAGTCTGCGGTCAAAACTCAGATTTTGGGTGGATGCACATAACTGAACCCATAATGCAACTATATACGGAAGCCACCGATGGTTCTTCAATCGAAGCCAAAGAAAGCGCTTTGGTATGGCAATACCGTGATGCAGACCCGGGATTTGGATCCTCTCAAGCCAAGGAAATGTTAGACCATCTCGAGAGTGTTCTAGCAAACGAGCCGGTGTCTGTAAAAAGTGGACATTTCATAGTCGAAGTCAAGCCACAGGTAAAATGGAATCTTGCTTTAGCTTTTATTGTCGTGTTTCTGTTCCAATTGTTCTTGTCGCCAACAGACCGTCAACTGACGAGCACAAGTGACGATTTATTTTTTTTCTCCTCTGATTTCCAGGGAGCTACTAAGGGTGCTGTAGCTGAAAAGGTATTCACAGCTATGGCTGAGAACGGAAAACAGGCCGACTTTGTTTTGTGCATAGGAGATGATCGATCAGACGAGGATATGTTTGAAATAATCGGCAGTGCGGTATCGAGAGATATTCTTTCCTCCAACACTGCGGTGTTTGCTTGCACGGTGGGTCAAAAGCCCAGCAAAGCCAGGTATTACTTAGATGACACATCTGAAGTGAGGAATATGCTAGAGTCTCTTGCCGAAGCTTCTGATGCTTCGCCTGCCCAAGAAGAAGAAGAGGCGGAGGAGGAGGAATTGGAGAGCCCTCATTGAACTCGTTAGGATCTTCTGTCGTTTTGCCATTTTTTTTTTTTTTTTTTCCGTTTGTAGCCGATTCTTTTCCCTTGCAAGACGAAACCAGGACAAATAAATTTTCTTCTTGTCCTTTGTAAGAGGAATACGGTGAAAGAAAAAATTTGCAAGAGATCGGACTTGGGTACTTGAATCGAAGGCAAATTACAAGAGAGCAGCGCGTTCATGAACTTGGGTAGATCTGAGAGACAAGGACTATATCATCATGTTCTCAGTGAGAAACCAATGTTGTTGATTCACCAAAGTATTTTACTTGCTCATGACCTGCAACGGGGGAACTACCGCAGGTAATGATAGCTATTCCATGCTCAAATTGGTGCTCCTTGTTGCTGAAACATGTGGTGAACTGGAGGGAGTGATAGACATTCATGCACTAGAACCGCCAAGCTTTTCCATCAATCAGATCATCACAATTCGTCTAGAAATCGATACTCAATGCAGTCGAAATAAACCGATCGATCACCGAGGTTCAGCTAGTGCATTGGCAGGAGCTCGGCCATCTCCTCCAGTTTGAGCACCTCAGTGAAAGTGGTGGTCACGCTGGGGGCGGGCAGCGAGCTCTCTGAGCGGCGCCTCAACCTCACACGGGTCGTGCCTTCTCGGCACAATCTCAATTTTAAAATTCGAATACTTCTTATCCCTCAACGACCTTCATAAAAAAGAATTTTACGTATTTTTATATAATTTATTCTCACTGTCTATTATAAGAAAAATTTCTTCCCATTATATTATAAAGATCCATTCGACTCTTATATACCCGTTTAGTTTTGTATTGACTCATATTAGCTATATAGGCTTAAACATATGCATGCGAGGCTGCACAAACTATGTCAAATAATTCTAATTACATGCCTTCCAAATGGAAGTATTGTATAATAATCTATTACAGTATATTATCGTGAATTAGGATCATTCACCGACTTATTCTATCCGACAACCTAAGATTCTTCCGAATCCGAGGCATAGCAGAATTGTTCGTTTTCAGAAATTTGAACTGATGTTTGTGGATCATATTCCAAAAATCCCGAACAAAGTTTCTGTTTGAGAAATGCATTCGATCACGAGAGGGTGGACTTCCCTTGAACAGCTGAATAATGAGTAATCTATTTGCAAATTAGAATCTCTTCAAGAAATGAATGAATAGACAAAAATGGTGTTTTACCAGTAATCTCCACATGAGCATTGGCCATTCTTAAAATGATGAAATCTACTCGCATCCCGCACAATAATTTCTCGGTTTTTAATCTCCGATATGTACTTTATTGCGACGTGACAGTCACTGCAGACGCGCAAGTTTTTCATCACTCTGATTGGTGCACCTGAAGCAGTATTCATCAGAGCAAAGGCAATAGCCAACTTCTCACTATGGTGTGCCAAGCTATATTCTTTATCCTCATCATCCATATCTTGCAAAACCGAGCCCATATCGGGCACATAACCACGCAGCTTCATCTCCACGGTGAGCTCTTTCAGATACGCATCTATCTCCTTCAAGTATTGATGGGATTCGTCGCCCATCACGAACTGATGAACTTGATTTTTGAGCTCCACCCAACTCACCCCCGGTTCCTTCTTCACTTGCTTCTCTTTCATGGATTTTCTGATCTCGGAAACATCTTGCCATCTGTTAGCAGAAGCATGTAAATTCGAAAGGAGCACATAAGAAGCTGAATCTTGTGGATCAATCTTAAGAACTTCCTCTGCAGCTCTTATTGCCATGTCTGCATTCTTGTGGATTTTACATGCAGATAACAAAGTTTTCCATATTATGGCATCTGCTTTCAATGGCATGGATCTAATCATCACCTCTGCTTCCTTCAGACAACCCAAACGTCCCAGGAGATCAACCATGCATGTGTAATGTTCCAACCGGGGATTCACCCCATGCTTCTCCACCATAGAGTCGAAAAACTTAAGCCCCTCATCCTTCAAGCCACGATGACTGCAAGCATACAGCAAACTTAAATATGTTACATCATTTACCTCTGCTCCTTCAATCTCCATTTGTTCAAACAACTCAATCGCTGTCTCTCCTCGCCCATGAAACCCATATGCTGCAATCATCGAGCTCCAAAGTACGCCATCTGCCTCTGCATCCACGCATTCTGTGAAAGCCTTAAAAGAATCCTCTAAACACCCGCACTTTGAATACATGCTAATCAAAGAACTTATGACGCTAACTGCTGAAGTAGCCCCGGCTTTGATCACTTCCGCATGAATTTGTTGACCCTGGCCTAGCGTTGCCAGATCTGAACACGCAGTAATCACACTTACGTAAGTTATCCTATCGGGTTTCACAGCTGCTATTCTCATCATGTTGTACTGGTCTAAAACTCCCTCAGGTGACCCATGTTGGGCTTTCCCTGCAATAAGAGTATTCCAAGCAACTACATTGCGAATCGGCATCGAGCTGATTACCCCTTCGCCTTCTTCCAAGCTTCTGCACTTCATGTACATATGAGCCAATGAGCTCCCAACTACCAAATTGAGTTCAAACCCATTTTTCACTGCACAAGCATGGATCTGCTGCCCAGCATGCAGAGCTCTCAAACTAGCACAGCCCCTGAGAACACTCCCCAAAGCGTACTCATCAGGAAAAAAACCCGCCTCATGCATCTCTTTGAACAAACCCAACCCGTCCTCATTATACTCAAATTTTATAAGACCAGTCACCATTGCATTCCAAGTGGCAACATTTTGCTCAGGCATTTCCTCGAACACTTTCCGGGCACCCTCCAAATCACCGATATTCAAGTACCCGTTAATCAGAATGTTACGCGACATGATATTTGCCCAAGGAATGTGATCGAACAACTTCAGAGCAGTCTGCAACTCTCCGCACTTGGAGTACACATTCAGCAGATGATTGGACACGAACCTGTCCGAGCACCCAGAAGTGATCACCAACGAATGAAGCTGTCGTCCTAAAGGAAGCGAATTTCTGGGTATACATGCTCGGAGGAGGTGGGAAAACAAACGGGGGTCGGACCATATTTCAGATTTGAAGTTCTGGAAGGCTTCTTTAATGCGTCCGCTCGAGCAAAGAGCCACGAACTCCGCAGCTGATGGAGCGCAGTTCGTGAGGTCGAGAGCGTTCGACGACAAAAAGCGCGAGCTTGGGACTCTCCTGATGTCTAGGAAAAAGGGAAATGAGCTAAAGAATTGATGTCCCATACATTTTGGTGGCATCGAGGAGCCACCTAGTTTCTGTCCACCGTATGTCCGTCCTGTCGCAGGAAGTGCAAGAATCGTTCGCTCGGTCGAGCGTTCCGCTTTCAGCGCGCTTTTGGTCGGCGGCGTTTTGGTCGGAGTAGTGGCTGTGGTCGCAGCCGTTAAGACGTGGAAACAGCACGACCCTGATAGGGATCTTGTTTGAGTACTTGTATGAAGAAAAACCATGTTAACAAGTGTTCCGTAGCACCACTTAACCATATGTCGGTAAAGTCAATCCGTTGAATATATATATTGTGAAAGAAAACAAGTAGGCCTGTTTGGTTCAGCATTTCAAATGAGCTTTGAAGCTGTAAAGTCCTTTGGCCAAATGCAATCCTGTTTGGCAATTGCATTTGACTTATGTCACACCCCAGTTCAAGCAGGAAATGGACAGTGACATTGCCGTCCTTTCATCAAAGGACAAGGCCTCAACGTAAGCAAAACATACCCTGATATCGAATATATACATCTATATATATATATTTGATAAACAGTATGTAGTTACAATATCAGAGTTGTTCTATTAAACCATCCAAAAAGAAATATACACTTTAGACAAAAGCTTACTCAAAAGCTTAACGTAACTATATCCAGTTCATACCCAAAAAGATCTCACTATAACCAAAAGTTCTTCCAAAAGCGTCGCGCTCACATTCTACTTATGACTCGCTGAAGATCCTGAAAAAAGACAATAAGATAAAGGAGTGAGCTACCACGGCCCAGTGAGTAATACACTTCTTCTAAGTAGATCGAACAATCGCTATGCATCGATATATTTCATAAACCCATCATCTCAACTCAATATACAATATATATGTAAATTATTGAGAATATACGATAACTTTCCAACAAAACTTATCCAACAATAATCAGCAACCATCAATGGTCTATCCATTGATTAATCTTGTCAATCACATGTTGATGGTCCATCCATCAACTAATCTAATGCTCGTCGTCACACTATGGTCACGTTTAATGCCGTAATAAGGCGGCCAAGTTTACCCCTCTTGGCTAGGTTTACCACCTATATAAGCCGGTGGTTCAGCCTAGAAGGACATCCCAATACAGTATGCATACTACCCCCTCAATGGGTTCTATTCATAGTGAATGAGCATAGCTTCAACCAAAATATGTTTTCAACAACTCACAATCAATATCAGAAATCCATTTCATAAATCGAATCATAAAACCTTTAACCAAAACCACCAAACTATTTCACGTGAGAATTTCTAATGTCTTTTCAACAAACTAAAATGGTAATAAAAGTCCGATCCATCTTTATGCAAGAAACATGCTTTCTCATATATCATATTATAATAAATCTCTACCATTTTCACAATATGAGTTTGTAAACCCATAGAAGAAATAATACTCTTCACCTTGGTTGCAAAGCTAAGCAACTCAAGCTATTCAAGCCGGCAAAAGCTCAACATCCTATCAAATAAGTGAGAAAACGATATTAGAATTTGAGTAACAAATTACTCTAACATGCGACTCAGCCATACTAGGCCTATTCGTCGCTAAAAAGACGCCTACTCGCCAAAAACAAGCACGTCCACAACAAACACCATGGCTGTTTTTTCTGCGCAGCTCACGCGCCAAAATTGTATGAGCCATAACTCCCTCCACCAAACTTCATTTTCAACCATCATCCAGTCAAAAGAAACATATTTCGACATACTATAACATTGTTAGCTTTGCCAACCCAAAACTAGCCGGAAACCAACGAAAAAGACCTGAAAAGCTGCTGGTCGCGTACTGTTCACTGTGCGCGGACAACTTCAAAAATTTGTTTCTTGCAAACCGTAAGTCCAAATCAAGATCCGTAAAATCCTACAGCTCCACAACGCCCTTAACTATCATTCTCCAAAAAATAATCAACTTAACGACTTCAAAATCGGACTTTCCGGCTCAAATCTCACCAAATTTCGAATTTATGCCCTAAACCAAAAAAATACTTGGATTGGATGAACGAGCGGTGCAAGAGCTTACCGAGTGTTGCAGCACGTAGTAAAACGGGCTCGGCGAGGCATTCGTGACTTGTGCGCAAAAGCCATTTTTTTCCTTTCTCTTTTTCTTTCTTTTCCCTTCTTTTCTTTCCTTCTCTCTTTTCCTTTCTGTTCTGTTTTTCTCTTCCTTTCCCTGCATTTTATGTGCTCTCGGTAATTACAGTGAATCGAGTGGTTTACTGTAGCAAAGTTGACCTGGTCCTTTTTTTTTTATTTTGAAGCTCATATTTTACAACTTACTTTGGGAAAATGCAATTGCATCTCCAAAACTTCTTAAAGTCCTTTAGCCCAAGACAGATCTGGAGGTACTTTGAAAAGTTGCATTTTTGAAATGCAAGTTGGCACAATTCATGAATTGGACGGAGGTTGGCAACAATTGTTGGTGGGTCGCCCGAAGCCGGCGACCACCACCGGAGGGTCGCCCAAAGCCGATGACCGCTACCGGAGATTACCCAACGTCACTAGAGGGTCGCTCGATGCCGGCGACCACCGCCAGAGGGTCGCCCGAAGTCGGCAACCGCCGCTGGAGGGTTAACTAAAGTCGGCAACCACCGCCGAGGGGTCGCCCAAAGCCAGCGATTGCCGCTGGAGGGTCGCCCGACGCTGGTGACCACCGTCGGGGGTTGCGCGCCAACCAACCGTCGGCAACTGAGCTAAAAAAAAAAAGAAAAAAAAAAGCAAAAGTCATTTATAAAGTGTAGATTTTACCATACAACATTTACATTAAAGTAACTTTTTAATGTGTTTTTAAAATGTAATGAATCAAACAGTATTTGCATTTGCTCAGTCCCCTTTAGGCTAAAGGTATTTGCATTTTCCCAAGTGCATTTCCTAAATGCTAAACCAAACGGGACGTAGTTTGAAGCCGAAGGACCTCTCAAAACAAGGTTGTACCATCCTCATTATAAATATGATGTCAACTCGACAAGTCTCTGGGATCTTGCTAAGAGTCCACGAGCAGATAGAGCAAAGAACTATGATGTAAGTAACTAGGTTCCTGCCTCGGTAGTGAGGCGTCTCCAAGAGAGACTCGATCATCTTTCACAAGAGATGCGCAACATCGTTCAAATGGTTCACTGTATTTTTGCGAAAAAGCTCCACCTAACCAGATGAAAAAAATACACATTGTATACAATGATCCATGGAATCCTATATCACAGGTAAGCTGTTCATATTTGATGCTAAAGTATACAGGTTCTTAACAGATAACAACAGCTCAGCATATGAATCTTCTGTTGCCCAGGACAGCAGATTAGTGTAATTCTGGCTTAAGCGCCAAGATCACGGTCCATGCACTAATCAGTTGAAGATCTATGACCAAGTGTTGAAGGATGTGCAGGCTGGAGACCGACTTATGCTACTTTATACAGAGACAGGAGATGGAACTGAAGCAGGAACCCTGTTCTCGACAGGAATTTCAACAAACTCCGAGAGGATAGCTCGGAACTCATCCCCAGTCATTGTTTCTTTCTCGAGGAGGACTTCCACAATCTTGTCTATGGCCTCCCGGTTATTCCTTATGTGCCTCAGTGCAATTTCATATGCACTATCAGAAATTCTCTTCACGGCAGCATCAATGTCTTCTGCAAGCTTTTCCGACATTGAATTCCTGGCCATCATCCTCATGATGACATCACCACTCTGTGATGAGTCCATGAGGGACCATGGGCCAATGTCAGACATGCCAAATGTGGTCACCATCTGCATATGAATTAAATACCAGTTCAATGTCACTTTCAACTAACTGGGCATTTTTTTAAGGGAGGGAAGAAATGGCGATAAATGGAGCTTGGAGTTGTGGTTTGACAATAATCAAAGCATGAAAACTTTGTGAAGATGACCTAAATGGAATGTCCTCGCAAGTGGGCAAAGTCTTCTGCTTTAATGTGAACTTTGTAGCAACTTATAATTTTATGGACTAAATTGTAAGGCCAATCCCCATAACCCTTCAGAAATTGTTATTTTCTTAAAAGTTGAAAGGGCTAACTTGGATATTTATTGGCATTTAAAAAAGAAGCGTAAATGAAATGGTGAGTTGCTCAAATCACCTGTTTTGCCAAGCCAGTGATCTGCTGCAAATCGCCTGCTGCACCTGTAGTAACCTCAGGCTCCCCAAAAATCACTTCCTCAGCTGCTCTGCCACCCAACCCACCAACAATTCTTGCAAAGAGTTGCTGCTTGGAGATCAAGGTTGGGTCATCAGAAGGAATGAACCAGGTAAGACCTCGTGCCTGACCACGTGGTACGAGGGTGACCTTTTGAACTGCATCATGCCCTGGTGTCAAAGTACTGAAAAGAAAGAGACAGCAAAGATATTAGCCAAACAAGCTGAGCTCCTTTGATATGTATTCACAGAGGATGTACACAAATATGGATACATGCATTTAGTGCAAGCCCAACTACATAGGTGACTCAAAAACCCTATTGACATTTCTAATATATCATCGACAATCGAGCATCACTGCATGTCAATGGAAGCAAATAGTAACAATATTTCAGCAATCTAAATAAACGAAAATCATATGCACAATGAAATTTAAATATCATAAAGAGGACATACTCATGCAAAAAATTTGCCCAACAAAAGATGGGTAGAATCAGAAAGAAGATTAGTTGCTGGCATTCTCACTCACCCACAAATGGCATGACCAACTTCATGGTATGCCACCAGACTCTTACTCTTTCCATCTGTCATCACGGTTCCTTCCATTCCAGCAACAATCCTGTCAATTGAATCATCAATCTCCTTCGAAGAGATTGCTGTCTTCCCACGACGGCCAGCCAATATGGCAGCCTCATTCAGGAGGTTGGCAAGATCTGCTCCGCTAAATCCTGGAGTTCTCATAGCTATAACATCTAGAGATACGTCTGTATCAAACTTCTTATTGCTGGCATGCACCTTCAAAATTTCTGTTCTACCCCGGATATCAGGAACATCAACAGTTACCTACATCAATACTATAAGTAAGCATATGCACCACAAGACTGACTGTTCCACCAATGCTATCAAGACTCTCTAGCTGAGAATAAAACATACATACCTGTCTGTCAAATCTTCCAGGCCTAAGCAAAGCAGAGTCCAAAATGTCTGCACGGTTAGTTGCCGCAACAACAATGATACCCGTATTTCCTTCAAAACCATCCATTTCTGTCAACAGCTGATTAAGGGTCTGCTCCCTTTCATCATTTCCTCCTCCAATTCCAGTTCCTCTCTGCCGTCCCACGGCATCAATTTCATCAACAAAGACAATGCAGGGAGCATTCTCTTTGGCCTTCTTGAAAAGATCACGAACTCTGGAAGCACCAACACCAACGAACATCTCAACGAACTCAGAACCTGAAATGGAGAAAAAAGGAACACCTGCTTCACCAGCAATTGCCTTGGCAAGCAGCGTTTTTCCAGTTCCTGGAGGACCAACTAGAAGGACACCCTTAGGGATACGAGCCCCAACTGCAGTAAACCTCTCAGGTTTCTTTAGAAACTCCACCACTTCCATGAAGTCCTGCTTGGCCTCATCAACACCAGCAACATCATCAAATGTCACGCCAGTGTTAGGTTCCATCTGGAACTTGGCTTTGGATTGACCAAATGCGAGAGGAAAGCCAGGCCCACCAGGCCCACCCATTCCTCCAGAAGAGCGTCTCGATAGAAGAAACAAACCACCAATCAGGATCAATGGGAAGGCCAGATTTCCTATCAAGTTAAATAGTAAAGAGCCTGAGTCCTCTTGAGCATTATGGGCTGCAAAATCAATGTTCTTCTCTCTGAACTTCTGAAGGAGCTCTTGGCTCAGTCCGGGGAGCTGCACACGGACTCGTTGGACCCTGTTACCCAACTCAGGAGAGACCGCCTCAACAATAGCTATGGTCCCATTTTCAAATAAATCTACCTTTTTCACCCTGTCCTTATCCAGATATTCCAAAAACCTGGAGTAAGACATTCTTGAAGAAGAAACACCTTGCTCATCAGCCAAAGCTTTCCCACCACTCAACAGTGCAGGTGCTGCTAGTCCCATATTTCCTAGCAACTTCAGAAACTTCCTCCTGCCTCCATGTTGCTGGTCCAAAGATGCTTTTACCAAAACAGCTTTTGCCTCCTTTCTCCATAATGGAAGGGAAGATGAAGGAAGAATCCGCCAACCATAGAAATCCTTAGTCAAATTTGATTTAGTACCACTGGTGGTTAGACTGTTAGCCACGAGGCACGACATTGATGAAGCCATGGGACTATATTCTGTTTGCATGAAATGAAAATGTAAATTGGCCAACCATAATATAGTGAAAAATTGCACAACGGTAGAATACATAAGTTGAGAGTACACCACATCCAGGAAGAATCTATCTCACAAGCATCCTCAATTAGATATAACATGACGTAAGCATCTCACTATCTGAAGTACAATCCCTAATGAAGCATAATCTACCGATATAAACCACGAAACTTAAAAACGAAATCAACTGATCTAAGAGCACTCGCAGTTGCTCACCAATATTAAATCAGCTACAATTATGGTACTGGACTGGTATTCCATCAACAAATCAAGACTCACGCGCAAGGTGAAAAAGAGGGAATCTTGTCAAATGGAATATCTTTCAGATTACCAGTAAATGTGCAGTATCAGTGAAGTCCTAATTTAGCTAGTATCGCAGTACCATTGAAGTCCCAATTTAGGTGGAAATTACCAGCTTAACGAAAGGTTCTTTAATTCAGTGCCGACATCAAGCTTGCAGAACAGCTTGCAAACTGAACAGACTCCAAACAAAGGAGAAAATTCAAACCTGAAGAAAAAATCACGTTTCTCAATTGAAAAGAACGAGGAAGAGAGAATTTGAGCTGAATTCAGACGTAGCTTGTGATTGAAGAGGAAAACCTCTAATCAGCCGCACGATTAAGGACTTGAAAACCGCTTCTGTACTACCCAAACCCAACCGAGAACTCGGACTCTCGAAATTCAATCTATATCTTGATGATAATGAATAGCAAACAGCTGATTGCTTCAACATATGCAACCATAGAAACTCATCATGCTCGTCCCAAATCAAAGTAAAACCAAAACGACACACGAGCTCCGCTCAGCTCAGCCCCTTCCGGCGCTCGACAATCATACGCGGAAGTCAGAAGTATCAACGACAGCAAGCGACCATCCTCGATCGAGCGAGCTATCGCCGCCATTCAGGATGCGAACCGAAGCAGCACAGCGGAGTAAGGGCTTACCTCGAGCAGAGAGGATCTTGTGGTCGAACGGAGGAATCAGAGACGAGCTCTGCGTATGCGCGAGAAGTGAAGAAGAGGAGGGAAGGCAGTTTTTAGAGGGAGCGGATGTGGTTCGGGAATGGAGCACGTGGCTCTTCCGCAGTGGCTGCTTCCTCTTCTTTGTCTACTTGTTCCCAGATTTTTCTCTCATATTTTTTCTTTTTTGATAATTTGCTTGTTCCAAAATTATAATTTTTTTGGCTCTTGATTTTATTAACATATTAATAAATCAGAATTTTCATTAGGTCCACCACATGGGCTACGATTGATTTCGACCCGATTGGTGCAATTTCCATTTTGACATATACTGTTCCCACGCTAAAACACCCCAATTATTTTTTATTTATCTCAATCGTCATCAGAATTGCTGCATCCAAATTTAATTACTTGTATCGATTAAATTCGTGCTAAGTAGCAACGTAATTGAATTCAATGGACCTAATAAAAATCGTTTTTGTCTTCTTTAAATTGTACTTTCTCTTGATTGAGCCATGGGAAAGTGAGATTCTTTTTCTCTTCGTCCCTCGACTAGTGAGGAAATTGAAATTGCGCTTGGGCCTCATGTCCGAACCTTTGCTTGGATGGCGATCGAAAGTGCATAACTACCACGCATGACTCGTGGAGCCTATATGGACACCGTATCATAATACCCATGATCAACAGTCAATTTGTCTTTAGCTGCACAATTGGTGGACAGTGACATTTTCCTCAGAGGGGTTCTTGATGTAATGTACCAAGTTTAAAGCTATGTATGTTCCCTCTTTCAATGAGTAATCATCAATTTCTGCAACATAAATTCATTAAAAAAACAGAAAAAGAAATGACCGATGTGCACAACGGTTTAGTTGATCTTGAAAAGTTTAATTCGGACTTCGGACGGGTTGTCAAAGCAATTGTTTGTCAAAGAAAATCACTCACCAGTTTAAATGGTAATTTGAGAAGAACCACGAAACTACCTTGAGTTTCGAGTCACAACTTTTTGGCGATTCCTTTTAAGAAAAAAACTCAACGTTCATAAACAAGATGATGATGATGAAAGAACGAATCAAAATCTAATGAACAAGCAAATACTCGGCTCATTGCAAGCATCGAGTTCCGCGTATCAGTCGTTAGATCGAAATCATTTCATCCCAATTCATGAACTCCGTAGCCAATAAATCCGAGCGAGGAAATAAAAGGCGCCCTGTCTGTGATATAGCAGCGAGGTCTCACGTATGAATACATAGAAAAAAGCATAAGACCTATGTTTATGTCTGCATAACCTCATATACATCAAATTAGTGTGCTAAGCTTTCTCCTCCATCCTTATTACCGGAATAATGTTGCAGGCACATAAAACATCGTCCCCCAGGATTCGACTGTGACCGGTGCGATAGGTGGTTGAGTTTGCCTCTTCTGTTCGAAGAGTGAAAATCGGCAAACGGGGCACTGACCGTGACCCTGCAACCACGGCAAGATGCAGTCCTCATGGAACATATGGTCGCAAGGAGTGACCATCACCTCTTGCTTAGGCTCAAAGTCGTCTAAGCATATCGCGCATCTCTTGCCGTCTTCATCGTCGTCGTCACGGTGCCTGTTCTGATCTCCGAGACCGTTCCTAGCATTTTCCCTATAGTATAGGCTCACTCTCCTGAAGAGCCTCTTTGGCAGGGGGTTGTAAATCTCCTTCTTGAGCTTGCTCAAGGCCTTCTTCTTTACATCGCCTGTTGACACGGAGTCTTGCTCAGACAAGACCTGGGCGTTAGGTTGCCCGATGGATATCGGAAGAGGGCCGGGGACAATCATTCTGGGCCTCGCGTAGGCATTCTCGAGGAGTATGATGGGCGGGATGGGTGCTGCGGAGCTGCACACGAAGCCACATTTCGGAATTGTCAGCAAATCACAGCTTGAGGATCACATGTCCCTAATGCTCGACGACGACAAAGAAAACATGATCGAATTGAATTGGAAAGGTTAGCATGTGTTTTGAGAGAGCATGATCTGGTATGCAAAGGAAAATTTATCTTGTCATCATAATCATGGTAATCACTTCCAAGATACCAAAGCTAAGATGATCTTTGGATTCTCCTGGTGTGCTTACCCAGCTAAACTAGAAGGAGTTGGCCGGGACATCACTCTTTCCGTGACGAACGACTGAGTCCGTGGTTGCCCCTGCATATTTCAGCACACAAAGACGATGAAAAGCACGTCCGCATACTTGTTTCACTCAACTTCAAGCCTCTCTCAGGCATTACTCAAACAGTTGTTGTGTGTGGCTTCAAAACCCCACATTCTAAGCCCGCAAAGCCGGTATATCCCTTAATTTTTTTACTTACTGGTGGAGTCGTTCGATACGAAACAGCCCGTGGAAGCACAGCCAGACTTGCAGGAGCAACATCGAAGAAGTAGTCCCATGGAGACGACTCATGGTCCGGCGCCGGAGTGAAATTACTTGCCCTGCCGCTCATGGCATCCACCGACCTGTGGCTGACTCCAATGATCCTTTGCCTTCTCACTTCACATTTGCGCGTGTGAAATTTTATAGCTTTTGCATTTGAAGCCGTATCCGAATGCGATGGATATAAGCTCGAGGGAATAAGTACGTAGTATTTGCTTTTGCCATTGTCAACTTTATGTCTGCTTCTGGTTCAAAAGAGCGAAGTGATTCCGTTTGCCTCTGCTAATTTGATGCTCTGCTTTTTTTTTTCTTCCTCGGGTGTAGCTGGTGCTTTGAAGATAAAGAAGATGCAGCCACTATGAAGTAAAGCATCTGTTCTAGTGTTTTCTTGGGGGGAAAAGGGGAAAGAGAAGGAGGAAGAATCGGATTCAATCTCTGCCCAGTCATGTCGCACGTCAACTCTCGAGAGCTTGCAGCATAAGTTAGTGCCGTCAGCAGCTTCGCCGACCTTGCGGCTTCTTCAGGAAACTCCCCCCTTGGCTTGACAGTAGATGGATGCAAGTAAGACATTTCTCTTAACTCTAAGGACTTCCCATCACTGTGATGTCTTCACTGAATTGTTTATTTTGCTTGAGAAGATGATTTAAATGTCTCCTGGAGCAACAGTAGCATCTCCAGGAGATCGATTGTGTTTTTGCATGATTGTGTGTGTCTCCCTGATTGCTAAACCATAAATTCCAATCTCGAACCGACTCTGTTCTTCGTTGGAAGGATTCATTGTTATGTTCTGAGCTTTATTCACTGGAAGTTCACTACTTTTTGGCTAGTGCCTCGCACAAAACGTACTCATTTCTCCTCAAGGTAGCGAGTTTCCTTATCTCCACATAAATTACTTCTGTCGTCGTCTGCATAACATATAATCTGTAGGCAGAAGCTCATATAGCAACTCCACGAGTCAATGTCAGCCCTTGACGACTCCTCGTCAACAACTGCACAGGGATGTCTAAAATGATCACCTGAGTAACAATGTGCTCCATACTGTGCTTTAAACTTCGCCCTGTTTGTCGCCAATCGTTCTTTTTTAATGGTATAATAGTGTAATTTCTAGTTGTAATTCAGCCATTCCAAGCTCTGGATAATCTTCATTCCTGTCTCCAACTGAGAGCAAAATCCTCTTGCCTCTAGAATTTCCTACCTTTGGCGAAATGTCCATACACCATTACCCATGAGGTTTCCTAAAACCATGGCTAGCCAAACTTACCTATTTTTCTTCTGGAACTGAGATTCTTAATGTGGTACATCTCTGAAGTTGTGTGTCGTAGCAATTTTGGCGCTTTTACTAGCAACCCTTTCTATAGACGGTTTCAGATCCATCCCAGTTAGACTTCTTACTCAAATTCCGGTGTTCAAAATGTCAATGAGGACATCTGACGCATAACACATCTTGATTTAGAGAAGTGATTTTTCTTTCTTTCAGAGGAACGGTATGCTTATTTGACAATCTGTTCATTTGCTAGTTGGTATAGAAAAACTTGTGGGTTACATTTCTGAGTAATCTTATACCATCTTTGATATGAATGAGGCCTATAAACACTTCAAACAGGACTACGTGCTTTGCGTGTCAACCTGCTCCTTTGTTTGGAAATGAGAAAAATCATCTACCGTAGTCATGACAGCAAGAAACGGTTTGGCGATTTACAAAAGGTCTTCTACAAGAATTGCACCGAGAAATAGTGATGGAACTGAGCATTGTCTACTGCAAATTGATTTATGGTTGGAATCTTTATTCGTACCATGACCTTTCAACCTATTTAACGAAAATGACAAGCTACTTAGAATTTCATTTGAACAATTGGATCTTAAGTACGACTAGGAGACAAAAAATATATATGGTAGAAACGCCAAAAGTAGCCACCCCACTTAAGCATCGGAGTTCATATTTGAAGCTAGTCTTGTTCACCTAGGACCTGATAATTGTGAGGCTAATGGCTGAGTAGCATCATCGACACTAGCATCGCTGTGACCGGAAGGAACTAAGAAGCTGTATCTCAAGCCATCTTCTATATCAACTGAGCCCTCCAAGCATTTAACCACTTGAGACATGAGCGGCCTCTTGCCACAATCATCTTGCAAACACCACGCTGCGATTTTCATCATGTTGACAGCTTCTTGGCCATGTAGTTGCATGTCACCACTGGACTTATCAACCATGTCCAGTAGTTGTTCTTGCTCTGCTTTGCACTTGAAAACGGTCAACATATGCACTTCATCACTCGGCATACAGCGATCCACATTTTTCCTCCCACATAGGACTTCTAACATCACAATGCCAAAACTATACACGTCTACCTTTTCTGTGATGACAGAGCTTAACCACTCTGGAGCAAGGTAACCTGGCGTTCCTCGCATGTTCGTCATGACATGACTTTGGTCCTTATCAATTAGCTTCGACAACCCAAAATCAGCAAGCTTCGCATTGAAATGTTCATCCAGCAGTATATTTTGGGGTTTGACGTCTAAGTGAATTATTTTTTGATGGCATTCCTCATGGAGATAGGCTAGTCCCTTGGCAATGTCGATCATAATCTTTCTCCTCACTTGCCAACAGATGTCAAACTCTTGGTCTTTATGGAAGATCCACTTATCAAGAGAACCATTGCACATGTACTCATAGACTAAAAGCCGAAGTGATTTTTCAGCGCAAAATCCGAGTAGTCTTACCAGATTGACATGATGGATAGTGCCAATGGTTCCGGCCTCGGCCAAGAATGACTTCTTTATTTGACCAAAACCATCAAGGCGCTTGACTGCAATCCTAATGCCACTAGGTAAAGTTCCTAGAAACACCGAGCCAAATCCTCCTTCCCCAAGCTTGATGTTGAAATCTCCGGTAACGGCCTTCAGGTCCTCATAACGGAATCTAGTTATTTGAAGCCTTGGTAAGTCTGGATCATCATCCTCCACATGGTTTCTTCTCACCTTTCTTGAAATATAAATCCCAAACAGGCTTACTAAGAACATCAAAACTGCTCCAACAGTTATCCCTAGTATTAAAACTGCTTGCCCCCTTCTTTTTCTTGGAAAGATTGATAATGGCATCGGTCTGTTTGAACTATTGTTGACTTTGATAAATGCTACGGTGGAAGGCTGGCTGTACGAGTCGTCCATAAGGGAAAATGAATCTGACAACAAATAGCAGTCTCCACCAGAGAAATTGGTTTGGTAACGAAATAGTGCCATTGTGCATGAGCACCCTCCCCTCAAACACGCTGCCTTGCAACTCTCTGCAGTTGTTTTTGAGATGTCCGCACTAATATCATCGTTCCACAAAGCAAAGAAGGTGACATTCTCAACTTCTACGAAAGTGTTATTGTGTGAGTCACAAGAGAAAGGGGAGCTGCGATTGCAACCGTAGGACGAACCCCTCGCTTCAATTTGCTTTGTCTCGTTTGGACACCCACAATCAAAGCCATGAGAGACATATGAACAAATGCCATAACCACCACACACGAGTGGATAATTGCAATCACCAATTTGATTCTCAAGAAGATCCGTTGGGTTCCAAGAATAGGAGTGTTCATCATAAACATAATGTGTCAAATGACCATCCGACTCCAGACGGATATACTGAGCGAATGATGTTGGGGAAAATTCAAACTCACCGAAGGTTCCATTCTTGTAAAGTGCTGCAACTTGTCCAGTGTTGCGGCTCTTCATTTTGCTTACATCGCTGGTTCTGTAGTAAATTTGGGGAGAATAGGCTGCCGTTACAGATGCGATGAAGCCTTTGCGATCATCAGTGGTGAATGTGTAGACCCGCGCCATCTCATTTGGCAAATTTGATGGCACGGTTAGTTTCATGCCGGGACGTAGCTCCTGTCCAGGAAGAATTGTGTCCGCAGGGTGATCAAAAGACTGCCAAACGATGGTGTCATTTCTGTCGTAGAGCACGAGATTTCCAACTTCGGTCAAGTTGAAGCCTACAACTGACTTGCCAGCGGTATTTGTGGACCAAATCTTGTTTCCATGGTGACCCAGTAAAACTAAATCGCCCTCCTGGGTGAGTAGCAATTGGGCAGTGTCCTTCATGAGTTCCCTCTGGTTGACGTACCAAACAACGCGTGGATTGATGTTTTCCATGTCTTGTGTCGGTTGGAAAATAAACAGGCCAAAAAAGCATGTACCGTCATCAATGCATGGGAAGCCAAGAAAGAAACTTGGTCCTGAGTTTAGCCTGGAAAGCACGACCTTCATACCCCAATCAGATATATTGAAGTCGTAAGGTTTACTGGCGTTCCATGTGGCGGGAACACTGACCGATGAAGGACCATTCCTGAATTTGGCGATAGTTGGTGGCGGAAGTCGTAGAAGGAGGAGGATCAGGAGGATTGGAAAAGGAGCGGGGAGAAAAGAAGGGATTATCCGACCGGGGAGGACCATTGAGTCGTGTGCAAGTAAGGTCAGGTGTTTAGAGTGGGAACAAGGAGAAGAAGGAATGCCTCTTATTACTGGAGATCCGCGAATGGCGATGCCTCTTATAAACAAGAGAGGTGTCTTTCCTGTGGAAAGACTTCAAAGTTTGGAATGAAGTCTATTCCTGCTTCATACCGTGAAAAATCTCTCCTACTTCCTTATAGTTCAGTTGAGATCGTTGGCGTGCTAAAATGAAAAGAAGTTTGCTGAATGGAGTATTGAGAACATTGATAAGATATGTAAGTAGTCTATTTACAAATTATTCATTGGTTAATTTATGAGTTCAAATGCATATAAAATTGATCCTAAGGAGCTAATCATATGTTATTTGGAAAGTTTAAATATAACAACGGAGAGTGAAATTTCATGGATGGAGAGCAATCTTTTGTTGGATTTGAAGAATAAATTATGGGAGAAAGAAAATCGTGGGTAGCGAAAGATTAAGCTGATTTTTGAAATTATGCGAAAATAAGTATTAACTGTTTCTCGTGCTACTTAAATAAAAATAATCAATCAATAATATTATCTTTCACCAAAATCATTTGCATAATGAACATTAATAGGCAACGCTGAGTAAGATAAAAGAAAATGCTAGTTAAATTAAAAAAAATTAAAATTCTTTTTAATGTGTTAGCAAAATAAAGATCATTGCAAGTCTTATTCGGCTCCTTTACTACATCGACTCTTCTGTTTACCTTAGACCAGCTCTATCTCCATCATGATCACCTTCTTGACAAAAGTTAAAGATGGTCGTTGCTCCTGTCTTTGACAAAAGCTTAGACATTCTTCCAATCGACCAAACGTGCAGATAAGGGTAAGACTAACTTGTTTTGTACGTGAGGAACACATTTTCTTAAAGACGAAAAGACTTATTTCAAACAGATAACTCTAAGGGTATGAAAAATGCTATAGACAAAGTAAACCATGAGCTCAGACCCGAACATGTTACCTAAATATGGATTTGGAAAACCTATTAGTGCCGTGTCTTTACTCCACGTATACAAGCACATTCTTTTATCGTTATACTAATCTCAAGACTTTCGGTTAAAACATGTTGAAAAGCATAATCCTAAACCAAATCAAACACGCACCGATATTAATTATATAAGCATCAATATATGAATACAATCGTCGAAAAGATTGTGAGACGAAGTAAAGACGAGACGAATTGAGCGATAAAAATTTTCCATTTATGTAATTGGGTCATGGCCATGTTAACAAGTGCTTATACACATTTAATTCTAACTAGTATTGAGTATACATGATTCAAGAAAAAGTAAGTTTATTCAAAATTACGAAAATTTTCTTGATTTATTTCTTAATGAACGAAAGCTTAAATTAGTTAACAAAAATTCAACGTTCCCTAATGGCAAAAAAGTGCTAGGCATCCCATGCATGACAGTCGACATGGTGGGGTACTACCACGTGAGATTTCCAGCAACTTTATTGACGAAGTCAACCTCCTTAAAAGCGAAGAGATCAAAAGCTAATCTTCAAACCTTCTTCCTTTATTCACGGGGAAAAGTGTCCAAAAAAATTAAAAAGTCATAAATCTATTACACCGTCCATTCCATTTAATTGATCGGCATTGCCTGTTATGCTATGTTTTTAATTATTGTAATTGGTTTTCTTGAATTAATGTGTAGGAGCTTATAAGCGAAACAAGTCCTGGGTTATTGCGAGGCTAACTTGGTAAATTGATCGACAATGTGATCGCTGTGATCCGAATGAAGGGAGAAGCTCAGCTCTATCAAAGGGGTTTCTCCACAGAAATGTCAGAGCTTTATATAATATATTGGAGACTAGGTTCTTCACCTAGGACCAATAATTGCAAGGCTGATAGCGGAGTAATTTCGTCTACAATCTGCTTGCTGTGACTGGACACTATAACTTGAGCTATCTGTACTAACTCATCCCTCCAACCTTCGAAGCCAGATCTGACCTTGAAGCTCGCGGTTGCAACGGCCAAATTTGGCAGGTGTCAAGCAAGGGCTGATGAAGGCCGACGGAGGTCCAGGCGGCAATGGGCAATGATGGAAGAGTGCAAAGGAGCTTTGGCCAAGAGAGACGATGAACAGTAATTTCCAATTTTTTTTTCTCTTTATTAGTTTTTATTTTATTTTAATCTTTTTATGATGTGGTGCTCACGCGGCACCACATTAGTGCCACGTCAAACTTTTAATGGCAATTTTCAACAGAAGCTAAAGGGGGTAAATGTGTCATTCAGGTATAAATTTGAGATTTTTGCTGACATGGAAAAAAATTTAAAGATAAATGTGTCGTAGTAAATATAATTTTGAATTTTTGAGGACTTTTTTTTTTCAATTTAAAAGGCCAGAATTTTTTCCATTTTCTTCAACGACATCGTTTGTTAGCAAAATCGAAGTCATTGGAAGCCATACTCGGCTCAATTATTCCGTCGATTCTTCTATTAACTTTAGACCAGCTCTATCTCCATGATGACCTTTTGTGACAAGTGGAACGTGGTCGGTGATCGTAATTTGGACAAAAAAACACAGACCATCTTCTACTCAATTAAACGTGCTGATAGGGTAAGACTAACTTGTTTTGTACGTAATGAACATGTTTTCTTAAAATCGAAAAGCTTACTATAGTTGGATAACTCTAAGTCTATAAAATATCACAGATGAAGTAAATCATGAGTCTAGACTCAAATGGGTTGCCCAAATATAAAATGGAAAGATCATATTCTTGCAGTGTGTCTGTTCCACACCGTTCCATACATATAAGGAATTTCTTTCCTCCTTATACAAACCTCACGACTTTTGAGTAAAATATGTTGAAAGTAGAATCATAAACCAAATCGAATGCACACTAATAATAATTATATGAACATCAATGGGTGAAGATAATCACCGAAAAGATTGCGAAACAAGATGAATTGAGTGATAAAACTTCTTCCTTCTTGAAATCCGGTCATTCCCATGTTAACAAGTGCTTATTATGCATATTTAAATTGAACTAGTTCAATTTTCAAATATTGAGTATACATGATAGAAGAAAAACTAAGTATATTCAAAACCATGAACTTCTTTTCTTGATTTATTTCTTAATAAACGAAGGCTTAAAACGGTCAATAAAAATTCAACGTTCCCTTTTGTCGAAAAGTGGGAGGCATCCCATGCATGACAATAGACATCGTGGGGTACTACCACCTGATATTTCCAGCAATTTTATTGACGAAGTCAACCTTTTTAGAAGTAATGAAAACAGAAGCCAATCTTTAAACCTTCAGATTGCACTATTTCTATTGCGAACCCCGGAAAGGCTACAACGCGCGCAACGCTCTCGTGTCTATTCCCATGAAATATCAATGGTCAAATTTCTTTGAAACTAAAATCACCAAATATCTCATTAAAGGTTCGAGGATTGTCCAATCACATTTTATTTATTTCACAAGCGAATCGAATGGTCATTTTCTTGAAAACCATCTAAAGCGATGAGACTGCTCATCTTAAATATTTGACTGAGTGGTGGGGCAAAAAAAAAAAAAAAACGAAAAAGTTGACCGGTCAAAAAAAGGAAAAAGTGGACGCTCAGCTTGTTACATAAGGTGTAGAGAACGCGCAAAGAAAGGGAAAGGGTGGAGAAAGAAAAGAAAGGGGAAAGAGGAGGCAGAAAGGGAAAGGAAAAAGACAAAAGAAATTCGTATATACACGTTATGGAGATCTCGCCAAGCCAGATTAACTTCGTCTCGCAATGCTTGGTAAGGATTTAAGCCCTTTGTTCCTCTAATTAGAGTGATTTTTGGAATTATAGCACAAATTCGAAATTATTTGTAATTTGAAATGTTAGGTTTGATTTTGGAGTTGTTAAGTTGTGGAATTTCATGGAAATCATGGATTAAGAGGTTGTGGAGCCGTGGGGTCATTTACCTCTGCTCCTTCAATCCACATTTGTTTAAACAACTCAATTGCTGTCTCTCCTCGCCCATGAAACCCATATGCTGCAATCATCGAGCTCCAGAGTACGCCATCTGCCTCAGCATCCACGCATTCTGTGAAAGCCTTAAAAGAATCCTCTAAACACCCGCACTTTGAATACATGCTGATCAAGGAACTTACGATGCCAACTGCCGAAGTAGCCCCGGCTTTGAACACTTCCGCATGAATTTGTTGACCCTGGCCTAGCGTTGCCAGATCTGAACACGCAGTAATCACACTCACGCAAGTGATCCTATCGGGTTTCACAGCTGCTATTCTCATCATGTTGTACTGATCCAAAACTCCCTCAGGTGACCCATGTTGGGCTTTCCCTGCAATAAGAGTATTCCAAGCAACCACATTGCGAATTGGCATCGAGCTGATTATCCCTTCGCCTTCTTCCAAGCTTCCGCACTTCATGTACATATGAGCCAATGAGGCCACAACTACCAAATTGAGTTCAAACCCACTTTTCACTGCACAAGCATGGATCTGCTGCCCAGCATGCAGAGCTCTCAAACTAGCACAGCCCCTGAGAACACTCCCCAAAGCGTACTCATCAGGAAAAAAAAACCCGCCTCATGCATCTCCTTGAACAAACCCAACCCCTCCTCATTATACTCGAATTTTATAAGACCAGTCACCATTGCATTCCAAGTGGCAACATTTCGCTCAGGCATTTCCTCGAACACTTTCCGGGCACCCTCCAAATCACCAATATTCAAGTACCTGTTGATTAGAATGTTACGCGACATGATGTTCACTCAAGGAATGTGATGGAACAACTTCAGAGCAGTTTGCAACTCTCCGCACTTGGAGTACATATTCAGCAAATGATTGGACACGAACCTGTCCGAGCACCCAGAAGTGATCACCAACGAATGAAGCTGTCGTCCTATGGAGAAGTAGAAGTAGTCCCATGGAGACGACTCATAGTCCGGCGCCGGAGCGAAATTACTTGCCCTGCCGCTCATGGCGTCCGCCGACCGTCGTTCACGGCCGACTCCGATGATCCTTTGCTTGCTCACTTCATATTTGCGTTCGTGAAATTTTTTTAGCTTTTGCATTCGCAGCCGTGTCCGAATGCGATGGATATAAGCTCGGAGGGAATAAGTACGTAGTCTTTGCTTCTGCCATTGTCGACTTTATGTCCGCGTCTGGTTCAAAAGAGCGAAGTGATTCCGTTTGCCTCCGCCAATTTGATGCTCTGCGTTTTTTTCCTTCCTCGGCTGTAGCTGGGTGCTTTGAAGATAAAGAAGATGCAGCCACTATGAAGTAAAGAATCTGTTCTAGTGTTTTCTTGGGGGAAAAAGGGGAAAGAGCAGGAGGAAGAATCGGATTCAATCATTGCCCAGCCATGTCGCACGTCAACACTTGCGAGCTTGCGGCATAAGTTAGTGTCGTCAGCAACTTTGCCAAAGTCGCGGCTTCTTCAGGAAACTCCTCCCTTGGCTTGACAGTAGATGGATGCAAGTAAGGCATTTCTCTTTACTCTAAGGACTTCCCATCACTGTGATGTCTTCACTGAATTGTTTATTATTTGCCTGAGAAGACGGTTAAAACGTCTCCTTTGATACACATGCTATGACTGGAGCAACAGTAGCATCCCCAGGAGATCGATCGTGTTTTTGCATGATTGTGTGTGTCTCCCTGAATTGATTGCTCAACCATAGATTCCAAACTCAGACTGATTCCGTTCTTGACTGGACGGATCCCTTATTATGTTCTGAGCTTCAATCACCGAAAGTTCATGACTTTTTGGCTAGTAATGAGTTTCCTTATCTCCACTTGGTTCTTTCTGTCATCGTCTGCATAATGTATAATCTGAAGGCAGAAGCTCACATAACAACTCCATGAGTCAATGTCAGCCCTCGATGACTCCTCGTCAACAATTGCTCAGTTTTTTTACTGTGTCTGAAGAGGTCTATTATGACCACCTGGGTAACAATGTGCTCCACGCAGTGGTTTAATCTTCGCCTTGTATGTTGCCTGTGGTTCTTTTCTAATGGTCTAATCATGAAGATCCTGTAGTTGTAATCCAGCCACTCTAAGCTCAGGATAATCTTCATTCCTCTCTCTGACTGAGCATAATCATCTTCCCTCTGGAAAATCCCTTCCTTTGGCGGAACTTTTATACTCCATTCCAGTCAAATTTACCTATTTTTCCTTTGGAATTGAAATTATTATTGTGGTACATCTCTGAAGTTGGGTGTCGTAGAAACTTTTACTGGCAACCCATTTTATAAACAGTTTCAGATCCATCCCTGTCAGACTTCTTCTTACTCAAATTATGGTGTTCAAAATGTCTATGAGTACATCTTACGTGTTACACATCTTGATTTAGAGAGAGGATCTTCCTTTCTTTTAGATGAACGTTTTGCTTATTCGACAATGTGTTAGTTTACTGGGGGTTGGTATGGAAGAACTTGCAGTTTACATCTCTGAGTAATATTATGCTATCTTTGATATGAATGAGGCCTAGAAACACTTCAAACAGGACACCGTGCTTTGTGTGTCAACCTGCTCCTTTGTTTGGAAATGAGAAAAATCCAATACTGTAGTCATGACAGCAAGAAACACTATGGTGATTTACAAAAGGTATCTTACAAGAAAGGTTGCCTTGCTGTCCATTCTGCGTTTGGATTGCAACGAGAAAGAGTGATGGAGTTGAGCATTGTCTACTACAAACTGATTTATGGTTGGAATCTTTATTTGTACCATGACCTTCAACCAATTAAACGAAAATTACAAGAGACTTAGAATTTCATTAAAGTATTGGATCATAAGTACAACTACGAGACAAAAAATTCAGAACCGCCAAAAGAAGTCACCCCATATAGGCATCGGAGTTTACATCCGAAACTGGTTTTGTTCACCTAGGACCTGATAATTGTGACGGCAATAGCTGAGTAGCATCATCCACACTATGATCGTTGTGACCGGAAGAAACTGAGAAGCTGTATTTGAAGCCATCTTCTACATCAGCGGAGCCCTCCAAGCATTTAACCACTTGTGACATGGCAGGCCTCTTGCTACTATCATCTTGCAAACACCATGGTGCGATTTTCATCATCTTGACAGCTTCTTGGCCGTGTAGTTGCATGTCACCATTGGACTTATCAACCATGTCAAGTAGTTGTTCTTGTTCTGCTTTGCATTTGAAAAGGGTCAACATGTGCACTTCATCACTCGGCAAAGAGCGGTCGACATTTTTCCTCCCACATAGGACTTCTAACATGACAATGCCAAAACTGTACACGTCTACTTTTACCGTGATAATGGAACTTAACCACTCTGGAGCAAGATAACCTGGTGTTCCTCGCATGGTCGTCATGACATGGCTTTGGTCCTTATCAATTAGCTTTGCCAACCCAAAATCAGCAAGCTTTGCATTGAAATGTTCATCCAAAAGTATATTTTGGGGTTTGATGTCTAAGTGAATTATTTTTTGATGGCATTCCTTATGGAGATAGGCTAGTCCTTTGGCAATGTCGAGGATAATCTTTCTCCTCTTTTGCCAACAGACATCAAACTCTTGATCATTATGGAAGATCCACTTATCAAGAGAACCATTGCACATGTACTCATAGACTAAAAGCCTATGTGATTTTTCAGCACAAAATCCTAGTAGTCTTACCAGATTGACATGATGGATTGTGCCAATGGTTCCGGCTTCGGCCAAAAATGACTTTTTTATTTGACCAAAACCATCAAGGCACTTGACCGCAATCCTAACGCCGCTGGGTAAAGTTCCTAGAAACACCGAGCCAAATCCTCCTTCCCCAAGCTTGATGTTGAAATCTCCGGTAATGGCCTTCAGGTCCTCATAACGGAATCTAGTTATTTGAAGCATTGGTAAGTCTGGATCATCATCCTACACATGGTTTCTTCTCACCTTTCTTGAAATATAAATCCCAAACAGGCTTACAAAGAACATCAAAACTGCTCCAACAGTAATCCCTAGTATTAACACTGCTCGCCCCCTTCTTTTTCTTGGAAAGATTGATAATGGCATCTTGACTTTGATAAATGCTACGGAGGAATACCGGCCGTACAATTCGTCTATAAGGGAAAATGAATCTGACAACAAATAGCAGTCTCCACCAGAGAAATTGGTTTGGTAACGAAATAGTGCCATTGTGCATGAGCACCCTCCCCTCAAACACGCTTCCTTGCAACTCTCTGCAGTTGTTTTTGAGATGTCCGCCCTAATATAATTGTTTGACAAAGCAAAGAAGGTCACTCTCTCAACTGCTTCGAAAGTGTTATTGTGTGAGTCACAAGAGAAAGGGGAGCTGCGATTGCAACTGGAGGACGGATCCCACGCTTCAATTTGCCTTGTCTCGTCTGGACACTCACAAGCAACGCCATGAGCGACATATGAACAAATGCCATAACCACCACATACAAGTGGATAATCGCAATGTCCAATTTGATTATCAAGAAGATCCGTTGGGTTCCAAGAATAGGAGTCTTCATCATAAACATAACGCTCCAAATGACCATCCGACCCCAGACAGATCAACTGAGCCGATGATGTTGGGGAAAATTCAAACTCACCGAAGGTTCCATTCTTGTAAAGTGCTGCAACCTGTCCACTGTCGCTCTTCATTTTGCTTACATCGCTGGTTCTGTAGTAAATTTGGGGAGAATAGGCTGCCGTTACAGATGCGACAAAGCCTTTGCGATCATCCGTGGTGAATGTGTAGACGCGCACCGTCTCATTTGGCGAATTTGATCGAGCGGTTAGTTTCATGCCTGGACGTAGCTCCTGTCCAGGAAGGATTATGTCTGCAGGGTGATCGAAAGACTGCCAAACGATGGCGTCATTTCTGTCGTAGAGCACGAGATTTCCAACTTCGGTCAAGTTGAAGCCTACAACTGACTTGCCAGCAGTATTTGTGGACCAAATCTTGTTTCCATGGTCACCCAGTAAAACTAAATCGTCCTCCTGGGTGAGTAGCAATTGGGCAGTGTCCTTCATGAGTCCCCGCTGGTTGACGTCCCAAACTAAGACTGGATGGATGTTTTCCATGTCTTGTGTCGGTTGGAAAATAAACCCGCCAAAACGGCATGTACCGTCATCAAAGCATTTGAAGCCAAAAAAGAAACTTGGTCCTGAGTTTAGCCTGGAAAGCACGACCTTGATACCCATATCAGATATATTGAAGTCGTAAGGTTTACTGGCGTTCCATGTGGCGGGAACACTGACCGATGAAGGTCCATTCCTGAATTTGGCGATAGTTAGTGGCGGAAGTAGTAGGAGGAGGATAAGGAGGATTGGAAAAGGAGCGGGGAAACAAGAAGGGACTATCCGATCAGGGAGGACCATTGAGTCGTGTGCAAGTAAGGTCTGTTGTTTTTTAGTGGCAAGGAGAAGAAGGAAAAGCCTCTATTACTGGAGATCTGTCAATGACGATGCCGTTTGTAAACAAGAGAGGTCTCTTTCCTGTGGAAAGACTTCAGAGTTTGGAATAAATGCTTCATACCGTGAAAAATCCTACTTCCTTAATTTTTCAGTTGAGATCATTCGCGTGCTAAATGAATGATACAGGAGGATCGCTAATAAACGAATAAATACAAAAAATGGAAAGAACTTTACTGAATGGAGTATTGAGAACATTGATAAGATATGTAAGTAGTCTATATACGAATTATTCATTGGTTAATTTATGAGTTCAAATGGATATAAAATTGATCCTGAGGAGGTAATCATATGTTATTTGGAAAGTTTAAATGTAACAACGGAGAGCGAAATTTCATGGATAGAGAGCAATTTTTTGTTGGATTTGAAGAATAAATTATGGGAGAAAGAAAATTGTGGGTAGCGAAAGATTAAGCTGATTTTTGAAATTATGCGAAAATAAGTATTAACTGTTTCTCGTGCTCCTTAAATAAAAATAATCAACCAATAATATTATCTTTCACCAAAATCATTTGCATCATGAACATTAATAGGCAACGCTGAGTAAGATAAAAGAAAATGCTAGTTAAATTAAAAAATTAAAATTCTTTTTAATGTGTTAGCAAAATAAAGATCATCGCAAGTCTTATTCGGCTCCTTTACTACATCGACTCTTCTATTTATCTTAGACTAGCTCTCTCTCCATCAGGATCACCTTTTTGACAAAAGTTAAAGATGGTAGTTGCTCGTGTCTTTGACAAAAGCTTAGACAATCTTCCAATCAACCAAACGTGCAGATAGGGCAAGACTAACTTGTTTTGTACGTGAGAAACACGATTTCTTAAAGACGAAAAGACTTACTTCAGACAGATAACTCTAAGGGCATGAAAAATGCTATAGACAAAGTAAATCATGACCTAAGACCTGAACATGTTACCCAAATATGGATTTGGAAAATCTATTTGTGCTGTGTCTTTACTCCACATATACAAGCACATTCTTTTATTGTTAATGATGGAAAGTGTCACACCCCAAATCCACAAGAAAAGGAAAACGACACGGCCGTCCTTCCACACAAAAGCCGCAGCCACAACATAATCAACAAACCTGTTAACAACATATATACGTCTAAACTGTAGATATATATAATGAGCCAGCAAGTGGTTACAACATCAGAGTTTCTATCATCCATCAAAAGAATATGTACAACTTAGAATTAAGCTAACCCAACACGTATCACATCCAAAAAACAAAACTAGCTAAGCTTATACCCCAAACTCCTACTACCAGAAGCCCTTGTAGGAAGCGCTCTCGTTCTACTTGCGGCTAACCGAAAAACGTGAAAACATATAAGAAGAGAGGGGTGAGCAACCACAGCTCAGTGTCGCGACCGCCCTCTAAAAAGTTTTCAAATCGTTTGTTTCGGAGTCGCCACTAGCCTATTTGGGGTCGGCTAGAAACCGATCGAGACGAGAGTGTCGTCTCGATTATTGCGCAATCAGAGATTTTCTAGGTTCGGAGACTTGGTTACACTAGTTATCCAACTAATGCCCTTTCAGTACCTAAACTCGACCACTTATCAACTAAAATGTTCAAACAATCTTTTCCTTAACGTTTTATCCTAACCGGGCTAAGAAAATAAATGACATTCAATGTATTAAATGCGCAATCAAGTGAAATCGAATTGAAAAGCGCAATCAGCATCCTACACATCGTCTCTAAAAATAAAAGAGGCATTCAAAATCCTATTGTAAATCCCTAATGGCTCGTTCGAATTGAATTTGATTTTTCAAAGATTTTTTCTTTTTTAGGATTCGGACTGGGTCGAGGAATCCGGTCCGAGATGGGTCAAATCTGAACCCTAAAAGTCTGGATTAGTCTT
>BCNH02000001.1:20031061-20081283 GCA_001662345.2 Metrosideros polymorpha var. glaberrima
TGCAAAAGGTTTGGGTGGTCTAGAAGAGAAGCTAGAAGTCATTCTTTCTCCAAAGAAGTAAAAAAAGTTACTTCTCTTTTTTGTTTCAAAACTCATTCTGGAGTAGAAAACTCATTCTGGAACAAAAAAAAGAAGTAATTTTAACAAACGCGTTTCTACTCCAGAAGTGAAAAAGTATTGCAGAAGTAGAAAAGTGAAAATGCGTTAACAAACGCATTTCTACTCCAGAAGTCATTCTAGAGTAGAAATTCTACTCCAGAATAGTTACCATGCACCCCCTAAGTCCTAAACTTATTGCAATTGTCCCAATTCAGTCTATTTGGCCGGCTGGCACCGACGTGACATTTTTAAACTAATATTTTAATGATTTTTTTTCTTTTTTTCTTTTCCTTCAATTTTTTTCCCTCTCCGCCTTCTACCTTGGGCCAGGATTTCCTCACCAGGCAAGGGTTGTGACGGCCTCGCTTGCTCAGATCAGGCGAGGCCGTCGCGACCCTCACCTGGCCAAATCTGGCGAGGGCCGCGACGCCCTCACCCAGTGCCGGCGAGGGTCACCGGAACCCTCGCTGACCCAAGGTAGAAGACAAAGAGGGAAAAAAAAAACAAAAAAATTATAATTTTTCAAAAAATCATTAAAATATTATTTTAATAATGCCATGTCAGCGTCAGCTGGTCAAATTGACTGAATTGGCACAATTGCAAAAGGTTTAGGACTTAATTCGCAAAAAAAAAAAAAGTTTAGGACTGAATTGACACAATAACAATAGATTTATGACTTTTTTAGTAATTTTCTCAGGTTAATACGTGCAAGGCCGTCACGTACCTATTCCAATGATGTTTCAAATTGTGAATTATAAAATAACGTGTGATTGGTTAATTTATTTGGTTTTCATCTTTATCTATCGGTCAATATTCTACATTGTATGGGAGTCCCAAAAAGATATCATATGATATCTTTTAGTCCACGTAAACCAAATTCATTGTGAACGATGGTCCCGATGATGATCTTGGTTCATATAGTCTATAGATCATGTGATATCAGTTCGGAAATTCCATATTCCGAGATATACAAACTTTTCATCAACATCGGGTTTTATCTAGATGAGAAATGTACTTTTCATCAACATTTGTCGCATCTCAATAATTTATATACTCATCCCATATTGGGCCATAGTGTTTTTTCTATGGTCACAAAGCAATATCAAACACCTTTTTATCTCTCCCTTTGAACTGAAATTGAGAAAATTTCGCAACTCTTTTGTGTTGATTGCTGGCCATTGAGTTCTTCCGGGAGCACTTGATTTGCAATTTTTGTAGGTTCTTCGCAACCTGCTTTAGTAGCTGATGAACTGAACACCAATTCAGGTAGGTCTCCGTGATGATACTGGGAAAACAAAGGCAACCATCGAGGCAAAGCATGTAGCACAGTTTGGTATCGGAATCGGACCCATGAAAGATTAAACATTCTTAGAAAGACGAACGAGAGCATTACTATCAACAAAAGGAAACCTGCTTAAACAAAGAAATGGCTTCCGCTATGAATGACTCCTAATGTGTTCTCCCATGTTATAGCAATAAAAATCCCCCCATGTCCCAAATGAGAAGGCAGAGTAGATGAAAACGAGGGAAATGCGAAAGCCGAATGCTCGAAACGTTCTAGCTTGCAGTCGCCCCTCTACATCCTCGACATCTTGGAAAATAAGGCAAAGCGGCCACCCCATCGGAATTCCTTCCCACGATATGAAGATGTGCCGCTTAGCAGTCTCTTGTTAGCATTCCAAGTTGCCTGTCTTCGTATTAGAAACAGATGGGGCGGCCTTGCCGGGATTAAAATGGCAAGCCTGAGAAACCAAGACTCGACCAGAAGCAAGTGACCGAGACATTTTCACAAAGCTTCAATGAGCGGATCTGAATAATTGTACAGGTTGACAAGCATCTCCAAATAAATCAAATGAGACTTGTTGGTAACTCAGTTTCTGCTCGAGAACAGCAAACCAATGCATGTAATGCAGAAAAGGAAAATGTTTTACTTGGATAATCCATTTAAATGCTGCCTTTGACCACCGTTCATCATCCTCTTTTCCTTTGGGATGATGTCAGCTCCAATGTTTGCAAATGAAACTCATTTACCCCATTCATATCATTATCTAACAGGAAGACTTGATGGCGAAAGTTTAATAATGCAATGAGAGCTCTTAAAGAATCAATGCGGAGGAGCTTATAAGGGAAACAAATTCTGTTTACCTAGGACCTGATGATTGCAAGGCTGGCTCATTAAATTGATTGACAATGTGATCGCTGTGATCTGAGTGAACTGAGAAGCTCAGCAGTATCAAAGGAGTCCCTCCACTAAAGCGCCAGAGCTTATATTGGAAACTAGTTTTCTTCACCTAGGACCTGATAATTGCAAGGCTGATAGCTGAGTAACTTCCTCAACAATCTGCTTGCTGTGACTGGAAGGAACTGAGAAGTCATAACTTGAGCTGTCTATACGAACTAAGCCTTCTAAGCATTTAACCACTGCAGACATGGAAGGCCTCTTGCTAGAATCATCTTGCAAACACCATGCTGCGGTTTTCATCATCTTGACAGCTTCTTGGCCGTGCAGTTGCATGTCAGCACTGGACTTATCAACCATGTCCAGTAGTTGTTCTTGTTTGGCTTTGCCCTTGAAAAGGGTCAACATATGCATTTCATCACTCGGCAAAGAGCGGTCCACATTTTTCCTCCCACATAGGACTTCTAACATCACAATGCCAAAACTGTACACATCTACCTTTTCCGTGATAATAGAGGTTAGCCATTCTGGAGCAAGGTAACCTGGTGTTCCTCGCATGGTAGTCATGACATTGCTTTGGTCCTTGTCAATTAGCTTAGACAACCCAAAATCAGCGAGCTTCGCATTGAAATGTTCATCCAGTAGTATATTTTGGGGTTTGATGTCTAAGTGAATTATTTTTTGATGGCATTCGTCATGAAGATAGGCTAGTCCTTTGGCAATGTCGAGGATAATCTTCCTCCTCACTTGCCAACAGATGTCAAGCTCTTCATCTTTATGGAAGATCCACTTATCTAGAGAACCATTGCACATATACTCATATACTAAAAGCCTAAGTGATTTTTCAGCACAAAATCCAAGTAGCCTTACCAGATTGACATGATGGATAGTGCCAATGGTTTCGGCCTCCACCAAGAATGACTTCTTTATTTGACCAAAACCATCAAGGCGCTTGACTGCGATCCTAATGCCGTTGGGTAAAGTTCCTAGAAACACCGAGCCAAATCCTCCTTCCCCAAGCTTGACGGTGAAATCTCTAGTCATGGCCTTCAAATCGTCATAAGGGAATCGAGTTATTTGCAGCCTCGGTAAATGTGGATCATCATCCTCGACATCACCTGCTTTTACCTTACATCGGGCAAAAATGCCAAATATGCCAATTAAAAACATCAAGACGGCTGCAACAGTTGTCCCTACTATGATCATAGTCCGTCCCCTTCCCCTTCTTGTAGGTGGTGACATCAGATTTCCTGAAGCATTGTCTACTTTAATCAATGCTAAGGCATTAGGGGTACGGCCCGTGTAAGTGTTATCCATAAACGAAAAGGAATCTGATAACAAATAACAGTCTCCACCAGCGAAAGTGGTTTCATTGTGAAATAATACCATTGTGCATGAGCACCCTTTAATCAAACAAGCTTCCTTGCATATCTCTACGGTCGTGTTTGGGACATCGGCACGAATGTCGTAAGAAAAAGCAAAGTAGTAGATATTCTTAATTTCTGCAAAAGTGTGATTTGGAGAATCGCAAGAGATAGACATGCTAGCATTGCAACCGTAATTCGGTTGCCTCTCTTTAATTTCCTTGACGTATCCTGTCTCAATTGGACAAAGACATTGACGGCTCATAGACGCATTTGAACAAATGCCATAAGTCCCACACACCAGTGGATAACCGCAATCGCCAATCCTATCTGTAAGAAGATCCGCCTTAACATTCCAGCTATAGTTCCCATCGTGAACGTTAAGCTTCAGATGCCCATCAGAACCCAGCATGATAAACTGAGCCAATGATGTGGCGGGAAAATTAAACTCACCGAAGCTTCCATTCGTGTAAAGTGCTGCAACCTGTCCGATGTTGCTTGTCATTTTGCTTATGTCACTCGTTTTATAGTAAGTTTGGGGGGACCCGAGTGTTGTTACAGATGCCACAAAGCCTACACGATCCTCAACGGTGAACGTGTAGACTGGTGCCCTCCCATCGGGCATGGGCATGGACGATGTCGCCGTTAGTTTCATTCTGGGATGTAGCACCTGTCCAGGAAGGAAACAATCTGCAGGATGATCAAAAGACTGCCAAATGACAGCGTTGCTTCTGTCATAGAGCACGACGTTTCCAGCTTCGGTCAAGTTTAACCCTGCGGCTGACTTGCGCTTACCAGCGGTAGTCGTGGACCAAATCTTGTTTCCATCGTCACTCAGTAAGACTAAATCGCCCTCCTCGGTGAGTAGCAGCTGCACAGTGTCCTCCATGGGTTTACCTTGGTTAGCCGACCACACGATCACTGGCCGGATGCTTTTCATGTCCTCAATCAGTTGGAAAATGAACAGGCCAAAGTAGCAGAGGCTTTCAGAATAGCATGTGAAGCCATAAAAGAAACTTGGCCCTGAGTTTTGCCTGTAAAGCACGATCTTGATACTTACCGAAAGGTCAGCTCCAGTTAGATTGTAGTCGTAAGGTCTACTGGCGTTCCACGCAGCAGGAACACTAACCGAGGAAGGTCCATTCCAGGATTCGGCCATAGTTAGTGATGGAAAGAGTACTAGAAGGAGGAGGAGGAGCAGGAGGAGGAGATTCGGAGAAGGAGCACAGAGACAATAAGAAATCATCCCACCAGAGACCATTTAGAGTTTCGTACAAGCAAATTTCTCTTGCAAGAGATTATCTGCGACTGATCGATAGTCATGAATTCAGGAAGAACAGGATGACATTGTTGAGCGCATAACTGTTTTTCAATGCCATCTTATGATATTTTTACATGGTTTAGAATTTCATCGTCTGGTCGGCACCATTAGTATTGGAATGTTGAAATCTTGAACCATAGAGTGTGGGGCATCTTTGGACTCACCAAGTAGGCCAGAAGAAATGGAAAGATCAACTAACATTCCACAACCAGAGAGAACAGAGTCTTTGGAAAATTTCCTTTCACACTATCTGACAACATAGCTGCATAAGACAAAGAACGTAACTTCGTGACTGCTGTCCACATTAGACTTTCGTGCCTATTAACATCCTGTCGGCTTCCTACGAAGAATGGTTGATTCCACAGAAATTAATATCAAGTGCCTGTTCACTATTTCTCTTAATTGTTTTTCGATTTTTCCCGAATATTCATTGAATAATACTTCTTAATTAGAAAATTACGATAACCATTATGTTTCACTCTTCACATCAATAAAGATCCTCATTGCTTCTCAATTGTTGAAGTATATGTTAAAAATTGATTCCACATCGAAAATTTGATGTGGTATAGAGAAGTTAATATATGTTAGTTCGCCCGTAACTTATTGGCTTAAACTTTTAAGTGAAAGTCGGTCGAATTGAATATATCGATTAGGCTTGAATTCTCACTCCCTCTTGATGATCTCCTCAAACAAATATATCAAGCTTTTGAACTATGCGTTGCTACAACAATAAATGAAAAGCAAATTTCATATTCTAGAGAAAACAATCAACTCTTGAAAGCTGGTTTAGTCCTTTCGTCTAGCCTAAACTAGTTGGATCCTTCCTGCCAATATTCAAATTAAAAGTTGGGCTCGGGCATGTCTCCTGGCCTATGCTTCAAAAACTCGAAAAATCCAATCGAACTAGCAACACATTATAAAACCCTAAAACCCCTTGAAGATCCTCAAACGCATTCTCTTTCTTTCCGGAAAAGGGTTGCCGCTTGCGACAAAGGGGTTGGCTGCTTGTGACTATAGAATGAGAGCGTCCGTTCGCACGAAAGGGTCCTCCTGAAAAAAAAAACAAAATATTATGGAATTGTCACCCTCGAAACAATCGATTGATTTTAGGAATTTAGACTTTCGAAAAGGTTGGAGGAAAGATCAATGGGAAGTAGCGGGGGAACGTAGAGTGGAAACCGTGGGGGAGACTCCTAAATTCCGCCGTCAGCGTCAACGCGAGGAATATCGCATCCCGGTCAGCTGCCGTGCGGTTTGAATGAAGCTCTGTGCTTGCTTTCACTGGAAACCATGTGTCCGGCCAAATACATTGTACTGGATAGATTCGCATCACACTGTTCATTAGTGATGAATAATAATAGCTTCCTTCACAAATTGCTGGTAAAAATTAATGAACTTCAAAGCACACCTTCACAGCCAAATTTCATAAACAACCCCCAACTTTAAGTTTAGTCCCAATTTTATCCCAAACTTTTTTTTTTGTTTTGGAAAAAACTTTAAATTTTAGGTTCAGTCCCAAATCTATCCCGAACTTTTTTTTAAGAGAAAAATCACCAATTTTTACTCTAGTTCAAAATCTGCCCACATTAACCACTTGTCCAAAAATCACCATTAATCGTTCTTAATTTTCGTATCCTATAACGGATTCATTTTCAAGATATTTTTTCGTGTCACCTTATTGATGTGAATTTGTTATCGATGTAAAAATGCCACATCAAGTTGGAACTAGACCACGGGGGTAGATTTGAAAATAGATTCTAAGTTGATTATTTTTTTTTAGTAAAAACAAATTTCGGGACAAATTTGGGATTTGACCTAAAGTTTGAGGTTTTTTTTAGACAAAAAAAAAAAGTTAGGGGCAGATTTGAAATTGGACCTAAAGTTTGCGGTTTTTTTTTTAGACAAAAAAAAGTTCATGACAGAATTGGGACTAGATTTAAAGTTTGGGTTTTTTTATTTTATTTTATGGAATTTGGCCCACCTTCACAAGTAACTCAATCTGATGAGCACCAACAACGTGACCATATATAGTATAAAAGGAAGACGGTTAAAAAGGACAAAATACACGTATCTAGCTCTAAAGCAGAATTATGAACCCTAATATGAATGATATACATGACAAGTTCTTAGTATTTTATGACCCTAATACGAATGATAATATCTAGCTTCACGGAAGGATACCTGAATGGGATGACCACATTAAGTAGTCTTCACAACGGCAATCGACCAGAGTATACCTACCATTACAGAAGATGCGCTGATCAGACAAGACTCTAGTATGGTGCTCATCAATTCCAGTAAATGTCATACATTGCGAATCATATTTAAGGTAGTGGAGAAAAGAGGAGACTCACTTCATGTAGCCTCAGGAATTTTGATTAGTCATAAATACAAACTTGTTAGACTTATAAGAAGTCATGTTTGCAATCGGAGTAATGCATTTAATCACTAATCAGATGACAAATCAAAGAAAGAACAAGAATCACCGAATTTCAATAACTAATGCCCTTGCTCTAGCACCTCTGTTCACTAGTAGAACGTCGTACATGGAGTCAGCAGAACTTTCCTTGTGTCTTAGGGACCAAAACAAACACTGGAGGCTCGCTCATACATAATCACTTTCGCAGGTGCAAACATTTATCGAGTCAACAAGGGGACGCCCTCGAACACTCGAAGAACAAGTTCATTGTAGTTTTCATAACAGCATTTCTATGGGCATAATTTCCAGTTGCTGCTTATGATTGTGCTGCTAGTTTCAGTTTCAATTCTCGCACCTGCACTCGCTTGAAGAGCTTCTATTAATGAAAGGATATGGAAGTGTAAAGAAAAACGTTTTTGGTTGGACACAACTAGAGTTCAACTCCAGAAACATTAAGACAGAAATATGATTAGCTACTAATCCACCGACGCTGCGGATGGGTGTGGATCTAACAAGCTTCCCATTTTTTTCTTGTCGCTTCCTCATTCCACAAGGCAATCGTAACCAAAGTGTGAAATATCACAAATCGTTTTGGATCGACAACAACCGCTCTCAGCAATGATGCATTAGTTTTGATCAAGAAAGAAAAGATAGAGAGAGGAACTGGATCGAGACAAAGCATCCAAGACAATTTGCTTTCACGTGCAGGAAAGATCTTACATTATTAGATCAAAGGGAAATAGAACATGCTATCAAAAGGAGGATGCTGCCCAAGCAAAGAACTGACTTCCACTATAGATGCCACGTTAAAGTGGTCCACATGTTACAGCCATGACAATCCCACAATGGGACCAAATGAGAAGGAAGAGTAACATAAACGGAGAAAATCAAAAGGCAGAATGCTCGGGATAATTCTAGTATACAATGGTCGTCTACGTGCTTAACATCTTAGGGCAAAAAGGCTATCCAATTCGGAATTACATCACATGAAATAAAGGTTTGCTGCTTAGCAGTCCTGATGCGTAGAGACAAAGACTGCCTTATGGGAAACCTCTGACAGATGCTCAAGAAAAAAGCGTCGGCTTTTAATTGACTGCAGGCAATCAAGCCGCAAGGATGCGCGGCTTAAGTTTTACTGATATTCCAAAATGCATGTCTTCGTATCAAAATCAGACAGGGCCTTGCAGCGACTGTTGTGGAAAAACCAAACTCAACACCAGAGGTGAGGAGACACTTTCACAAGCTTCGAGAAGCTGACCTGGATGAAAATAAGTACAGGTCAACAAGCATAATTGCTATGCATCGTCATGCATTTGCAGACAAGATTTATAAGCACGACATTAAAGCACAGTTCCAAAGATTTATTGAAGTGCAACAGACATGATATATCAAGCAACTTTAAGTTATCCCGCTACGGTGGAGATAAACTCACTTGAGACTCATCAAGATATAGGATCATATTCCTGCAGTAATCAAGTTTCATCGTCTTGATCCTCCATCTCCTCAAGAATAACATATTTTGCCGAAGCATTTGTCGCAGGTGATCCCGAGTGATCATCTTCACAATGCCCTTTTTGTAGCTTTTGATATCTGCAGAATCAACGAACAAAGAAGATGATTAGTGCCTAACACCACACTAGAAACAAGGAACTAAACAGGTGATTTAGCTAACAAATCAAACAAAAATATGAGACTACAAATCATAACAGTCGGTCAATAGAGCAAAAAGCTCCTTAGGAGAAAAACTTTAACAAAATAAACTCTATTTACCATCATATCAAAGAAAGACATGTAAGAGCCAAGTAAAAACCTAGTGACGAACTAGCACAGAAAGGGCTGTACCGGTGTAAGCCTAGACTGCTTCTGCCAATGGACTATGTAGTCCACTAGTTTGCCTAGACAAGTTAAAAACTGACAGAAAAGGTGAGCTAGAACCCAGAAGAGATTTCAGATGATTTGTGCCTCTTTGACACTGTCTGGGCCTTAAAGTATCTCAAAGTTACAATAAGCAAAATACAGATTTGTGAACTTCTTTTATGCAAGTTCTAATAATTTGCATCATTGCATGTTTGATATCAAACATGGTTTTCCTAGGTATCATATGATATTATATTATGAGACTCATTTAAGTAACGCTGCACGCCTTGCATGGTCAGGCCATAGTAAGTTTAGTGACAAAGAATTATAGACATAGCAGGGCATTCAAATTTCTCACAACAACAAACGATAGGCTTATTCTGTTCTTCCACCTACTTTTGGCAAGTAAAAATCTGAGCTCTCAGAGTAGAATATCTGTTTTGGGTCTTTTGACAGTTATCCAAAAAGTTCAAAATCTAACACTTTGGTATGTTGTATCTGTCTGTTAAACAAGTCAGAACTAGTGTTTCATCATAATTTTTTCTTTGTTCACAGGAAATCAATATAGTAAAATGTGCACCCCAGAAGAAAAACTCTGCTCTGTTGAGGAAAATGAACATCAAAATAATTGGAGACTAAGAAATGCATTTCCTAGTCATCTGCGTATGTTCATTACGAGTGACAAATCATAAAAGCCAAATATTTGAAGCGATAGCAAAGCAGCGCCAAATCTAACTACATGGTTTACTTATCCTGCATGAAGAAAAGATAATTTTAAAAGAACAGATACAACTGCATCTACCATGAACTTACTTGTACCAATTGAATAAACTGACGCCGACCATAATTATCAAGAGACCAAGTCCCTTCAACCAGGTAAACTCATCATGGAAATAGAACACCGCAACCTGAAAAACATCATAGAGTACAAAATAAATGACTCTGCAACTCCACATGATTAGGGTTAACTTAATAATAATGCGCAACAAAAAAATGTTTCAAAATGCAAGCTAGTACACTCATAGGTAAATTCAATGCAAAGTTTGACCCTTCTTAAGGCACTGTAATTGTTATGTAAAGTGTCATTGCTAATACTCAACATCCGACGATGGCAATGTAAGTGCATGAGTGCAGAAGAAGAAGAACCAAGATACACTTAGTAGCATCATGACTACTGGACCAAACAAAGCCTAGCCATCAATTAACTAACGAGTTGGACATGAAAGCATTTTCTCATAGCTGACATCATGGAAGGCCACTCCAGACATAACTTACATAATCTTTATTAAATAAAGTACTTCGGTGTGGTCAGTTCTTCCAACGTGGCTAGCTAAATAGCCAGTTAGTTTCAGTATTGAATAAACAGGAGAAGATAACAAGAGTTGAGTAAAAATTTCATCTTCCGTTTCATTCACATTGGACATTTTACCAAAGAATCATTTAATTCTCTCTGAATGACAATGAACTTTTGCAGAAAACAATCAAATCTTCACAGAACATTTTAGCACATAGTTTTGAAGACACTTGTCCATATAAACAAGTTAGAATGACCTAGAGAGAAGTCCATACCAAAATGGTAACAGCTTCCTTGACAACACCAGCAATTGTAACTGTAACAGCACTTGTCACTGAGACAAGAATGTACTCAGTTAAAACCTGCAACAAGAGGACAATGCGAAGACATGTCAAAACTCTAAAACAGTAGCAACTAGCAAAAAAGCCTATATAGTAGTAGCAATTAGCAACTCAACTATGAAATTACAAACCAGAAAACGTTGTACATATACATATATAAAAATAACACACCATGTACACAATGGACTTACCATGAAAAAGGCCAGTGTTCCACCCAGAAGCATCAGTAAGCAACTTCGTGTGACATGACGTGAATTATTGAAATAACTATTATTTTTTAAATCGTCCCATGGATCCAACAAAAGGGAAAGAAAAGCAGTTGCTATTGCCATCACTGGAGCTAGGTAGCTCATCAAGGTCAGTGGATCTTTTAAACCTGAAACAAAAGTCAAGAGGCGTGTGCATCATTATCTATAATTTGCAATAAGTTCCGAAGACAAAAAAGTATAACATTGATAAAATGCAAGCTTGAGTAAATTCTTTTAGATAAGATGGCTCAAAAAGTAACTTCCCCCTTCTTCTTTAGAGAAGCTGTACAAAAGAAACTATCATCTATGCAGCAGAACAAACTGCGATTCAGAACTCCTATTTCATTGAACAAATGCCAAAAGTTAAGTCCACAAAACCACAATCATAAGAATAATTCAATAAGACCAGGTTTTCAAGAAATTGTAACACTGTCCAAGATAGAACTCTCTCCACATAAATATCTGATGTTCTTAACAAGTATTAAAATTATGTTCTGTATTTTACTCGTCACTTTCTATGGAACATTGAACTTTTGCAGAGTTGAATGGATCAGTCTTTTCATAAGGAAAAAAGAAAACTTATGCACTCAAACAGACAGATAACATAGCATAAGACCTGTAGGCCCTTGATGTTGTTCTACTACTGCGACAGAAACGAAATAAACACTTACCATAGGCCTCTTTCTTCAGATCAGTACCAGCATCAGGATGCAACAGTTTTTTTTTTTGTCAAGATAACACGACAACAGAAATAATGTTAGTCCAAGCAACTGGTGTATCTTTGCTAGAAGAGAGGAGAGAAGCACAATGTATGTCGTACCTGAAGCAGTATTTGGGTCATGCACCAGCGAAATCCAGACATAACAGCAGCAAGCATAACAAAAATGAACCCCCAGAATTCAAATGCAGTCTCCTTTGCAACTGGGAAGCAGAAAATAAAAAATGCAAAGGACAAAAGGGAAAATCATGACATAACAGAAAAGATTACAGAAAAAATATTAAGGCGCAGACATCTTGACTCATAACCTGCAGTAACTAAAAAATATTACTGCATCCGGGCTTTTTGCGTGAAATTACTGGCAAGGCATAATCGTTAAGTAAATAGAACAAACAAATTAAAATTCCATTGCATACCTGTTAATAAGATTCCAACAGAGATGACAGTGATTATACCCAAGAGTTTAATGCTGGGAGACTCCAACCTTTAAACATAACATTGAGATAGAACAGGGAATGAAAAAGATCTCACTAGGAGATAGGTAAAGAACAAAGGAAAGGGATTTGCAATTAAATGAGCAAATGCATATATGATGGGACTCTGGTATTCTATGCAAAGAAATTAATCCTTCTTTTTTATAATGTCAAGGAGCAGCATTAAATCAGCCATCACTGCACAATCTAACTAACAGGGAATATCACAACTCTGTGAGGATGTTGCCGTCCAAAACGACTTGGTCGAAGACATAAAATTAGCTCTTGAAGTATAGAGGTTTCTATCCCACTCCCAACAGATATTGAAGGAATGAAAAGAGATCCAGGAGAAGAATTCAATACCTGGTATACATGTACAACCATGAACACTTTACTAGACCGAAACAATTATTTAACTGGATGATTACAAAAACAGAATACCAGGCATCTATTCTGAAACAAGAAACTCCATCTATCATTGATCAACTTTAAAAAGATAATACAATTAGGGATTATAAAGAAGTGTGATACACAATTATTTGGCCATATAAATCATAATGTGTCTTTGAATAAGGATGGTAATACTAGTTCTACAACATCCCAGCAAAATTACAGGAAAGTTGCATAAATCTTGATGTGGTGATGTTAAGAAGAGAGATTCACCTGAAAGCAAAAGCAAACAATAGAAGAAATATTGGAGCTGCTGATTTACACTGCAAAATAGAGAAAAGAGAGTTGAAGTTGACTGAGTAGCAAGAGATGATAAATATAACCATAAATGAGCCTACGAAACATAGAATCAAAGCAAACTAAGAAAGCATGGGCAAGTATCTTTAACATACAAAGGATAACAACCAACCATTGTTGCAAATGTAACAGAGATGAAGACGAGGGATTCGTTGCTAAGGTTCACATCCATGGCTGTTGCAAGTGCAGTCGGTACAACTGTGAAAGGCAAATTCCATCTGTCGCATTAGTTGATCGAAAGTTAATTAACTAATTTTCAAAAATATTGCAGAAAGAAATGTAAATAGCCCGTGATTGTGGACAAAACCAACCCTAGGAGAACTAAAGCATCAAATTGGTCGCATTTATTTTATCAAAGAGGCCCTGATAAATATATTTCTGAAGCCAAACTGTAAGCTCTTACATTGGACATGCATCACGGTATCCATGCTAAGCACCACTGTAACTAGGACACATTTTCAAAATATCAAGTATCTAAAAGAGATTCCATTATAATGCAAAACCAGGGACACCTTTTATGGCTAAAAAATAATAATAATAATAGTCCGCTAGCTTACCTCTGACAAAGTAGTCTGTCCATGACATTGTAACCTTAGTTGGATACTTATGAGACCAAAACCAAGTGATGCCCTTTGATAAAACGGCTTGCATAGTGAAGTGGACAGTATTCATCAACAAGGGAGCAGGGAACTTTCCCATATCATCTCCTAGTAGAGTTTTGTTGTACCTACTCACATTATGGGGAGAATAAAATGAACGAGTATGTTAACATGCCACAAATAAAGGGAAACAAGTATTTCTCGGGATTGACTAGAAAATGGAGTAACTTACAGGGTCAAAAGGGTGCTGAAAGTGTACCATACAAGTATGAAAAACAACGTCTTCAGCACATTAGCAGCAGAGATAGAACTCTCGGAATTTGGTGCGGATACTTCATGACTACTAATAGAACTGAGGCCATCTGCACCGACATTTGAGACATTTCTCTCCCTAATGGATCCATTTTCAATATTTAGGGAGGAATGCTTCTCAGATTTACTTTCTTCTCCATGTATAGAGGAATTGTCTACATCGCTTCCATTCATATGCACAGTATCCATCTGGAACTTACTATACCGATATCTACTGTGGCCTAGAAACCCATTTCCCTGCTCGTTCTGCCGGAGAAACGGCAATTCAAAATCAGGCTCTTCTATTGATGCATCAGAGTTTTCTTTCTGGATATTCAGAAGGACTCCGCCATCCTCATTGCACCATCGTGAGAAAGAAGGCTCTCGCTGAAGACTTACAGCCTGGCTTCCACTTTGAATGCAGCTTCTGACAGTGTGTTCAACCTCTTCTGCAACCAAATTACTGCCTAACATCTCCTTCCTTCACTAGACTCGAGCCATTAACACTACAGGATATTGTCAATATCACCTTCATTTGATTGACATCTAACAAGACAGCAAACTATGCGGTTCCACCAGCAAAACTACAAGATACACAGTCTCTCATTCAAAAAGTAGCCGATTTGGTTGTAAGCCGATGAAAGTTGGAAGAAATAAACGGTGCCTGCGTATTTCACCCTAACCAGCAACAAATACTTAGATAAGAGTTCGAACTTTTCTGGTACTGCCAATTTCCAATCATCCAGAAAAGTTGATTGGAGCAACCTCACCTGCTTCCAAAGAACATATGTAATATATATATCAGAACTAGTTTAACCATTCAACGACCAAATATACATTCAAGACGATTTCCTTCGCCATCATCAATAAGCGAGGTATTGGAGGCAAAATTGAGCTCAGGACATTGAACCGAACAAAAAACAGGAACATTTCAACCTCTACGGCATACTCCGGTAATTGCATCCTCACGTGCGTTCAGAATCATGCTAAGATATCAGTCTGGACTCGATTTATAATGGAGAAAAACCAGATCAAATTTAGATTCTTCCCACGACATTCTCCATAAGCGACCAGCAAACCGACAGTTAGATGGACGCAAATTACAATCGACAGACAGCATCTCCGTACCTCCGTTGCTAATAAACAGATTTTAAAAAAAGCAAAGAATCGCCGTTCACGCAAGAAGATGCCGCACGAACAGAATCCGAGAAGTAATGGTTTTGATGAATGGATTCACATGCTTGAGCGTAGGAACAACCGATCACCACAAACAAGCTCAAAACTAAACGAAACGACGCAATGTCAGAACCGCCACCGCCTCCTTCCGCAACGCGGGAACTCACCTGCCGGCTGCCGGAGCTACCGTCATTGAATTACGAGGATCGAAACGCGAGAGAGGAAGAGGGGGTGAAATCGACGCTGACCTGACGCGCGGTCGAAGCGGGACGGAGGAGATCTGAGATCGAGACTTTGCAAATCCGATGGAGTCGGCGAGAATTCAAACGGAATGGCGTGTGGGGTTCTTCGGTTTCGGTCCTTCCTTCTATTCGCTGAGAACTTTTGGGTGTTTCGGTTTTGGTGTAATTGTCTGTTGCTGTTGCGCTATCCCCTTCGTTGGTCTAATCGTAGATCTGAAGGAACTTTCTTCTTTTTTATTTATTTTTCCCCCCCCCCCNNNCCCCCCTTTTTTTTTTATCTAAGTTAATGTCTAATTATATTTAATAAAATTTACAAAAAAAAAAATTATGTTCCTGGCCACAACGTGTCAAATTGTATACTAATTGTTTTTCTAATATAGTTAAGCATTTCTCTCTATAGAAATGATTATGCTTTCGAACTCTCCTTGCTTTGCGAAGAAATTAATAGCGTCTCGGACAACTTCTACTCAAAGGCATCTTGGTCTCCATCCACTTTCCTTAATTGCGTGATTGATCGTGTCAAATCTAACTGTTTTAAACTTGGAAAAAAAATTTGATCCGATTGCGATTTCTCCACTGTTTGATGGTCAAAATCTTGCCTTCGATCGACCGGATAGACATCCATCTTTGAATGCAATTCCAAACTCCGGACGAAGAAGTCTGTCACGTCCTCGCCGTGTTCATGCATATTGATTGAGCCGATAGAGCTCATGTGCTGACGCTCGTAGTAGCAGAAAAGAAATGGATATCATCCTCGTTGAACAAGGGCTACATCCAAGGTTACTGTTGCGGACTGCAGAATCTTTGCGTTTCCGAGTGACAAATGCATTATCAAATCTCTCAAGATGAAGCTCTCTCTTTATGATCTTGGGTAGCGTAAAACGCACAACGTGATCATTAGTTAGCCCGGGTCGATACATCAGTTTTGTTCGAACACATTTCTTAACTAATATCTAGGAGCAGGTACTGTATATCAATGGATAGAAAGAAAGAAAGAGATCCTGTATGTGTACAACAGCCAAGGAAATGAATGACCCAACAGCCTATGCAGGTGAAAAAAGGTGTAAGAAACTACAGTGTTCCTAATGCATTAACTGAATATCAACTTCTTCCTTCTGAGGCAAGGCTCCCGGCATGCTTTGTGAAGTCATTTCCATGATGCGAGTTCCACCAAAACTTCCCGCCATTAGCCGGCTTCATAGGACTCCGGCTCCCACTACCTTCTCTCCTTTCAGACTGCGCTTCCTGAGAGTCGGATGGGCAAGGGGCTTCAGTGAGAAACTGCTCCCAGAACACGTCATTAACGGCGGTCGGCGCGCCAGGCATCTTCTCGAGAATCTGTTCTTTCAAGTTATCCACATCGTGGACGCAGGGTGGCTCCACGTTCACATCAATCAAGGATGATTTGAGGCTAATGTCCATGTTGAGACACACTGACGATGTCTCCGGGCTTTCAATGTGATCTGTACCTAGTGCAAGATCCGGCGATGATGCAACTTCTTTTGAAGACGGAGGTGACCCAGATGACCAAGGGTGGATATGCCTGTCAGAATCATCCGAAGATTCTTTTCTCCCATTGAAACCTGCCGGCGAAGGCAACGATAATGGACCGAAGTCATGCTCTTCCACGCCTAAAGTATTATCACCTCCTTGAAGGAGATTTTCCAAAAGGTGCAGAGACTGCTCCAATTTCTCAACGGAGTCCATATCTAATAGAGAAAAGGGAACTCCAGTGGGATTTTCTTTCTGGAATTTCAAACTCTCTCGCTCGTTCATGTCGTCCGAGTCATGGAAATGATCCAGTTCCAGTAACCTTCTCCTTTTGTTAGTGATATCCGACTGTTGTGTAAGAAGAGAAGCAAATACCGGTTTTTGCATTAATTTAGCCAAAACGGCCATCAAGTGCGTCTGTTTTTGTTCCATGCTTTGGAATTGCTTCCGTAGTAGCTGTATTTGGAAATCGACATCCTTATTATCTCCCTGATATCTTTGAAGCTCCGACTGAAGCAAACTCTTCTCGTGCTGCAGTCTCGTGATTTCCTCCTCATACACCTGTTTTTCCATATCAGTTAATCGAGTACTCGGCCCCGAATGGCTATGGATTGGTTTGCGTCGGTAGATATTATTCAAAAGGTGTTTCTCCCCTCTTATGAATTCTTCATTTGCAAACTCCCACTGATCAGGATCTATCTTTCTAAAGCCCTGTTCAAGGAAAAATCAAAACCAAAGAATCAGACGAGGAAATTCGCATACATGGATAAATCAACCATCTCGCCAAATTGCATGCCCCGGTATCAAGACAACCAACAGACAATAACAGAAATGATGAGAGTACAGCCAGAAGCAAGACAAGAGAGCAAAGCGAAATGAAGACTTGCAATCCATCAACCCAGGAAGGCATTGTTCAGGTCACGGCAACAAGAGAGTGGTGAAAGAATTCCCATCAAATTTTAGTTTCATCCTTCCGACGGCATCTACAACCAAGACAGATAGTTTAAAGGAAACCGCTAACAATCACCGGTTTCAATTTACCGGAAACTGGAGACTTGTAGGGAGCACTAGAGACCGGATCGAGCACGCCTCGTTCCCGTAGCCAAGAATCAATCGATCCGAAAGTATGTAAATACTGGAGACAGATGGAGAACCCCTAACCAGGTGTTGTCTTTTGACTTTTGGAGAGGTCTTTAGTTTTTGTTCACAAACATAGAGAATTCAGCTAGCCACTCTTAAGAAGATAAGCAGGAATATGTATCCAAACATCGGACTAAGTAAAGAACATTGCGGAACAAAGAAGAACCAAGAACTCAGGGGTTCGCGAAACCGAATCTTACATAAGTATTGAGCTGCCTCACGAAACTCGAGAAGTTGTTGTGCTTGAAGTATTTTGGGAGCAATTCCCTGGAGAATTCGGGCGGATTCCACACCACGAAGCTGCATGCACTGTCACTCCAGGACACCAGGAAGTCTGTCTGAGGATCATCGACCATCTCGTAGGTCTTGACCAGAAATGGAGCCGGAGCATTTGATTTTCCTTGCGAACTATCCATCGTTGGAATCCCTCTCTCTACGAACTTAACATCCAAATCACAAACCCCAAGAGCTTGAAGCCAACGAATCTCCTATCAAACGCACCGAACTCTGAATATGAGAAGTCAGCTAAATTCTCAAGAAGTCAATACCGGAGATCGAGGATTGAATTCAGAAGCAAAGGAAGCTAGCTTCAAAGCACCGGAAACAGGAGGAGCTCTCCGATAAAATCGGATCGCCGAGATCGCTAGAAACCGAATCCGATTTCACAGAGTTGCGCGCTCAGAAGCCTGATCACCAACCGGAAACCGACCACCTCGGAGCGGATTCAGACCGGAAACAATCGGGACAAACCGCGTCGAGGTAGGCAACAGCAACGAAATGGCACGAACTACCGACGCGTCCAATTCCGACAAGATTGACTCGTGAAGACCCAATCAAGATCCTCAGGAAAGAACACGAATTTGACAAAGCGGGCCAAGCTCAACGGGCGCTCGCGGAGAGAACCGATCGTGAACTTGGAGAGATTGAGAGAACAAAAGGGTGAGAGAATCGACACAGCAATGCTGTTGAAAGTTTGAATACTTGAAGCCTTTTTTTCTGGTGGGTCGGAGAAAGAAAGAGAGAGCGAGAGAGAGGGGAGAGAGAGAGAGTCAGAGCAAACAAAGGGGAAGGAGGTTTGACTTTTAAGGCAGAAAGGCGCAAGCTTTTGGCGAGCATTGGCTGACTGGTTTGAATATGGTTCTTCGCGTGGAATTCTGGAACTTTGACCAGTCTTGTTCTTCGCCTGCGAATGAAGCCAAAGCTTGTCCTGATATCATTCGTCAAAATTTTTATTTTTTTTTATCTTTTTTAAAACTGTTCTATGGACCGTCGAGGCGAATTTTTCTGCACCGGCGACGGAGTGGAAGTTGTCGTGAGGTCCCCAAGTTAAGGCGGCTCGATGGCGACAGAGTTGGAAATTTTAGTCAAGGGGACGGGAAAGAAAAAAAGGAAAAAGGGAAAATAGTAATTAAATATATTTCTTTTTTATTATTATTATAAGTACCCTGTCATTCAATGTTTAGTGCTGTGTTAACGTGATGTGTTTTGTCAAAGCCTATGAAGTTTTCGATGGGAGTAGGAACTTAGTAAGGGCACGAGGATTAAAGCTTCAAACCTTAATTTGTTTCTCTGTCTTTCTTTTAGGTAAAGGTGAGATCCTTTTCTAATAGCGCAGGGATGGCGTGTTGACTAGGAGATGGTACTTCCCCCGGTTAACTTCCTTGGTTTACCTTAATTTGAACAATTCGTGTTGGATCGATTACGCTTTATTCTGTTGGCAGTACTATTCGAATTTCTCGAGCACGTGCTCTTCGATTCACATGGGTGGTACCAGTGTAGATAGAAAATTTTGATGAACCGTGTCTCTTGGAAATCAAACTTTTTCTTTTCAATGGGTCGTAGTTAAATCAACACGATATTAAATATGACAGCATGCATAAGGCCGAAGAGCGAAAATAAATGAATATAACCGCCCTTTACACATTGCGATTTTCCATAAAGAAATATCTAGATTTTCCCAATCTCAATGAGCTCAATTCGTACTCGAGTTCAACACACGTATACACTTATGGCATGCACGACAAAATTTCTATTCCATAAGTCAATTTCTAGAAATAAATTGATTTTTCTATTTTTGTTCTAGAAATCAATTTTTGAAAAAAGAAATGCGTTTGATAACGACACAAAATTTTTATTCCGAAAACATAAATTCGTTTGACAACAACATAAAATTCATATTGCTCTAATGGAACCGGACGGCGATAGACGGTGAAGATCGATGGGCGGCAGACGGTGGCGGCGACCAAAGGTGGCAGCCGATGAATAGTGGCAACGACCGGCGACGAAAGGCGGGTGGCGGGCGGTGGACGACAGCGATCGGCGGACAGGCGGACGGCGACAAGCAGGCGAGCAGCGGTGGGTGACGAGTGGTGAGGGCGGCGACGATCGATGGCGGGTGGCAATTGGTGGCGATCAACAGGTGACGAGCAACGACGGTCGGAGAGTGGGCGACGAATGGCCAGCGGCGACCGGTGGCAGGCGATGGCGGCGAGCAAGTGGGCGACATTGGCGATTGGTGGGCGGTGACGGCGAGGAGTCAAGAGAGAGAAGAGAGTGACTTGTGAAAAGAGAGAAAGGAGAGAGAAAATTTCTCATTTATGTTTTAGAAATTAATAAGTTGAAAATTTTAACTTTTATGTTGCGCATTACAACACTTCTGTTTCACAATTTCTGTTCTAGAAATCATTTTGGAATAAGTTTGGAACAGAAATTCGTTTGGTAACGCAACTTCATTTTTTTTTATTTCTGGAACAGATTTTTATTCTAGAAATCATTCTGAAACAGAAATCAAAAGTTAAAATTTTCAACTTCTTGATTTTTAAAACATAAATCATAAATTTTCTCTTTACAACTTGCTCTCCTCTCTCTTTTGGCTCCCTGTCGTTGCCGCCCGCCGCTTGCCAGCTCGCCCCTCCGACGCCAGCCATCCGCCGCCCGCCCGTCCACCTGCCAACCGTCGTCACCCGCCACCGCCCTCACCACCCACCGCTACCCGCCCGCCCGCCCGCCCACCGTCTCTCATCTCTCTTCACGACTCACTCTCTCGGCTCCTCATCATTGCCGCCTATTGTCATTGTTTATCACTCACACCGCCCACGCCCACGCCCACTACCAGCCGCCTGCCATCGGTCACCGTCAACAGTCGATCGTCACCGATTGTTGCCCACCAGTGGCCGCTAGCCACCAGCTGCCACCGGTCGCCCCCGCCGCCTTCCGCCGCCACCTTTCCCTGATCGCTACCGATCGCCACCGGTCACCTCCATCGCCTTCCGCTGCCAATCGCCGCCACCTCCCGCCGATCGCCGCCACTACCACTCCCCGGTCTCCACCGACTGCCACCGATCGCCGCCATCGCCCATCGATCGTCGCCCCCACCGCCGATCACCCCCATCACCCGCCGATTGCCGCCAACCACCACCGATCACCCCCACTGCCTTCTGCCGCCAACCGCCACCCATCGATCACCGCCGTCCATTGACATTCAGCGCCGTCAGGAAAATAGAAATTTTATGTTGTTATCAAACGAATTTCTATTCCAGAAATAGAAATTTTGTATCGTTATCAAACGCTTTTCTTTACTCAAAAATTGATTTCTGAAATAGAAATAGAAAAATCAATTTCTTTCCAGAAATTGACTTCTGGAACGAAAATTTTGTCATGCGCGCCCTAGTTTTTGTTTCAGAATGATTTCTGGAATAAAAATTTGTTTCAGAAATAGAAAAATAAAATTGCATTACTAAGGGCGCACATGACAAAATTTCTGTTCTAGAAGTCAATTTCTGGAAAAAAAAAATTGATTTTTCTATTTCTATTTCTATTTCAGAAATCAATTTCTGAGTAGAGAAAAAAGTTTGATAACAACACAAAATTTCTATTCTAGAAATAGAAATTCGTTTGATAACAACATAAAATTTCTATTTCCTTGACGGCGTCGGATGGTGATAAACGACGGTAATTAGTGGGCAGCAGACGGAGGCGGCGACTAGAGGTGGCGGCCGACGAACGGTGGGGACGACCAGCGGTGAAAGGCGAGTGGTGGTGACCGGCGGGCAATGGTGGCGACCAATAGTGGAAGGCGGGCAGTGGGGGTGATCGATGGTGGTCGGCGGGCGATAATTGGCGACGATCAACTACCGGCGACAACCGATGGACGGTGGCGGTCGGCGAGCAAGCGGCGGCGGCGGTCGATAGGCGGCGAGCAGGCGGCGGCGGCGGTCGATAGGCGGCGAGCGGGCAGCAGATGGTGGCCGCAATCGGTGATGGGCGGCAGCAGTGGGCGGGGGGCGACATTGGCAATCGACGAGCAGCAACGGCAGGGAGCCGAGAGAGAAAGAGAGGAAAGTGAGTCGTGAAGAAAGAGAGGAGAGAAAATTTCTGATTTCTGTTTCAGAAATCAAGAAGTTGAAAATTTTAACTTCTGATTTCTATTTCAGAATGATTTCTGGAACAAAATTTTATTCCAGAAATAAAAAAATGAAATTGCGTTACCAAACGGATTTTTATTTCAAATTTGTTCCAGAATAATTTCTGGAACATAAATGTTGTCATGTGCAGCTTAAATGAATTTCTGTTTCAAATTTGTTTCAAAAATCGTTCTGAAATAAAAATTGTGAAACAGAAATATTGTCATGCGCAATCTTATTTGTGAATTGGGCTTACACGTACCGCGTGTTCTAAATTTTCGATGAGTGTTACAAATTTCTGGATGAGTCCCGACAAATCCCACGTGGACAGAAAGTATCCGCTTTTCTGCCACGTGGACAAAATATTATCTGCGTTGCCTTGCACTGATATTTTTTCTCGCACGACTCCGCTCCTCCTCAGATATTTGCGTCTGCATGGGTCCCACCCATCCTCCCCAGCCATGAGCAAAATATCTCGAGCTCCCCCCACCCTGTCCCCGTTTTATTAAAGATCCTCATCATCATTCATCATCATCTTCGTGTTCATCTTCGTCACCGCATTCATCTCCCGATAAAAGATAAAGATTCGTTGACGCGAGAGAAATGGAGGGTCAAGTCGCCAGACGCAGAATCAGCACGATCGCCGGCCACTTCGTCGCCGGCGACGAGATCTCCGCCGCCGCCCACGTCGTGCCCCTGGTGAGCTATGTCGTCGACTCTCCATCCGGCTGTCGAGAATATTATTTAATAGGAAGCCGGAAAACATGGTTGGCACGTCGAGTTGGGAAAAGCTCGAGTCTTTTATAAAAATCTTTCCGTTGGCTAAAGTAATTGGAACTGTGGCGCATGTGGATCCTGATGATAGCGTCTTCCGATAATTTAAGCAATGAAGGATTGAAGAATTGGCATCCCCGAAGATCACATGTTTCGTTCCTCGCGTTAAATGGAACACGCGGCTCACGGGCATCATGGGAATACTCACAGGCTCATAGACCAAGACGAATTATTGAGTTGTGTTTGATTATGTTGATGTTGATGTTGATGTTGATGTTGATGTGTCGTTTGCTAATGGTGCTTATTCATAGATTATGGAGGTCGCTGCTCTGTTGTTTGCGGGGGATGTCAGCGAGTGCACTGATGGCATTCGAGGAAAAGCCTCCACTTTTAAGACATTGAATACGCAATACGGGAGGGAATTGAAAACGTGGAAGTTTCTTTGTCTAGCTCGGGCGATCCTATGATCGCTCGAGATACCCGTTCTGTGATCACGACCCCATTTTAATCATGCACAGTTTGTCGAAATCCCAATACAAAATGCCTTAAAGTGCAAAAACTTGAATGGTTTTCAATCATAAGGCTGTGAACCGTTATCTTGATTCACCAGTTTAGTGGAACAGTTCGATTGTAGAAGCGCCCAACTAAGCTCCCCCGACAAAGTCATTGATACATTGACATTTATGTTGATTTGCGGCAGCGGAGCTACTATTTAGTCTGGTCAATAAGGAGTAACAGAACAATTGCCTTCTTCATTTTGGGTCCAGGCAGTAGAACTTTTACTTGTATAGCGGTAAAGTTTCTAGGTTGTGCTTTCATTTGATCTCTTATACAATTGACACGACGCAATCGGCTCGACTATGGTGCCATAAATGTGAATCAATCATAAGAGTTTCTTTGCTTGTTGCTATTTTTCTCCTAAACGCAAGCATATAAAGGAAAACTTTGACAAGTATGTAGTTTTACATGAGAAGACGTAGTGCTGGGGATCCCATGAAACTGGAGCTACTTTCACCTTCTCATTTAACTATTTACCTTATCTCCTGTAGTCCCTGGTAGTAATTAACATTAGTAACGCTTGTAATATAATTTAACTGACAGTTTTCTGCTACGTACAGGCTGAAATCTTAATTCAAAATCAATCTTAGAAGCACTGAACTAATATCGGCATGCTAAAACCAAAAAACCATTCCAAGTTTTTATAGTTCTGCTATTAGTTTCCTGTTTTGGCTGTGTGATTGTTTCAAAAGATCTCTCTTCTCTCTTTGTTCAAGATGTTCATTCAGTTTTCTCTTCACAGAACTGCAGTGCTAGTTTAAACTCTGTGATCCGGAGATGTGACAACAGAATGTATTTCGCAAGGCAAGGGTCTAATTCGCAAGGTAGTTTCATGAGGCAGGCCTCCATTGGTCAGGTATCTTCGCCCGCTTAAACTGTCCACATCACTTTCCCAGAACTTATCTATGTTTGCTTTCCAATTACTAATTTTGTTTATTTATTGGAATTGTAACAGCAGGCAAGACCAACTCAGCCTGGCACTTGTCAGGGCTCTTGCAACACTTTTGAGGCTCCATTATTTTCTAGGCCTTCAAGAACTGAACAAAAATTGCCAAATTTTGGCTTAATACAACCTAGAGCACAGTGTTGCAACTTAGCTGCAGTGGAACCAGCACCTAGGTTTGCTCGGCCAGACAGAAGAATGAGTAGACAAAAGCAATCCAATTTGAAGAAGAAAGTCCATCCTCCAAACTCCAGGGGTTAGTGGATTATCTTTCCATAACTGTTCCTTTAGTTTTTCTTCCATTTGTGATTGATATTGTGATAAGCACATTGTGATATATAGTATGCACTAATGATGCTCATTAATTGTCTAATGAAAACCCATGCTCTTGCACCGCATCCTTTGAGTAAATCAACTGGGGAGATGACAATTGACTTTTTGTTGGGAGGGGTTCCCATTCACATAACTACCATTGATGAGGAAAAGATTTCTCTAGTTGTGCCAGATGTCGTTCATTTATATCTTCAAAACTCAAGCCATAGTTGGAAAAAAACTGAATGCAAAAAGTTGCCGCACAACATTTGTAATAACAGTTTGAACAATAAGTTTCATATAGGAAACATAAAATATCTATTCTAGTTCTGTCATCAGCTATAGGTTCGAATCTAAAGAAATTCTATGCCGATATTTAGAAGCAAGAAAAATGGGCTTTAAATAGGAGAATCTGCTTTTTTGCTCCTGAATTGGATATGCATAACCTTTCTTCTCTTTCTAACTGATGTAGGGGCTAAATGGTCCCCGCGAATGGATGTGGTAGAATCAGAACGCAGCTATGTTCTGACTGTGGAAGTTCCTGGAGTTAGCAGCAAGGATATCAGAGTGGAAGTCAGTGACCAAAAGTAAGTATTTTCCCGTTTCATGAAGAACAAGTAGAACTTAACTTTTGTCCTGTTTGCTAAAGCAAGATAAGGCCAAGTCTGTTGCAGATAGACGAATGAGATATTTAACTGATATACAGAACCAATAAATAATAACTTATTTGATCCAACAGATTGACTGTGATGGGAATGCGTCAGGCTTGGAATGTATCTGGCTTTTCAAATCATTCGATCATGTCGTATCACAAGAGAGAGATCACACAAGGACCCTACCAGATCGCATGGCCACTTCCCACCAATGTAAACAAGGATGGTGTCTCGGCAGAGTTTGTGTAAGTTATATTCTCGTCCATTCGCTTGTGATTTCTTGCTTGCACTTCTCTGAGGGTAAAGTATGAAGAGTATAGAGGTCGAACAATACTACCGCTGATACCAGAGAGAGGTAGTCTAACGTACTTCGATGTAGTTGTACATGTTACCCTGAAGTGTGAATCAAGATTTAACCGTGGGAACGTGTAATTGCTGCATTAGTTGGATCTCATTTTTTTATCCTTTTCACCTAGCATGAACTGCATTCAGCCACTCTGTTCATGTCAACAACTTGTGCTTTTCTCAGCTGGTAGTTGGGCTTTATTTCGGCATTTATACCTGGACATAAGCTCACTTAGCATGTTTATTCACATCTGCTTTATCTCTTTCTGTATTGAGAATGCTTAATCTCACATTTCTTATACATTAGGAGAAGATTCATCTAATGGGTTGTGGTGGATTGGTGCAGGGAGGGATTTCTACAGATCATTGTTCCTAAGCTTTGAGAAACAGCCGCAGAGCAGCATCTACAAGAGTATATGACTACGTCATTATCAATACCAAGTAGCCAATATTGGACAACCTTCTACACATGCACAAGAGTATTTAATAGAAAATTTGCTAGCACTCTGTGAGCTTCTTGTACCGACCGTGTCATTCTGTTGCCGTTCAATGCGTAATTATTTCAAAAAGTACGAAACACGAGCTATAAAAGGAGCCTTCCTATAATTCCCATCAAGCGCTCGATATACATGGGTTATACTCCCGTCTCTGGTGTTTTCTCCTCCTGTTTCTTTCCTCTTCTTTACCATTACGTGGTCGATATACATAAGTTCTTTTTTTCAGGAATTAGGAACCAAACAGGTACAAAAAGCAAATGTGAAAAAAACACCGAAAGAGCATGTTAACGTACGCTAATACCCAGCTTCACTTTGATTAGACGCAAGGTAATTTGGCATGAACGAGGAACATGGGTTTTACAGTGTGACACGGCAAGGGAAGTTTTTATAAGATTTCTTCATGCGCAAGGTTTTTATTCCTTGTGAAATACTCCAAACACCTGCTCAAAACCAAATGAACGTAAGCACTAAGCACAAGGAACTAGGAAGAAGGATTCCCAAATGCCATGTCCCTTCTGTCTTACCCACATGCCCCAAAGGAAAAATTGATTGCCATGTTCGGGTCGTGCAGTTTTTTCTCTTGAATCTCTTCCATAACACGTTGCTTTCCTCAAAAGCGTTATCCACTTCTACTTCAACTTCTCTCTTCCGTGGCATTCGTTCTGTTGCAAGCATTTTGGACTCGGTTGAAGAGAGAATAGTTTTTCCTTGCCGATTTCTCTATGGACACACCTTGGAATTACATGAGATTCGTGTGAAATTGTGCGGAACATCTGAAGATGTTACCCACATTCACTCTCCATAGAGCATAGCCGTATAATCACAGCTCACATAAACTCTATGTCAAGTCGCTTGAAAGCTGTAAACCCACATTTGCTCTTGCATCCGTATGTATTATAATGGAGTACGATCGACGTGTCATTCATATAAATGGCGAGGTTGCTTATTTTATTCGCTTCTTAAAATAAGACACTAGCGGTGCTCCAACAAAACCCACCCCACATTAACTTTAATCTTATTTTCGTGTCATAAAAAAACTCTCAAGCTGATACACTCACGCAACATTTACAACAAACTAATTTTCGTAGTACGGATGATCTTGAATTGGTACATCAGTGCCACACTTTCCTTAAACTAATTTTTATCTCACAAAAAATCCCAAATCACCAAAATTGTAGACTGGAAAATCTGCTAATTTTGCCATAAAAGCCCCTCAAATTTTGGAAATCTACTAAAATTTTTGGGAAAAGTACAAAAAAAATCTTAAACCTATTGCATTTGTACAAATTCAAATCTAAACTTTTTAATTGAATCAATTTAGTCCTAAACCTTTTCACATCTGTGACAATGTAATCCATTTGGGCAATTTTAACCTAAATCGTTGACATGGACGCCAAGCGTCCCATATGACGACTAATGCTGACATGGACATTTTTAATAGATTTTTTTTTAATTTTTTTTTAATTTTGAATTATTTTTCTGTTTTTTGCCTTTCATTTTGGCCAATGAGGCCACGAAGGCCTTGGGCTAGGAGGCCCTCGCTTGCCCTTGCCAGTTGCTAATGAGGGATTGCTCGCCCTCATTTAGTGGCAAGCCAAAATGAAAGGAAAAAAAAAGGAGAAAAAATAAAAAAAATTCAATTTAAAAAATATATTTAAAAATGTGCACGTTAACATCAGTTGAGCCAAGTAGGACGGTTGGCATCCACGTTAGTGATTGCAGCCAAAATTGGCCAGATGAACTCAATTAACAAAAATGCAAAAGGTTAAAAACTAAATTGATCCAATAAAAAGATTTATAAATGAATTGGCACCACTACAATCGGTTTGACTTTTTTGGTACTTTTTCTTAAAATTTTTAATTTTTTATGACAAAAAATTAATTTTGAGTAAATATAACATGTGTGTATTGATTTGAAATTTTTTTAACAAGAAAATTAGTTTGAGTTAAATGTGGCACGAGTGTATCAATTATGAATTTTCGGTGACAAGAAAATTTAATCAGTTTGAGATTATTTTTATGATATTAACCGAATAAATAAAGGGGTTCGAAACTTCGTCAAGTACGTTTCCTTTACATCTTCTGGTGAGCGAAATTCTTCCTCAGATCTGAGACTCTATTTAATGTCCAGAGGAAGTTAGCAACTGTGGCTAATAATTATTGGCGAGGGACAAAAGAATACTTGTTTAAGAATCTGGTAATGATCGATCAGATGGGGATTGGAGTTCCTTCTTAAACTTGCTTAACTAGTACGACATTTTTCTTCTCAGGGCTTAATTGCAACTGTCCTTTTTAGGAGAATTAAAGAAAGACAGAGTCAAATGCTACGTTGTAGTCACAACTCACAAGTAGGGTTTTGTTAAGTGCACCGAAAGATTAAATAAAAAATTAAATTAAATGGATGATAAATGACAAAACTCTTGCTGGTAATACAATATGACTCATATAATTCAAATGTCCACTTAAAATCTATCTAATCTGCTCAGTTAATCTCCTCTCCATCTCACAACAACAGAAATATACGTCTCTTCTCCTATATAACTTCCCCTTTCTCTTTCGACTCAGCCCATTCACTTGTCTTCTTCTCTTGCAGCTTGGCTTCTGGTGTCTGCGCGAGGACACTGTTCAATGCGTGGGTGCATGGAAGCTTCGTTTCATATAATTTGGGCTCTGCTCATCTTTAGATTGCAGGGAGTGCACGGTGAGGATGTTGATGTTCATAACAATGTGGTGATTAAGAAACATCAGAAGAGAGGGTGTGATGTGTTCCAAGGGAGGTGGGTGTATGACTCCTCTTATCCTCTTTACAATTCGTTCGACTGCCCGTTCCTCGAGCAGGAGTTTGATTGCCAAAAGAACGGCCGGCCCGACCTGTTCTACCTCAAATACAGATGGCAACCTTCTTCCTGCAATTTGCCTAGGTATATATTTCCATTAATCGTCAATAATGCTCGCTTCATTTCGTAAATCTGCTCACTCTTTTGTCCGAATTTTTCCGGTATATATATGATATATATACCCGGTTGCATCGAGTTCTTAGAATAGCCCTTCAACTTGAAATTAATGATGACGGAATATATTAGTCTGGAAACATGGTTTGTTTGGTCTGAGTTAAAGTTCATGGTTTTGATGCAGGTTTAGTGGGAGAAATTTCTTGAAGAAGTTCAGGGGGAAGCGCATCATGTTTGTTGGGGACTCGCTCAGCCTGAATCAATGGCAGTCGCCCATGTCCCCAAGGCGAAATACGCCTTCTCTAGATCGGCAAATATCTCCACTTTCACATTCCTGGTAATCATAAAACCCCTCTTTCGCATTGTCTCTTTTCTTTGGCTCGATCGTTCCACTTCGGAGATCCTTATTAAATTCGCTGCCCCCCTCGCCGTTCTCGGTTCAATGTGTCTTAACAATCTCATTCCTCCGTTTTTCATGCCTAGCTTATCAAAACAATGTCTCATGGTGGTGTCAATACACTCATATATCCGCTTCCTCGTGACACCTAGTGAAGGTCTTGTCTCTCGTCATTTGCATTATTATCATCACACTCATAAATCTGCAACTTTTTCTGACGCTACAGAGCCATGCGATGGAGATCTATTTCAGCTAGAACTCCTTGGATACCTGTCTGTCCTTGTCAGTCGATTCATTCTTGCACTAACGTGGAGTCAAACTAGGGTTTCTTGGCAGCAATTTCTCCAGTGTGAGGAGTTAAGTAACGTTATCACCCCATGTTGTGTGACTTGTAATCCAGGAGAACCAAGATTGGCTTGATTGACAGAGTTATCACGATACAAAGTTCGATCGTTAATAGAATTGCCAGTCAATCTCTAGAATAAAGTACATTCACGTGGTCATTGATATGTTGCACTGGGAGTAGTAAAAGCAAGCATACATCCCAAGATTCACACCCATAAAGCACGACCCAACATAAACAATACGAGTGCACCCGAAGACGAGGTTCTCATACTTGTCATGACTATAATACGATGAAGCAGGCATACGACGTCTCCATCATGCTGCACCGGAGTACGTTCTTGGTGGACGTTGTGACGAAGAAACACGGGCGGATCTTGGAACTGAACTCGATCGGTAGCGGGAGCTTATGGAAAGGGATGGCACCGGTGGACCCACAGAGGAAGTCAACAAGTTTAAGCCTTCCACCAGCATCGTCGGCGACAAGACAAAATACGGTTCCTGAATCGAGTTTCGAGAGTTCAGTCGATTGCGTTGGACTTTATGAGATTTGCGAATGCACAGTCTAGCTCATAGATTTTACGAAAAGTTAGATGGTTTCTTGATGTGACAGATGGGATCTTGTTCAAGACGAGAAGGCTACTTATAAGGATATGAACCGGCTCGTGGCTTTCGAGAAGGGGTTGACTAGGTGGGCTCAATGGGTTGACTTCAATATAGATCCCGAGACCACCAAAGTCTTCTTCCAAGGTGTATCACCAGTTCACTCCGCGTAAGTTTGCTCCTTTTATGTAGCCCGTGATTGATTGCTAATAGGGAAAGTTGTCCAAAAAGTCCTAAATATTTTAAGTTTGTCAATTGAGTTATAAACTTTTTGTATTTGTGCCAATTCAGTCCATCCGGCTAATTTTGATCAATCGACGCTAACGTGACATCATTGGCATTGATATGGACAATTTTAATAATATTTTTTGAATATTTTTTTTCTTTTTTTTTTTTCTTCCCCCCTTGTGGCCGGTGAGGGTCGTCAGAGCTCGATGGCCACTAGGCCAAGGTTGCAAAGCCTTCGTCGGCCTTGCCTAAGTTTGGGCAAGGCCACCGCAGCCACGGGTGAGGGCAACCTCGCCTGGAGCTCGTGGCCCCAGAGCTCTCATTTCGCGACGATTTGGGGACGAACCACGTCTGCGACTTGGCGGGACGCCTAGTGCCAGCCTCATGCCTTCTTTGCGTGTGCGAGTGTCGACTCGACATGGGTTTTCCGGGCTTGAAATGAGGAGGATTTGTGTGCAAAGGAGGAGATGGGAATCAGTGAAGGAAGACGGCGAAGCCTCGCCAGTGGCAGCGAGGGCGAGCTTCGCCGACCATCGCCTCTAGCCGATTGCCGAGATCCAGCTACAGGTTGGAGGAAGAAGAAGGGGAGGGGAAAAAAGAGAAAAAGACAGAGAAAAAAAATTCAAAAATATATTAAAAAATTGACACGCCAGCATTGGTTGGCCGGCCGGGGTACACGTCAATGCTGACTGGCCAAAATTAGCCAGATGGACTCAATTGGTACAACATGAAAAGTTTAAGATTCAATTGGCAAAATTAAAAGGTTTAGGATTGAATTAGCAAAAATGCAATAAGTTTAGGATTTTTTGGACATTTTTCCCTTTTTAATGTGTTAGCATTGTTAAGAGTGAATGTACGGGAAACGTGCATGGCCAGTTGATGACATCTTCCATTGGTAGATCAAGTTATGCTCTGCCATAGAAGGAAATTAGATGATGGCATGTTGAGGCCAAAAGGTTGAAGTTCACCAGCGAGCCGGCCGATGCTCCGACTCATCGAGCCTAGCGAGCTAGCCATGCTTCGATTGATGATTCGTTGTTCTTATAACAGATGGAGGGAGTGGGGGGACTCGAGAGCGAAGGATTGTCGAGCGCAGACCCAGCTGCTGCTCAGGTCGAGCTACCCAGGAGGCACGAACCCGGCGGAGGCCGTCGTGGAGAAGGTGTTGGGCGGGATGTCGAAGCCAGTCCAGTTGCTCAACTTCACGGCGCTCTCGGCATTAAGGAAGATGAGCATGTGGGTGGTTTCGGTTACGGAGGAACCAGAGTCCCAGATTGCAGCCACTGGTGTCTCCCTGGGATCCCTGATACTAGGAACTTGCTTCTGTATGCATGTCTCATTCAAAATTAATTCAGTTGCTCGGGGGATGATTTTCACCGGTTTTTTTAGAATGATCCTTAAGGAAGCAACGTAATATATTTGATCATTTCTTTCAATTTTGAAGACCCCTTCCAACGATTAAATTTGTGTTTTCTTGAATTGTTACCGATGCGGGGCACATCGAGATTGGATTTACATCTTTCAAAACGAGACATGGAAAGCACCGATGGCTGGCGATGCCGAATTGATTGGTAAAAGAGAAACCTCGCTAGAAATAAATGTACATAATTTCGATAAACTGACAAATCTTTTTTTGGCCCAAGATGATACAATGTACTTAATGAAGAGAACATATTCTCCTAGTAATCTTCCACGATGACCAAAGTTGAAGTGTCTCGCCAGTCACACCAGCCCACGTGAGGTTGTATAGTCTCATAGTACGGCGCACGCTTTGATTTTAAACAATGTTTCGTCATAGTGAATACGACGCACAACATGCATTTCCAATTAAAATCTTGACTTTGGCATCGCTTGGTGGGAATTTTACCTTTCGTTTCAAGTACCTGCTGTGTGATGAAGAAACATACGTATCTTAGGCACCCCCAATAATGTAATACTGGATAGAAATACACAATACCAAGAACGAGATAGATTCATTATTGGTAATAGATATTTTTTGGGAAATCGACTTCATTTCTACAAATTCAATTGCCGGGTACCGTTCATAGTTAGAGGATGAGCATTTTTTTTCTTTAAAGGTATAGGGACCATGCATGTTGTCAACTATAACCCCAGATCGCTTAAATACATGATTGTAATAGAAGTAATCTCTCTCCTCCTAACGGATGAAGATGACGTTATCCCCTCCTTATGACAACCTTAAATTCAAAAATACTAGACAATATCCTAGAGTTATGCTAGTAAGATAGATAAAGAAATAGAGAATAATCAGCCACTAATACTTACGTACGGACAGTAAAACGACGTGTTATACAGTCCTATATGGAATCAAAAGAGGTTGTTGATTTCCCGGTGGAGATGAGATTGCCACGTGTAATGTGGAAAAGGAACAGCTTTTTTTGCTTTCTACACAACAATCATATCATGCTAGCGAAAAGACTGGTTGCTGGCAGAGAATGATCGACTTAGGTTCAAATTTTCTTGGACCAGATATCTTTGAATGCCAGCTTGCAAGCCAATGATTTGTGTGTGTAAAAGGCAATTTGGCAGGGGCATGCACGGAAGGTTTCTCTCCCTCTCTCTTTCTCTCTCTCTCTCTCTCTCTCGCACTTTGTGAGAAAGAAAACATTATCAGCACCATCATCATCAAAAAAGATTCAGACAGAAAGATGGACCATCCATTTTTGTCTGCATGAGGAAGACTTCTGCCTAAGCGCACGCGTTTTCCAAGTACACCAAGCCGCCTCTTACTTTCCATGCGTCCCCACACGTTCTTAGAGCTCGTCCCTGGTTTTCTCTTCTTGGTTCGATGCATGGTTACATGATGATCTCCTCCTTTATGTCATTCTGGTGAATGGATGTTTCTGTCGATCGTCTATTCGATAGGATGGATCGTGCGTTGTGTAATGTAGCGTCATGTCGAACGATATAATGCAACCTGAAAGCTTGGGAGCTGTTAATGAACAATGATGTGTTATTTGACAAGGTTCTGTCAAGCACCCCCCAAGACATTGCATGCATCATTTGTGGACTGAGACCAGGCGAGTGAACCAAGTATGGCACCTCCAATCCTTCACTGTTCTTTCCTCTTAATTGTTTTTAAGGATCATGAAAAAGGGTAGGACAATCTGTCCTGGTTTCACATGTTCGCAACTTCAAAAGCAAACAATACAAGAGAAGACAAGAACAACAGGGAAGGAAAAGCATCCGAACTCTCCATCCTTTCGCTCTCAATGTAGCTGATGCATTCATTGCTCCAAAACGCGTGGCTTCTAGACGAAATGTATGGTGAGATTTTGCATGGTTTTCTTTATGTATGATGAGAAAAACATTATAAGAAGGACCCACAGAGTACTCAATGAATGGTGCAAAAGAGTTGAAGAATCCTTCATCAGACGTGGAGTTTGACTCTGGAATTACTCATCGATGCATGGCTCAGCTCTAAACCTCAACACTACATATAGCAGTGCAGTTTGGTCAGTGGTCATCTGTCGAAGAGCAAAGGGGTAGCATTAAGGATCGATCCACTTTAGGTCAATGGAGTGATTATGTGCATTTTCCAGAAATGCTCATCCCATAGAGAAATCCAATCCCAACATTTAATAGAGTTGACCCAGACTAGTTGCAAATAAGGAAAGAAATCATCTCATGGTTGTTGGGCCTATTGCTTTTTTTCCCCTTTGGTCTATTTGGATGAATGGCCGAGGAATTGGTTTTATATCATTGCCGCTCTTCCATGCACATTGGCAAGACCGATAACTTGTTGAATAAGTTGTGACAACAAGAAGCAATAATGGCATTATTCCTAGAACAATTGTGTCCGGTCCGTTTTCACTCAATTTAAAGTAAAACCATGATGTTATGCTCGATCTCAACCGAACCTCATGCAGAGGTCTTTGCTTACCCATGGAGTTGGAGTTGCTCCCAATTGTCATCCACAATAACATTCAAACTCACAGCAATTCATAGAGAGTGCAGTTGCCTTCAATGGTCAAACATCTAGAATCACCTACAGTGAAAGTCAACAGACATCTGCTTGGAATTTCTATTCAGTCAACTCCACTACTTCAGAGCCATCGACATCATCCACAGGGCATACAAAATTACAAATCACAGCTCATCCTTTGAACGACGAGCGCATCTTTTTCGGAGTTGTGTATGTGTATATATACGCATGTGTTCATAAATGCAGAAACATTCCAAAATTCATGGGTCCACATCTCCTTTAACGGGTAATTATAAATTATTCAGTTTCATTTTCTGGTTTATTCTTATTGGCAGAGTAAGGAGCTCGAGTGGTCCTGATTCTAGACAGTAGAATTATTTCGTTTATTTAAACATCTGCGGATAGATTCCCTCCTTGACAGCAATCTTCACTCTCTCTCTCTCTCTCTCAAGCATAGAGAGGTCATTAGATACATACAGAGAGCTTGAGCGAAAACAGAGCATTGCAAATTTTTAGGCAGGCACTTCAGATGGGTGCTGGTTTGGGGCCTCCTAAGCTGCTGATTCTTGCATATTCCATCTGTTTGGTGGAGTTATACTTCCCTTCAACCTCGGCAGTTTCGGATGCAGCGAAGCTCCATACAATGGAAGGTAACAACGTCGAACTTGCTTCTTGTCCCCGTTTTTTTAGTTGTTAAAGAAAGTAGAAGCAGCATTGGAAGTGAAAGTGATAAGTAAACAGAGTGGGCTTTGTTGGGTTTGCACTTTGCAGTGAAGGCATTGAGAGAGATAGGCAGGAAACTGGGCAAGACGGACTGGAACTTCGAGGAAGACCCGTGCAGTGGCCAAGGCACTTGGGTCGAGGTTCTTGATGATGTCGATGGCGATGGTAGTGGCGGTGCAAAAACAGGGTTGGAGAGTAATGTCACCTGCGATTGTTCCTTCAACCACAGTACCACTTGCCACGTCATCACCATGTCTCTCTCTCTCTCTCTCCCCCCGAATTCATTAACAATGTTCTCTATGTTATTGCGTTGCGTTCTCAAATGCCATTGCAAGAAACGAACTTTCTTGCGACTTGGGCAAAAAATCGAATTTTTTTTTACGGTCCCATACAGTCACACTGGAGGGTCATTGATCACTAATTTGAAAGTTATCAAGGATTGATTTGGTATGATCTGAAACTGACCATGGGAACGCTGATGCAGAGCTCTGAAGGCACAGAATCTGTCTGGAACCGTGCCGCCGGAGTTTTCCAAGCTTCACTACCTCAAGTCGCTGTGAGTAAACGCCATGACCTACAGTTCTGTTTCTCTTCGATCAACCTGAGATGAATGTGATGATTTATCAAGTCTTTAACATAGCATTGGACTTGTGTGCTTCTGAAGGGACCTGAGTCGGAACTGCCTCACTGGCACAATACCTGCTCAGTGGGCTTCCATGCGCTTGGAGGAGCTGTATGTGCCTCAAAATTCGCTTCGCATTCCGTTGTTGCTTTTCTGTTGTGTTGTATGATCAAAGAAAGTTATGAATCCTATGCTTTTGGTGGAATTTTCTTGTGCAGCTCTTTTATGGGGAATCGATTGTCCGGGCCATTTCCCATGGCCCTCACAAGGATCACCTCCCTCAGAAATCTGTATGTGAATCTACTTCTGTTGTGTATCATGCTTGCATAGTTTGTCCAAGTGTGTGAGCACCACGGATGCTGATTGGTTTGGTGGTGGTCAGGACCTAGGCTTGCGTTTGAACTGTCTAGTTGGCACTAATAGGGTTAGTTAGCAATTTAATCTAGGGCTGCAGCTCAGATGTGAAATTTACTATCCCTATCCATGTCCATCAAGTTTGATAAGGACGAAATTTTGTGTCATCATTGCTTAACTTTGGTCATGAAAAGGAACAGAACTAGAACAGATGGCAGATAAAACAGCCATGAAGCTGCACAATGTTCTGTCATTTAGTAACTTTGCCTGGCCCGCAGCAGACCTTACCTAGCTGTGTCCGGGATTTTGTTTACCTAGATTGGAAGACCTCACAAGAAAACTGTAAATTGATGTTCCAGGAGCATTGAAGGAAACCACTTTTCGGGGCCAATTCCGCCTGAAATTGGGAATTTGATCAAATTACAGAAACTGTAAATTTTTTCCCCTTCACTTCCTTTGAAGTTGTCCTTAAGCTTAGAATGTTCTTGAGTCTCACTTGCTCATCTGAAAGATTTGTTTCAAATTTTATTGTATTACAGCATACTATCATCCAATGCTTTCACAGGGGAACTGCCAGTAGAGCTCTCCAAGTTGACCAAATTGAACGACATGTAAGTAAGTGGGTCGTTTTCAATTCTGCTCATGTTTGTTAGACATGCTCAAGACAACACACTGATGACTAGCTTCACTCAGTCCTTTCTAAGTTGATGAAAAATTCAATTGCTGGACCATGTCAATCATCAACACCTTCCTTTTGCATGATTTATAGCATGTCTTGTTAATAGAGAGTTTCCATAGACCATAATTCAATCCTTGGATACATAATCTTGTGCTAGGGATCTAATGAATCAAACTAATATTAAGTATCTGTCTCTTTTGATCAATAGGAGGATAAGTGACAATCCTTTTTCTGGAAATATACCTGAATTCATAGGAAACTGGACAAGCATTGAGAAACTGTAAGCTTCCTACTTTTGACATTGAAGTCTGCTTTCTTCATGTCCATCATCTGTTATTGTGATTTTATTGTCTTTGGGTCATAACAATGATTAAGTCCATCTCTGTCTTGACTTCGCAGACAAATGGAAGGTTGCTCTCTGGAGGGCCCTATACCTTCAAGTATCTCTGCATTGAAAAGCTTAAGTGATCTGTATGCAACTCTTAGACCAATTAGAAGTGTTCTTAAAGAATGTTGACAGTATAGACACTGTTGTAAGTTACGATTTTCAAAACTATTTTTGGAAACAGGCCTATATTGGATAATACCAAAATTATTTTGCTTAAAGCAATTAATTTACTTTCATGTGCTGTGATATTTTATGAAATAACTGCACATAACGAGACTACAGATATTCACTTTCAACCAAAATATTTTGTAAGGAATTATTCAAGTATCTTTATTGTCATAACTTCTAGAAATTTTGGATATCCTCAAGGTATTCCATAATTATAAATCACTGAAGCTGTTTCTGTTATTATATTCAAACAGCTTTTAATATCAAATCAAGAGAAATCCAGAGGATAGTTTGGCTTATGTGAGGAGTTGTATTAAAAAATTGATGGGGCTCTTTTCTTTCAAATTTTAGGAGGATCAGTGATCTAAAAGGCAGAGTGTCCTCTTTCCCGCGGTTGAATGACATGCAATCCATGAAGACCTTGTGAGTTGATTGAGTTGGATATCCTACTTACTGTCCATTGCAGTGGAATTACATTATCATTGGTTTTGTTTAAACTAATTAATAGCATTCAAGGATAAGAGTTTTACCGCGCTTTTGCATTTCAGGATACTTAGGAATTGCTTAATTGATGGACAGATCCCTGCATATATTGGTGACATGGAAAAACTTAAGAACCTGTAAGTATTTGTTCCATGTACTTAGATGAGTTTTGCTGTTGGTGAATTCTTGAAGGATCTCAAATAATCAGCACGAGCTTATTTAAAGTTTAATGTATGCAGTCATAGACTTACAAAAATTGGCTGTTTCTTTGATACTTCAATGTACGTTGGAGTATCTCTCATTCTCCTGAATTTAATGAGTTTGAGAAAATGATTATATACTATTTCTGACAATGGAAATTAGCATACTTCATGATACTTTCGAAATAATACCTGCATTTAAACCTTTTGACTCTTCCTGAACAAGTCAAAATAGAAATTCAAGCGGTACTTGTGTGCTAACTAAGCAGAAAAAGAGTACTTGCGTTGTTGACATTATATGATTATCAGATATACATGTTATGAACTCTCTTTGATCTGTATTTTGAGACTAATTTAATTATTCCACAAAAATGCAGAGACCTGAGCTTCAATAATTTGACTGGCGAAATCCCATCATCGTTTGTCCATCTTATTAGAGTGGATTTCATGTAACCAATTAACTTGTCCGAATTCTAGCTTCTCAAACTCAGTTAGTCTCTATAAATATTCCCTATAACAAATTTCTTCCCTTTCTTCTAGGTATCTGACTGGGAACAAGCTCACTGGTACCATTCCTTCATGGATCCTTGGACGAAACAAAAATGCGTATGCAGAATTTCCTTTAATCTGAACTTTCAAGATCTCTAGGTCTCCCTAAAGTAAATGGAGGTGTTGTGGATCATGTTTCATGATAGATCAAATGAACTATGTTACTTTCCAGTCATTATTACACTCAAGTAGGGTTCATTAGTGATTATTGGTGAACAGTGAACATATTCGTCTCGAGGAACACTGACGCACCAATCAATTTATATGATGCTATCTCCTCTAGAAGTTTGGTCCTATGTTGTTTGAAAGTTCCTTTTCCTGACTACTTAAAATTTTGCTTTTCTCAACTTCATTTCAGGGATCTATCGTACAACAACTTCACTTGGGAAAGCTCAAGTCCCACTGAATGTCCTCGAGGGAGTGTGTAAGTATGAATGTAAGTTTTATGTCATGTATCTGCACTTGAACATAAGGAAAATTGGACTGACTGCAGCCTTTTAATTTCTTAATAGGAACTTAGTGGAAAGCTACTCTTCATCAGCAGATAAACTGTAAGTTATGACAAATCATAACTGAGATCATTTGTCTATGTGGCATGGCTGTGTTCGTTGCTGCTGCATTTGGCTCAATTTTTGTTAGTCTAGCCTCTCTTGTTCACGAGCTTGCACCTAAAAGCTTATGCACAGGCAATTCTTGTCCCATTTTCTGCAGAAATAAAGTTCCTCCATGCCTAAAGAGAAACTTCCCGTGTGCTGGATCAAGTCAACCATGTAAGCAAACAATTCCAGAAAAGAATCCCTTTTAACAATTGTCGCTTGCAATTTCAAAATCATGGAAATGATGTACTATGAGACACACCGAATATCTTACAATCCTGCTATAACAACATATCCTCAGAACGGTGAATGAATTTCCTGATTCCATTTCAATTTTGATTACTGCGTTTTACAACAGCTTCTAAATGAGGTAAAAAGCAGGGTGCTTTCTTGCCTTGATTGATTATTTGATGATGGAGAAATCTGCCATGACGCTTCTAATGCATGGCTAGGGTTCACAAAAGTTAATATGGGTCTGCAAATAATTAAATTCCTGGTTTTCACCTAATTGTTTGGTTACACTAATGGGTGGATTTAAAAAGAATGTAAATCTTCCATTTCTTAATTTAATCTTTAGGTTTCTTTGACAGATAAATCCTCATTGTACATCAATTGTGGAGGTAAGGAAACAAATGTCGCGGGCATGACATATCAAGCTGATAATGAACAAAGAGGGGCTTCAATGTATTACTGGGGTCAGAGCTGGGCATTTAGCAGCACCGGGAACTTCATGGATAACAACATTGATTCAGATGATTATGTCGAGAGAAATACTTCTGTTCTTTCAAGCATCTCTGTTCGTGATTCAGAACTATACACGACAGCACGTGCTTCTCCTCTTTCACTCACATACTATGGGCTTTGTCTTTTCAATGGAAATTACACAGTCAAGCTCCACTTTGCAGAAATTAAGTTCTCAAATGACAGCTCCTTCAACAGCCTGGGAAAGCGCATATTTGATGTCTATATCCAGGTAATGTGACGACTTAGAGAAGAAAGAGAAAGAGGTTACTCTTCTTTGTGGCATGTATGTAAATGAAGTTTATATTTGTATTTTTTTACCACAGGAGAAGTTGGTCCTAAAAAACTTCAACATTGAAAATGAAGCTGGTGGTACTGGCAAGGCCATTGTAAAGACATTTACAACTGTGGTATCAAGTAACACACTAAAGATCCACTTTTACTGGGCTGGGAGAGGTACAACAGGAATCCCAATTAGAGGAGTTTATGGACCTCTCATATCAGCCATATCAGTAGATCCTAGTAAGTGGATCTATTTTCTTCAATGCAATTCTTGGTTTACTCTTACACAAGCATCCTAAGTTTTAACACCACAACTTGTCTAAGAGCTGCATCTACTCTTCTTGTGAGCTGTTTTGTGTAACAGTAACTTGATCCCCTTACTGTTCAAACTAGATATTTATGTCTAGCTGCATGCAAAAAGTGTGCATTATTTCTCCTGGCCTAAAATTATGATACCAGGGACGTGGCCACGCATTGGAACCCCTAGTTGTACGCTTTGTAATACAGTAATTAAAATGGTGTCATCATGCCTCGGAATGCTCTTAAGCGAATCTTTTGAGCTTTTGTGGAATATGACAGGATATATGAATTGAGAAACAGACCAACAGAGTAGGACTGGTCCGTGATTCTTTTTGTGTTGAGCAATTACCGCTTCTAGTCACATTCAATGGGACTTAAATTTCATATACCAAATATTACCCTTCTTGTACAGATTTTAAACCACCTTCACTTGATGGGAAAGGGAGGTATCCTGTCAACGTAGTGGCTGGATCTGCTACTGCTGCTGTAGTTCTTTTGATCCTCGTTCTTGGTATTATGTGGAGAAAAGGCTGGTTAGGAAACGAGTTATCTCCTGATAAAGGTACACTGGATCTGAACTATTATTTCCTTTTACTGTGGCACTTAAAAGAAGTAAGAAAGAAAAAATAAAAAATAAATCTCACATTACCATATCCCACGAAGCAAACTCTGCAAGGGCACTTAGCACTTGATGTCCTCTACTTTGTTATTTAACCCGTTCTTGCGGTCGATTCCAGCAACGGTGCCATTCATCTAACTTATAAATTCAGGAGAATGGTATTAGAGTATTTGGTTCACCCAAATTAGGTATGAGGTTGTACTATGAACCACTATGATCCAGCTAGAAGTATATCTTATGATGTTTGAATTTCATATTTTCAGAAAACTATAATAAAGTTGCTTTTGTTTTCTGATAATTATAGCTTTCTACTTTGGAAAGTGATCTCTTAAAAGCCATTGCTATATGCTTACTGCTCATTTGTTCTTAAAAGAACTAGTGGTCTTCTACATTCCGTACAGGAATGTAGATAGTTTAGACAAGTTCAATCAGTGTGGAGATTCCCATGCTTCACAAGGTATCCAAAATCAAGAATGCAACCTGTGCGATGCATTTGTGACTTCCCCTCTTGAATTTGCTATAACTCATTAATATATCACAATTCTCTATTGAAATCTCTGTATAGTGCAGTGATAAAGTTGTCTTAAAATTGAAGATAACCAAACCGAATAATCACAGAAACTTTAGTCTAATGGGTACTCATTAAGTGTGAGTGTCTCCACCCTTGTAACATCTTATGTTGCCTTATGCAGAACTTAAAGGTCTAGATCTACAGACAGGAGTATTTACCTTAAGACAGATCAAAGCTGCTACCAAGAACTTTGATGTTGGAAACAAAGTTGGCGAGGGTGGATTTGGGACAGTCTATAAGGTAAATCCATGATCTTCCTAGGTTATGATTATTGATTTATTTGCGTTCATTCTATTGTCTGATTTTTCTTACACTGTGAATATTGTAAGTCTTACCGAGTGACCGGTCTCTCTCAGTAAGACATGCCGAGCTGACAGCCATCCATCTATCCTTCACTAAGGTGGCTTTTAGGGTTTTGTCACTTCTCGTGACCTTGGTAATACATTTATTTCTATGAATAAAAGTTCTAAGTGCTATAGCAGCAGCGGGCAATAGAAGAAATGTGAAAAGCATGAGTGCCTTTTACATCTCTGTCCACCAGCGAAGATGGTCCAGTATCGTATTCCATTCCTTGAAGCAACGCCAGATTTTAGAATTTAGTCCTTTGAGATAAGCTACGCCTAGCTTTCTGAAAATATAAACATGGAGTTTTCTCCTTCTAGGGATGTGGAATTCATCATACGAAGCAAGCACAAGGTAGCTCCATATTCCAGTTCTAATCACTTGCTGATATATCTGCATTTTGGAGTATAGGGCCAATTATCAGATGGAACTGTCATTGCGGTGAAGCAGCTCTCGTCAAAATCTAAGCAAGGAAACCGTGAGTTTGTGAATGAAATAGGCATGATATCCGGCTTACAGCACCCAAACCTGGTAAAATTATACGGATGCTGTGTCGAAGGGAACCAGTTGTTGCTTATATATGAGTACATGGAAAACAACTGCCTTTCTCGTGCTCTTTTCGGTGAGCTTGGTACGTTATCTGTTTAAAGATGCATTAATTCCATTATAAATGGACACTTCCACAAATTTCTTCACTTAATTTGCTCACATTAAAGGGAAGGATGCTACCAGCAAGTTAAAACTGGACTGGCCTGCTAGATGGAAAATTTGCCTTGGCATAGCCAGGGGTTTGGTCTATCTCCATGAAGAATCAAGATTGAGGATTGTGCACAGAGATATCAAGACTAGCAATGTGCTGTTGGATAAGGATCTCAATCCTAAGATCTCTGATTTCGGTTTGGCGAAGCTCAGTGAAGATGGTAAAACCCACATCAGCACAAGAGTTGCTGGAACCATGTAAGTACCATCATAAGGAGGTAGAGCCTCAAAATTGTAGTTTTCCTTTTCCAGTTTCTACCTGCTAGAGCTGACGCAGTGGGCCTCCAATTCTTGCAGTGGCTATATGGCTCCGGAGTATGCAATGCGTGGTTATCTAACGGGCAAGGCAGATGTGTACAGCTTTGGAGTGGTTGCTCTGGAAATTGTTAGTGGAAAGAGCAACACAAACCACAGGCCAAAGGAAGAATTCATCTATCTACTTGACTGGGTAAAAACGTCCTCTTGAGCTGCATTTTTCTCCCTTAATTTTGCGATTGTGCAGATATGCTTTCTATTTTCTAGTGTCATGTGCCTAAGTAAAGTTAGCTTCCGCTCAATGCTAAAGGGCATACAAGAAATATTTTAAGGGTCAGCTGTTCCTGATTTTCTCGTTCTTTTATTGCACTTGCATTGTAAAAATATGTCATTATCTTCTTGTTTGTTCGAATCTCCTGTTTTATACAACCTTCTCTTGACGTTGTTTCTATCTGTCCTAATTTCTTGTCTAGGCATACGTTCTGCAAGAGAGAGGGTGTCTGTTGGAGCTGGTCGATCCAGATTTGGGCTCGGAATTCTCTCGCGAGGAAGCGATGCTGATACTCAATGTGGCGCTCTTGTGCACCAACGCGTCTCCCACTCTGAGGCCCATAATGTCCCAAGTCGTAAGCATGCTCGAAGGCCGGACCGCAGTTCAGGACTTGCTCTCTGACTTAGGGATTTCGACCGTAAATGAGAAATATAGGGCCATAAGAAACCACTTCTGGCAGAACCCCAGCCAGAGCATGTCCACTAATGGTACCTGTAGTGATTCCTCCATGTCAAACATAGAAGAGACTGGTCATCTGATAAAAGTTAGCTCAAATAGATCAAACGGTGAGCTAGATGACTGAGTTGCTTAGATCTTTTGTCCTGATATTGAGCAAGTGTACATATCTAAGCATGATGATGATGATGATGATGATGATGATGATGATGATGTTCCTGTTTCTCAACACAAAAAAAAATCATGGGTTCCTGGTTTCTTCAGTTACAGAATTCAAGCTTTATCGACTTGCATTATTCGAATCAATCATGCAGAAAAAGCTTGTCTCTTGTCTGTAAAAGTAAATTTGTTGTGTAGCAATTAGGACACTAAGTGTTTTTAGAAGTCTAAGATCTTAACAAGGGACTTCATTAGACTAGGGATATCACGTGATGGTATGTTGTCGTCTATGGTTTGCATAATTTCTTGTCCCCACGTGACCTTTTGAGAGTCACATCTATATAATTTGTATTCCTTTGTGCTTTTTCGTTGTTCTTGGGTAAGACACGGTTCATCATGCTTTGTCACTTGGTATCAGGGTTAAGCGATCTCGTGCAGTTCTCTTTTTCAATTCCTATCAATGTCCGTCTATCGGAGTTGATCACCGATGTTGTTTGTCTCGTGCGGTAGCGTCCCAACAACGTGATCTTACAGCAATTTGTGCACTCCCCATCGGTTCAGGGCCTGCATGAAAACCATTCTTACCAAAAAAAATTATTTTAGCAAGAATTCATTCTTTCGAAAATCAATTCTGGCAGAGAATGAGAATTTATATTTACTAAATGCACCACATTCTCATTTTACTTTTGGCAAGTTTACCAAACGGCGCTCAGGTATCGACTGCTGACGTCCGGTGTCCGCGCATCCAGCGGCCGGCATCCGGTGGTTGACGTCCAGCGTCCGACGTCCGGCGACCTACGAGCATAAGAAGGAAAATGAGAAGTGAAAATAAAAAGGGAAAAAATCATTTTTTAAAAAACCCCAAATTTATGATTGTGTGACATATTTATCCCACTTGAAGTAAAAAGACGCATTTACCTCCAAAAATTTTTTATTAAATAAAATATTCAAAATATTTAAAAATATTTAAAAAGAAAAATCAGGGCCTAGGCGGCAGGCCCTTGCCGCCGCCGGCCCCGTCGCCGGAGAGGGCCAGCAAGGGTCGCCAGCCCTCGCCGAGACCTCGGTGACCCCCGACGACAGGCTGGCAGCGGCAAGGGCTTGTCCCCGACCCCTCCCCCCTTTTTTCTTGTTTTTTAAATATTTTTAAATATTTTATTTAATAAAAAAGGTAAAAGAATCACTTTTGACAAGAATTGATTCTGGCCCTAGAAAATCAATTCTTTACCAAACACAAATCTCATTCAAAAGTAGAAAACTATTCTAGAAGTCATTCTTTACCAAACGCATTTCTGCTCCAAAATCACTTCTGGCAGAGAATTAAAAATTATAGCAGGTTATCAAACGCACCATCAACCTCTCCTCGGTTTTCTCGGGCACCTCCTATGCTTACCTAGTTACGTCCATGTACTGTTTGTTTTCATGCAAGGCTCGAACTTATGTACGATTGGAAGTGTAAAACGAGACACCCTTCTACTTAAAAATACAACTACATCTGCTGTGATGCTAACCAATAATATGCACATCAAGAGTTAGTGCAACTGTTGATGGTATTGGCCCCCTAACAACAACGACGACAATAATTTAATCTATTTACACATAAATTGTTGTCGATGATGAAAATATTTTTTTACTAACTAATTAATTTTATGCGACACAAGCGATTATTTTTAGAAAAATATTTTTCTAATCATTCATTTTTCGTGGAACAAATAGAGCCGAATGTTATTTCCATATTGAGTTTGAGAGAATGTTAGAGAATATTGTACAAATATTATACAAATATTAGGCATATTATTGTTGGAAACATTTATCAGATATTAGGCGTATTATTTGTAATGTCCTTATCTAAATCAATCTTACAATGTTTCGTTGTCCGAATAAGATTCAAATCAGAATTACGGTAACTCGATCTTTTATCATTTGGAATAACTTCAATTCAACCCCCACCTTTCAAAGAGAGAAAAAAAAAATAATTTCTGACGCAAAAAGAAGAAGAAGAGAAATTAAGAAAAAATAAATAAAGAGTTCAGCACAATAATTAACTGCGCGCGCACGCTGAAAACCCAAGCACACGTGCGGAATTTCCTTTATTGTTTTGGGGGGCCTTTTTTTTTATTTTTAATTATGTGACGGCATTCATCGTCCTCGAAGCCCCAAGAACAATTCCGCATTTCCCTTCTCACTCGCCATCTCTCGATGTTCTTATTCCTTTCAGACCTCGAAAGATCTAGCGATTCCCCAATTAGTCGACTCGTCCGCCGCGCGCCCCTCCTATCGCATCGCCGATCGGCGACGGCCCGGTTCCTCTCCGGCCGGCCATCGCCATCTCCGCTCCCGATCACTCTGGTAAGCTCCTCCAGTCTCTGCCTGTGTAACCATCGATCAGGCCACGAGGTTGCGTACAGTTGCGTCGTTGAGGGATTGATATCGTGGCTCAAATGAGGGAATTTGGCAATGATGGTCTCTTTCTCGCTCCAACGCTTTATTCCTTCAGACACGTGATGCTTTTATCGTCGCTCGCACGCGCATTTCTGGTCGCTATGCAGTTTTTGTTTTTATTGATCCCTTTTGTTTTTTCGTGGTTTATAGTGCTTAATGATTGAATTTGCTAGCGGCATCTGTTTTGTAAATTGATAATCTTCTTTCTTCTTAATCGACATTCGACTTTTTTGAGGTTACGATGAAAGAGGGAATCGGATACTTATGGAGCTGCTTTGTAGGTCCTTAATTTGTGTCGTTGTTAATCCATCATGGATAAGCAAACTCATGAACTCGAATTAGGGCAACCAGTTTTGATCTTTATGTGAGGTCCTGGTTTCGAGCAGCTTGCCAGTGTTAGGGCAATGATCTTAGTTAGACTAATGCTCGAGAAATTGTTGTTCTGTATAAATTAAAATTAAATTTGTGGATTGGATTGTCACTTGGTGAATTGATTCCTGTGACAAATTTTGAGCATGCAATTTGTCCCATTCTTTACTTTTGAGATTTGTTGGTCTCTCCTAATATATATTGGAAATGTATGGCGTTTGTAATAATAATTGAAAACATGTCGTGTTTGCAGGTCCAATACCTGCATAATTCAATTTTATAGTCACAGCAGCTGCTCTTAAGAAGGATTACTGGAGATGATGGCATAGCTGCATTGTGGGCCAATTAGTGGGTCTTTCATTTGCAGAATGAGATAGAGTTACTGATAGATTACGCGATTTGATCAGATCCTTGAGTAGGCGCTATAAGCGCAGTGACTTGTGGGATTTGTTTGGTGTGGTAGCTGGTATCATCCTTACGTCATGCCATATTATATACAGAGACTTTATAACATCTGCAAGGCATCATTTTCGTCTGATGGACCTGTCTCAGATGAAGCTCTTGAAAAAGTTCGTGCTATGCTAGGTGAGAAAAGATATTTACGTGTAACTTATGCCTCATTATTAGCCAATTACGTGGATGGATGCTTATTCCTTTTCTTCTAGCTGAAGACATCCTTACTGACCAAATTTAGATGTTGATATGCATCCTCTGTGCACTATGATAATTGCCATTACCTGGAAACGAACTATGACTTACTTCTTCAGCGTCACAGAATGTCATCACTATTTATTTCTAGAGCCAATTGTGGTCTGTGTTCTCATATGAACTCTCATAGTTAGTCTTATCCGGTGGAGATGACAATTTTTCCTTGCAAAATCCAATTTGTGTGACATTAATAAGTGTTGCATTTTGCTGCTTGAGCATATCCAAGATGGTATTTTTGGCTTATTCCTAGAGAAAAGTCCTGATTTGATGTGTCAAGTGCTCTATACCTCTCAACTAGTCATTGGGTTTCGTACATCCGAACAATCCTTGGTAGGCTATGTACTTGGGTCAGCTTCTACTGTAGTGCTACCTTGATTACTTTGTTTGCAAAGCAGGTTTGTCGGTATTTTAGGTGATACCCTCCCCTCTCTATTTGCTGAAGCTTATTTTGTGTCAATGTGGTTGGGACTGGGAGCAGTTTTACATTTATAAGAAGTTTCACTGAACTTGGTTGTCATCTCATGCCCAGTGATCTTCATAGATTAAATATTTCATTCATTTCTTTTTCTCCTCTTCCCCCTTCACAAGATTCACATTATTAATTCTCATTTGAATGTTAATTTTTGGGTCTGAGTAGTTTTAGCATGTTGTTAATGTGACTACGACTTGCTGAATTATTTCATGGATATACTTGTCTGTTTAAACTAAGTTTTGTGTTATTTGCCAATGGGAGATGTAGCTTCTAATTATGATCTTGTCTGCTTTCAGATAAAATCAGGCCCTCTGATGTAGGTCTTGAGCAAGATGCTCAGTTAGTACGTGCATGGTCAGGTTCAGTGCCTGGAAGAAATGGAAGTCATCAGTCACTTCCACCCATCAAATACCTGCATTTACATGAATCCGATAGTTTCTCTGTGAGAATGTGCCCCTTATTTTCCACTACTTTTCTTTAGTTTGGCGGACGAGATATACCTGGCTTTTAGAGATCAATGACTTGAATTTGCAGGTGTATACTCCCGATTTTAAACTGTGTTTCCTTATTGTAGTTGCTTTTATCTCGTGTAGATTGGAGTCTTCTGCATGCCCCCTTCCTCAATCATACCTCTTCACAATCATCCCGGGATGACTGTACTCAGCAAGCTTGTATATGGGTCCATGCATGTAAAATCATATGATTGGGTTGATACAGTTGTACCTATTGATCCATTGCAAGGTTCGCCTTTGTGTGTATCTTCATCTTTAACTGTTTTGAGTTTCCTGTTGTTGAAATCATTTTAGAAGCATGCTTTTTAGGTAATGGAACTTTTTCCCCCCAATTGTTAATGAAAATTGACCTCTTTGAAGGTTACAAGTGGAGATAGAGTGAGTGTCAATGTACACATGCCTATAGTTGGACTTGCGTTAAAGACCTCTTGTCTTTTTTATTCTGTTTAGACTAGTTTACTTTCATGGAGGATTAAAAAACTCAAGTTAAGTAGGATTAAACAGAAAAATGCAGTATGCATGTTTGAGAAAATTGCCAGACAGGGCCAAGGTTCATTTGCAATGAAGAAATAGTGATAAGGAGATTCTCACATTTATTTTCTTTTGCTAATAGTGGATCGCTTTTCCTCTCTTTTGTTAGAGAAGGGGATTGTTTATACTTTATTGATGGTACTATACTCCGATTAATAAATGATGAAGAGAGTTTCATGAGAGGTCATTAGATAGGTCCTTAAAAGATGGTCTCAAAGTCCACTGATGTCCTATGGAGGAAATGAAAGTAAGTTGGGACACTTTGTTTTTGATATCATAGACTGCCCCTGATAGGTCTTTGAGGTCCTCTAATATGATCCTACTAGCTCTTATATTATTGTCAAAATGTGCCATTGAGCACGCAACACCATTATATTATGACTGATTTCACTGATCGGTGTTTGCTAATAATTCGAAGAGCTTATTTCTGACTTTACACTTTTTATGAGAAGTTTATCAGGGGGATCTTGTAATGTCATATTTGTGAAGGTGGATATGGAACATTGTTGGTTAATGTTTGAAGCATTTCAAACTAAGACACAAGCTTTTGCCTGCGCATTCAACTTTTATGATTTGGGAGTAGTGATGTAGTCTGCAAATTGTTCCCTTAGATGTTGGGAGCTTAAAATTGCTAAATGCACTTATTTAAGGTGTTTCTGTAGGTTGGCTACCTAACAGGAAATAAAAACCAAAGGTCTTCGCCCTATGTATGTGGGGGGG
>BCNH02000001.1:20081294-20099697 GCA_001662345.2 Metrosideros polymorpha var. glaberrima
GGGGGGGGGGGGGGGCACTAAAAATGCTCTGCTTGAAAGACTTGATTTTCTCTCTTATTTTTATCCTGATACTTAGTTTACACTATAAGCGTACAGGGCTTATTAAATTGTTTACCCTTACTGAATGCATCACGAAGATGTCAAAGATGGTCTCAGTAATTCAAAAGAACAAAGGAAAAAAGAAGCGGCTCCAAAACTAGTTAAGCTGAGCATGCTAATTTCTTTAGTGGTTTTAGCCTCTCTGTCTAATCAATTTGCGGATGTCACATAGAGGCATAAGTTATTTAAGTTTTTCCTTATTGCACATGCAATGAAATCTTTCAACTTGTTATGAAATGAAAGTCTCTGGCCAACCGAGACCTCAAATGGTTGAGCTATTTGACTTGAGAATATGCACAATCAGCCTAATTTGACAATTTATGCTGCCACTAGAACGAAGTTGTAACATACCTTTAGACTGTTTGGCCAGTGGCCCTCTTCTGCTTCATTTATAGCTTGAGGTTAAACGTGTTAGTTTCTTCCTTGGGAGATGAAAATTCCCTTGTTTGGGTCTTACATATTGCATACTGCATGGCATACTAATTGCACTACCTTATTTCACATGTATCAAACACTTTTAAAGATGATAGTTACTGGAAGCAAGACATCAAATGGTTTTGTCATTCGATTTGAGAACTATACAATCTGCCTCTGTGACAGTTTTATGCAGCCGCTGGAACAAAGATATAACATCTCTATAGAATGCGGAACGTCAAATTGAGGATTCTATTTTGTAGAATATACATGCCAAGGTGTTAGCTAGAAGATCAAGGGATATATATTCATGGAGTGGTATAATAACATCATATTGCACTCTCGACATTGCTTTGAAAATGCAACTTGTTCTTATCTAGACATGATCGAATAGCTTGAAATGAATGCCACTTGTGGTACTTTTTGCAAAGCAGAGGAAATTGAAATAGTTTGTACTTCAAGTTGTTGTGCCCGCTTTTTTTTGTAAATAAATGCGATTTGTGAACATGATTTGTGATACTTAAATAAAATGTACTCAAACAATATGAATGTGATTTGTGATACTTTTTTGCAAAGCAGAGGAAACTGAAAAGATATATACTTAAAGTAGTTATGCCAATGTATTTCACTTTTTTGGCAAAGCAGAAGCTTCTGATAAAGTTGACGCCTTGCGCTTTTTTTTTTTGGCTAATATACGCCTTGTGCTTATTTATCAAGCCACTTTTTCTTAATTATCTCCACTCAAGGAAATTGGTCATAACCTTTAAAAATCGGAACAGGACTGCTTTGCTAAAACTCGCAGTAATTGCTTTCTGCAGCAAGACCAGCAAAGCTCGTTAAAGATGCTGAGATGGCAGCACCATGTCCAACGACCATTCTTTATCCCACAAGTGGTGGCAACATCCATTGTTTTAGAGCAATCACTCCGTGTGCTATTTTTGACATCCTGTCTCCACCTTATTCATCAGAAAATGGAAGGCACTGCACTTATTTTAGGAGATCACCGAGAAGGGATCTACCAGGTATCAATTGATTTTTTCTCCGTTGCTAATTTGGCAGTGTGCATTTCTTCTGATTTTAACTTTCTTTTGATTTGAAGGAGAACTTGAACTGGATGGGAAAATGGTCTCCGATATTACTTGGTTAGAAGAGTTCCAACCTCCTGATAACTTTGTGATTCGAAGAGGGGTGTACAAGGGTCCTGTTATTAGAACATGACAATTCTTCTTGTGGTGTACCATAGGTTTCATGAATTTGTTGTACCTTACTAGGAAATGTCAAGGCAAATGCCCTGTGGCTAGCGGTGGCCTGTCAATAATCGACAGTTCGGCTACATAAGTCGAAGGCATGTGGTTTGTATATATTAAAACAACGTGGTCTGATTTTCTGACTCAGTTTCTAGTATGGAATAGTAACTCTTTAGGTTGGAGCAAATCACGTGCGACTGTTGGTTTAGCAGAGTCTCCTTCAATGGCAATGGAAGTTTGGTGCCTTTATGAGAGATCCCCGAATCCTGGTTGATTTTTTCACCCCATGGGCGAGATCATAATGCATTTATACTTTTCAGCACATGATTGTCCCAATTGCATTCTTATGCTGGCCACAGGTTTCTCTTTTCTTACGTTTGAATATCTTCTGTTCTCCTGCATTTTGAATTAGGGTTTTCACTGCAAATTCCTCGACTTCTTAACATGGTATATGATTCGTCATGGTTATATGTGAGGAATTGTGGATCAACATATGTTAATTTCTGGGTGCCAAGAGTATCTGTTTCAGCTCAGTCCTTTTGTTACTGGTTTTTTTCTCCCTTTCTTTATTGGAGAAGTTCTCAACTCAGCTTCTGCATTTATAGTTTTCCTCTTCCAAAGGTGGCATCCTGAGCTGACTAACCAGGAGATAGCATCGAAATCTTCTGTGTACCATCTAGAAAGATGATGCATGTGATGGGTGCATGTGAGCCCAACATATGTGGATCCCCTCTAATCCACGTGGGACCTCCAAGAGGTGTACTACATTGAACTCATACAGACCAAATTCTTACAAGAAATTGTAATACTAATGCTATCACCATTATAAGCTTGAAACTTCAGTAGTCAGTGCTATTCTAGTGAATAACTCTTTGCTTTCTTTGGCGGAAAGATGTCATCTTAGCAGAGCAGGTAGAAAGTTTCGTTATTGGGAAAGTGCTTTTTTTTAGTATAGGGTCAAGTATCAGATGGAACTGTTGTTGCTTTGTTGCCGCTCTGATCAAAATTTCAGCAAGGAAATCATGAGTTTGTGAACGATCTCTGGCCTAAGCACCCATACCCCGTGAAAGTATATGGATGTTGTGTTTTGAAGGGAATCAGCTATTGCTTATTTATGAGTACATGGAAAATTAACTGCCTTTCTTCGAGATGGTGAGCTTCGTACTTTCTCTGTTTAAAGATGCACTTTTTCCATTCTAAATGGTCACTGACAAAATCGTTCCCTAAATTTGATCATAGGGAAGGATGCGACACCAGCAAGTTAAAACTGGACCGGCCGCCTAGATGGGAACCTTCCCTAGGTATAGCCAGAGGTTTTGCCATCCCCAGGAAGAATCAAGATTGAAGATTGTGCATAGAGATATCAAGTCTAGCAATGTTGTGCTTGATAAGTATCTCAATGGTCAGATCTCTGTTTTGGTTTGGCAAAGCTCAGTGAAGACAGTAAATCAGCACGAGGGTTACTGGAACTATGTATGGACCAACATAAGGAGGTAGAGCCTCAAGACTTTAGGTTTCCCAATTCCTACTTGCTAGAGAGCTAAAGCTGTAGGCCTCTGATTTCTTGCAGTGGCTAATTCGCTCTAGAGTAGGAAATGTGCCGTTATCTACCGGCCAAGGCAGATACGTGAAGCTTCAGAGGAGTCGAATTGGAAATTGGTCGTTCGATGGAGCAACAGAAACTGCAGGGTAAAACCTCATCTTGAGCCGCAAATTTTATCACTTGTCTGCGATCGTGCATCTTAGCTTTGTGTTCCGGTGTCGTGTGTCTTAGTTTCCTAGCAATGCTTTAAAGCCTACTGAAATTTTTTGTCAGTATTCCTGTACCTGATTTTCGCTTTCGCAGTTTGTAACTGTTACTATTAGATCCCCCTCTTTTAGGCATAAAGTGCTATCAATCAAATTTGAGCACCTCCATTAAGTGTTATTTTCTTCTTGTTTATCCAGCTTTCTTCTTGTGATCTATCTTGTCTCAGTGTGAATTGTCTCTGTCCTAATTCTTTTTTGTCTAGGTTGTGTTCTACAGGAGGGAGGCTATCTTTTGGAGCTGGTAGAGCCAGACTGGGCCTCAAAATTCTAGTTCGAGGAAGCGATGTTGAAGCTCAATGCTCCACTCTTTTGCATCTCTCCCATTGGTAGTCCTAGAAAATCTCAAACGGTAAGCATGCTCGAAGCCCGAACTGCGGTTAAGGGTTTCCTCTCCAACCGAGGAATTGCAGTAGGAAATGCGAAATATAGGGGCCCTAAGTAACCCCTTCCTGACAGAACCGTAGCTAATTGGTCCTCGTCGCAATTCCTCGAGTTCCAGCATAGAAGAGAAGAGATTGGCGATCTCATTGAATACCGGTAGCCGAGTCTTCAATGCGTATCAAGCTTTTGCTTCGCGCTCCATGCGCAAACCAGGGTCTCGAGGGCTAGCAGGAACATGAACATAATCATTACTGAATACATAATTTCAGAAAGAAAGCCTAGTGATGGGAAGAAGCGCGTGCGTGCGAGATAACTTACGGAGGAAGAACCGTGATCGGTCATTTGAACTATTCGGATTGAATTGTGATCTGACAATGACTTGGAACTTCTAAATCAATTCCACTTCACGTAATTGTCAAAGCGAAATTGAGACGTAAATCTCAAGTGAGTCAGTCCATCTTGTAGATTTTCGAATCTTGTCTAGGAGTTTCGTAAGCGAATCTCAATATAGAATCTCCTCAATTCGGAAGGTTAGATACAAAGCGTACTTAGAGATGAATTATATATCAAGGTTGAAATTCGAAATGTGAGAGATTGTTGAAAATTCAGAAGCAAGATAAATCCGATTAGGAACACAATTTTGGAAATATCTCTATGAGGAAACTCTCAGTGCGATCATTGCTGTGAATGCGACCTCACCTTCTGAAAATAACAATAAATAACGATAAAAAAAAATTGAAAATAATAACGAAGCAACAGGAAAGAGTTCAACCCGACAAAACACCCAAAGCGAAACAAGCAGTTACAACTGTACTTACTTGTCACCAAACCTAGTTAAGGCCTTTGCCACGTGGCTTTAAGTTAATTTTTATCCAATTTAAAATTAGTTTTGGTTCAAATCCTAGTCTTTTACTAAGTCTTAGTTTTTTTTTTGGACGAATACTAAGTCTTAGTTAAATCGTATTAAAAAAAATTAAAAAAAGGCTTTATTTTTTTTGTAGTTTGGGTTTTTTTTATTTTATTTTGAATTTTAGCCTGTTTTTGTTTTTTAAATATAATTTAACAATTTGGGATAAAACTTAAGATATGGACCAAAACTACTCTCGTTTTTATCTTATACTTTATACATCAGATATTTAACGTAACATAGAAGAGAAAAAAATAAAATAAAATAATCACGTCAATATTTTTTTAATCATACCAATTCGACATATTTTAAAATTCGATTGTAATTTTTAAAAAGTATTAGAATACAATCGATAGGTCTTAGCAACAGTTCACTTATATCTTATATCTTTGATTATATATACAGATGTCCGCCCACATTGAGCCTCGCCACTCACCTGATAATTGTTCTGCGTCTTCCATCTCAATCTCCATCCTCTTAATCCCTTTGACCTCGCGAAGATCAAGCCATGACCAATTAATCGATTCATCTGCGGATCTCCGATCGCGTCGCCCGTCGCCCGTCGGCAACGACCGGATCCCTCTCCCGCCGGCGACCACCACCTCCCTCGCCGATCGCCCCGCCGGCGTCTCCTCGCCGTCGCCGATCGCTCCGGTGAGCTCCGTAACATCCTCTCCGCTCGTATAAACATCGATTACTGCGATGAGGAGGCGTTAGGTAATCTGCATAGTATGATGTAGGTGTTTAGATTGAGATAATCAGATCGGATTTTATGCGTTTCCTGTGGACCGGCGGTCTTTGATATCGTTGAGTTTGAAGACTCTGTTATTGACTGGCCGTGCGACGGCCGCAGTACTTTTTTTTTTTGTGGTTGAATCGGAGTTGATTCAGATTGAACTGTGCTCTGGTAATGTTGAATGATCTGCTCTTGCGTAGCTCGATGAGGTCGGGAGTCGGCAACAGGAGAACAGGATGTGAGGTTGGTGGAAACATGTCAGCGAAGAGGAAAGCCCCTTTGCTGATCGATCTCTGCGTCAGGACCGCGATAGATAACCTGAGATATCTAGGCGACGTCGGCGGAACCGACGCTGAGCTTCTCACAAGGATATTGCCGCATTGCACGGTTGATCAGCTGATGCACATAGAGAAGAGTTCGAAAGTGAGGATCCTTGATATCTACGATTCAATTCGGATTGTTGATATAGTTTCCTCTTATTCTTTTCTTGATTTGGGCCTGTCAGGATTGATGAATGTCGAATGATGCTTGTTCTCTTGTAGGGAACAGACTTGACTCCGGTCACCGATAATCTGTGGAAGAATTTTTACAAGAAACAATTCGGTAGTCAGAGCACTAATGATGTCATTGAGAGAATGAAGCAGAAGAAGGTTGCGTTTAGATGGTTACAATTATATGAGGTGAATTCTCAGCTCATTTACTTAAAACATACATTCCGACCTTCAGATGTCGACTTTCTCAGCATGTTGCTCTCCTGTGAGCAAGCAACTCGACTGTCGGCAATCTAAGCTCAATTACGTGTGGAAATACATGTTTTTGGCATCAATGTGTTAGTGTTGAGTGATATTGAAGCGGGTGTCGATTTTGTTCCAGGCAAAGTTGAAGGACATAGATGAGGCTCAGAAGAAGTCGCTGGATAGGATGAGCCAACTATACAAGGAAACGGATGCCCGTACGTTATTTGAGCTAGATAAAGATTTCTTTTCAGCCTTCTGTTATATATTGATGTTATACTATTCATACCACAAACTATCTGCATCTGTTTGGATCACAGGCTGTCTGGTCTATTGATAGGATAGAATGATTTTATTGTTAAAAGCCCTACCATCTCTGGTCTTGTTCGTAGGTAACCGAAAGTTGTTTTCTTGACACTGCAGTGTGAACTGATAGATCTATAATTGCTAGCTGGCCTCGTCTGATAAAATTGACCTCATAGTATCATCACAAAATTGAACTCATCTGCTATTTTTTGACATCTGCAGGGAAACAAAGCCGGCAAGTTCGTCTTTGCACAAAGGTGCCACCTTCTTCAAGCAATAAGAGAAGATTTGGTAAGTAGTACAGACTTTGCTTCTTGTTTGCTGTCCTCCCTCTAAGTTCACTAAGAATGCAGTTTCTAGGCACCAGCACATTGAACTGCTGACGGACAAAAGTGGATCTGTCAAGCACTATCTTGTCTATTTTCCTTACCGTTGTTAATCATCTATAGGTAGCGGATCTTACAACGTCTCCAATCTGAAGAGCAATATAATGAAGAAGGCAAAGATAGAGACTCTTAAGAGGTTAACTCCGGCGCCTAAATTTACTATACGTAATTTGCACGAGTTTGGATATCTTTAGAAAAGGAACACACTTATTTTTGGCCAACCCTTTTTCGCATTTTCTACAGTCATGAGGTGAAAAACATTGCGGCCATGAAGAAAAAGGCAATCCAGAGAGAGCACGGGTATTCATAATCACATGTCCACTGTCTTCGAATATCAATTTACTTCCACCCCTTACTCTACCTGTCTCATCATACAGTATTTCTCCCTTGATGAAGCCACGAGGGCCATCCAGTGGAGACCCTGCTTCGTCTTCTAAAGTGACGAAACCTATGGGGAGAAGAATTTAGAAGCGTGCTTTTCTTCAGAAGCTTTGCTAGGAACGGCAATGCAGGATAGTGCTCATACATGAAGGATGTGCTTATCCGAATTATATGATGTTTCGTCTTCTTCACCAGGTTGTCCAAGCCTCCGTGCCTTCTCTCGATCCTTCGGCCACCTCATGTGTAACTGTATTTGCTCATGTACAATTATTTAAAGACATTTAGTTATGATTTGAGTGATTAAGGTCCCTCAGGTACCAGGAGCGACAAGGAGCGATGTGATTTGTGAACAAAACTCAGCATTTCTTCCGTTCTCAGTCACTTAAAAGAAGCAAAACATACTCTTTTCTAAGAAATGGTTACTGCCAGTGGCGTTGTGATTTTCTCTTTTCCTTTTTCTAGAAGTTTCAATTGCGATGAGAGAGAAACAATCTTATGCTGGCAAACTAGTGAATTCCATTGTATATATTAGTCCTTGACCATTAATCTGAACTCTGTAAATGGCGAGATCACGTGTTGTGTGAGACTGGGTGCGGGATTACGTGTGTTGTCTGTTCCGACTTGACATCAATGTGTATCATATGTTGCCTACACTTCGCATTTCTACCGAAAACAAACAATCCAAGAGTCATCGTAACCCAAAAGCAGTAATGCCTATGGACTATAAGTGGATTGCTGTAGCTCACAATAGGAAAGCGTCGATATGGTTCATAAAAGGAAGGCATCAACTGAGACTCTGAATCGCCTCCTGTTACCAATCTAGAGTAAGAATAAGAAATCCCCGGAAGGGTTATCCATCCTAATCCAGATAGTCAGTGAAATTCGTTAATCTTTTTATACGCTGACGGGGTACCTCCAATCCTCCTGTCACAAAGACGATGCCCACCGTGTCTTACCGAAAAACAAAGCTGATAAGGTGCTTCTGTTACGCATGTTCTTTAGATTCCTGAGAAGAAGCTTGTCACAAGGGACTACACCTATTTACAGCTATCCTTCAGGCAAAAGACGGGAAAAATCAACACCATGACATAAATTATTGATAGAGAACGGATCCAATTAAGTACAGCTTAGCAGCGAACTAATAGATAAAGCCACTAGATGAACAAATACTACAGACTTGACATGATGAGGCTTTTAAATCAACAAATCAAGGAGAAGACGCCCAAACGAAGACTAATATGGAGAAAGCTTTAATCCATGGCCGCTGGGGGAAATTTTCAAGACAAAACAATCAGCAAAGTCGAATCAAATACCTGAGAAACACAGGCAAATTAGAAAATGATATCCTCATCCTTCTCCATTGCTGCCGATAACAAGTTGTGGGCTGTATTTAGTGAAACTCCTTTTTGCAAGGAAACCTTCTCAGCAAACTGCTCTTCCGCAAATCTCTTGGCAGATGCAAGCTGTCTCTCTATTTCTCTCTTCTTATATCCCTGAATCTTCTTCAGCCTAAAAAAATCTTCCCTCTCAAGTTCGTCCAACTCACCCTTGATATAACTTATTGTGTTCTCCAACCTGGGCTTCACAACATTCTCCAGCGCATTCACTCTACGATTGGTGGTCTTAATAGCCTCATCAAGAGTCAGGAATGATGTTTGCAGCGAAGCAAGCTCAACAAGAACCTCAATGGCTTTCACATAAGCAGCCCGACAAAGCTGAACTTGTTGACCACCTCTGGCTAATCCCGTCAGGTCATTCTTGGTCTCGCCATCAGTAAAATATTCGAATTTAGGAAGCTTTACACCAGCAACATTCTCTTGTCGGGATCGGACTTTCAAAGAAGCGTTCTGGACGTTTTCCAGAACAACGTGCTTGACGTTTTCGCCAGCAACATACTTGGCCTCAGTCAGGGCAAATGAGGATGCTTTCATGATGTCCCCCATTGATTCCTTTGTGGATACAATTTTCTTTAGGATCTGACGGAACTGCACAGTTAAAGCATCACTCTTCTTCTTGAGTAGAGCATGGCCTCTCGTAGCACCAACAAGGCGAGCCTTCACAACTCCAAGCATCGTGACAGTAGGAACTACATTCAACCGCTGGCTCTGACCAGACATCTTTGCAAATTCTACTGCAACAAGAAAATAAGAAAATTTTATAATTTTGGACAGAAGGTTGGTCTGTATCTTCATTGGGAAGAGCTAAAAGAAATATTTAGTACCAAAATAAAAACCTAAACAAAAATTCATGATTTGTCACTACATGACAATGGGCTTTCATCACAGCTTCATATGAGCACAAAAATGAACAGGATAGGATGGTTATAAAGAGAAAAAAAATAAGGAATAAAACCGAGACGGGTTTGGGACAGCTAACCCCTCCCCAAACCTGTCTTAAGAGATTTCGGTATCTCTGTGAACCCCTTACGAATTTCGAGGGCATATCTCAAACCCGTCTCCTTAGTGGGTGCCCAATCTCACCCCAAACCAGATAAGACAACTGGTAATACATATTTATGTTATAAAGATTCTAGTATATGGTTTATTCAGGTGAGGAGTGACAACATTATTGTTTGAAGTAAGCTTCTCTAAGTGAGGGGTCTGCTCAAGCCACTTATCAGATGTACAGTTAGGAATCAAAACAAGCATCTCCCTATGGTTTGATAATTGGCATCCACATGGTGTCTTGCCTTATTCTTATCCTGCCAAAGTACTATACGACTCCAATTAGGCATTAATGCTAGAGTGGTTGCGATTATTGGAAGCATTGACTGGAAATGGGGGGCTGCTGATAGGTCTGACCATCTGGTTGCCATACAAGCTGCTTTGTTTGCCTGTGTATTTCCAAATGTTGATGCAGATTATAGACTGATTTTTACAGGATCCTCTGGTGACTATTTTGGTCAAGTTGGGGCTTGGCAACTTGTTAGAAGAAGAGGACTCAAAGTGGCTTGGCATCGAGTAACCTGGGTCAAGCCTAATATACCTATAATAGCTTTGATCAATAGGTTAGTGTTACGAAGCAGACTTCCAACATATGACAGACTGCAGAAATAGTGCGATGCGAATGATGGTTGTCTTCTTTGCAAGGAGTTGCCTAAATCTAGAAGCAATCTGTTTCTCAGATGTTCATTCTCCTAGCAGGTTTGGACTTATATTTTGCAGCTTTGTGGCATCTCTACAGGAATTGGAGTCCAGGAGGATGAACTGCAACGGGCTCTGCAGTGCATATTAAGGTAATGTATGGAGAATACACTCTTGAAGTTGGCATGGAGTGGAAAGATTTATTTTTTGTGGAACGAAACAAACGAATGTACGAGGAAGCTGATCCTCTTGAAAGTAGGGTCATTGTCAAGTGTTCTTTTTCCTCTCCGAGATGGTTGCAGGTGGATATCTTCAGAAATTGCCGAGCTGCGGCATAATTGGAGGATCCATTGCCGATGTACCCCAAAAGGAGTTTGACAAATCCTAGATTTGCAGATGTAGATTGTTGCTGATCAGACATCAATTTTGTTCATTGTTCTGGCGGGACGTGTTTAGGAAGGGCTTATAGATGATTTGTTTAGAATCAGTGAGACATATGCAGAGAGTCTGTATGAGGGCTCGTTGTGGACTTGGTCCTTCCACATTTCGGAGTTTCGAACTGTAAGATTGTTTAATTATCAAGAAAGGAAAATCAAGCATCATGAACACGAATCCTACGAAGCAAAGACAAAAATTAACGACTGAAACTAAAAACATACGCCTCCAAATGCCACTCAGTGCATGAGCTAGTGCGTATATCAATTCAATTCCGTGATCAACAACCAAAACCTACCGAAAGAGAGGAAGGCAAAAAAATAAACAGATGATACGAACCAGATGGCGACGAGATTCAACGAGCAGAGGCAACGGCGCAGATCACGACGGCGACGGAGAGGCAACGAGCAGCACAGGCGGCCAGAGCGAGAGCAGCACAGATCGGAGGCAGAGCGCCGACGAGCCGCACAGAGGGAGACGGACGCGGAGAGCGAAGAAGGCGAGAAGAGGAAGATGGAGAGCGAAGCGGAGAAGAGCGAGCGATGAGAAGATCGGAGCACGAAGGCGGCGACGGAGAGGAGCCGCGGCGGAGATCGAGAAAGGTGGCTGTAGATTTCCAGATTTAAGTGAGGCGGAGGAGGAGGAGGAAGCGAAATGGAGGAGAGAGGAAACCCAAAAGCCCCGTTTTTTTTTATTTCGGTGAATTACAGAGGGGCCCGGGGGGCCCACCGTCCCCCTTCCCAAAAATTCTTTTACACGTGCTACAGTGGACACAGTGAAGGAAAAAAAGAAAAATGAACTGCAAGTGAATTATTATATAAAAGCTAAATCTCATCTTTAATTTCCAGCTCAATTTTCTTTTTCAAAAGTTACATCGATATACTTAAGACGAATTGCATTCAGGTGTCGTATCCAATAGGTAAATGTATAATTGATAAGACAAGAATAAAGTAGCTTCAATCGAATAGAAGATGCTTTTTATCCCAAAAATGCAAATTTTGAAATTTTTGGAATTTTTTATTCCACTAAAATTGTGTGATTTCTTTTTTCGAATTTCGAAGTGATTAAAGTAGTAATGGCTATATCAATTGTTTTGACGTAGAATCTACACAGAAACTAGAAGTAATGACGGTCTATTTTTAGTGTATTTAAAATTAAAAAAAAAAAACTTTTTATGAGGAGCTTGGATGTATATCCGGGTTGATGGCCATAGCTCGGGAAAATGCAGTAGTTCTAGGACAAATTTTCAATTTCAAATTTGTTTCGGCTCTGTTCAAGTGAGATCATTCCTCTTGATAGAGAAGGGGTAAAGATTTGTTCCTTCATTAGCATTTATCATGTCGCGCGCGAATTCAATATCCCATTCTCGTGCTCCGTTTTCATCTTGGATTTCACTACATGAGAACGAGCAGCTGCATAGCGAACGTCGACAATCAGATCGAGATGGGTCGAGGATTAGTACGATCGTGTTGCTCAAACTCGTTTTTTCTCAAGCTGCGGATGAACAACATGGAGGCCGCTGAGGCACGGGAGAACGAGAACAGATGGCATGTTTTGCATTTTGTTTCTCCAGTCAATATTCAGGGAAGTGTCGCTTTGCCTGATTGTTGTACATGTGAGGTTGGAGTAGAGAGAGAGGAAGAAGAAGAAGAAGACGAAGTGATACATCAGTCATGTTCATCAATAGTGCATAAATCGATTCTGGGTGGCAAACTGAAATAGTTTCGCACATGACAGAACACAAGCTAGCAGAGCTTTTCTTTATTGCCTTAGTAAAAAACCATTCATGCACATCCCCCAGCCCAGGAAATTATTGCGGTTGCCATGAACGATCATCTTTAAGAATACCCCTGGTTTCCCATACGTGTTTACATAATTAGACTTAGTTTTCCCTTCCCGACTTTTCTAAGGAAAATCCAAGGCCCCCCCTGCTAAACTCCCGATCCAGCCAGCCTCCGCCTCGAAGCATTTGAAACAGACACCTGACCGAGCCTGTCGGCTTCGGTGGACACCGCTCTCTCTCTAAGGGGCATATAGTGCCGCAACCATACTCCTGTGTAGACCTGAATGACAATAGAGATTACAGAAGGTTGATGACCGAGAAGAGACCGGAAGAAAATTAGCAACCAAACGACAAACCGCATTGAACTTATTTGGTTGGGACTTTCTTGATCAATACTGAAGATGAGAAAACAGTCATTCACATGTTGTCCTGGTCATTCTCAAAGAGGGTCAGAGATTATTCTACATAAGTTGTGGAGAGAAGCTAACCTGTTGCGGTCTCATGATCTTTGTATCAGGATCATCCAGGGACTCTCGCCAGTGCGCCAAGTAACCAGCCATTCGAGGGACTGCAAATAAAACAGGGAAGAACTCTGTCGGAAATCCCATTGCCCTGCAAAAGAATTTCAGAGTTTTTCATTATTCCACCATCCTAAACCTTAAAGGCGTGACAACATCACACTGACATCGACGTACCTATAAATCAATCCAGAGTAAAAGTCGACATTGGGGTACAACTTCCTCTTCACAAAATACTCATCTGACAGAGCTGCTTTCTCTAAAGCAACAGCTACCTGCAGCGAAAATCAGAATAGACACGTAAGCATATTCCAGAATACCTAAACTCAGTTCTGCAATGTTATTTCAAAGCAATCTTGTTCCACATTAACGAATCTTCAACCTTTTCTTATCATCAAGATCATGCTATCTCCACCAACACAATCAACTGGTCGAGAGGCCATATTAACAGCAATAAATGCTTCAAGCATAGAGCTATCTAAGTTATGAGAGCTTTAAGTTCGAAGAAAACAAACCGAAACCATGTTTTTAGTGTGGAGTGTACTGCCAGTACTTAATATGTATAATCTGGAAAATTGATGCTCCAATGAAGCTTTTCTTTCCTTCTCAGAAAGAATTCAGAAAAGTGTCGATCTTCAAAGAAAGATGAATTTCACTGTCAAATTACTTTTTGTCTTTACAGGCAAAAAGACGCTTGCTTCTACTCAGCCAAAACAAGTCGATCAAAGATGAAGTAAAGCATGGTTAGTCCAGGACAATAATAGCAAAGATCTTTCCGTACTTTGTGTAGTGAAGGTTACAAGCAGGATAATCATAGAAAGTAACTTGATAAACATGAACAGGTAATGAGCCTATTTTATGTACAGGAGATTGATGTAAATGATTTTTCACAACCACATAAGTGTATTCTCCTTATTAATGCTGAAAGACGATAGCAGAAAAAGGTGTACATCCTTTGAGAAACAAAATTTAGAGCAACTTACCTCAATTAGAGGGTCCCGACCAACAATGGAAAATACTTCCTCAGCCAGTTTCTTTATGACTTTTGCTCTAGGATCATAGTTTTTATACACACGATGACCAAAACCTGACATTTTTCGTTTCCTGGAAAAAACCGAATTAAACGTTGAACAGAACTACAATGTTTCATGCCATTTGAGGTCATCAATTTCAACCGTAACTTACCGATTTTTCACACCCTCTATGAACTCTGGAATGTTCTCCACACTTCCAATTTCACTCAGCATCTTAAGCACAGCCTACAGGAATATAAGTAGCCTCAGCTGAGGGCAATTCATTACTTTGTGAAACAGAAACCAAGAGCAAGTCAAAGAGAAGCGTCCAGCTTGGCCATTTCAGACTTCACCTTTTTTATTTTTTTCGCTAAACCCAAAGTGAATGTCATTACTAAAGGAGACCTCTTCAGACTTCATCGTAATGGAACAGACAAAACAAGTACCTCATTTGCTCCGCCATGAAGAGGACCATAGAGAGCTCCAACAGCTCCAGCAAGTGCAGTGTACACATCAACACCACTGCACAAGCAGTTGCAGAATATTATACATCCAATTTATGACTTTAAGTTTCCTTGCAGTAAGGACTTGAAAGATGAATACCTCGATGCAAGATGCCTAGCAGCAGCGGTTGAACAATTCATTTCATGTTCAGCATGCAATATGAAGAGAATGTCTAGCACCCGTGCCAACCGAGGATTAGGTTTGTAAGAACGATTACCCCTGAAATTCGGTAAAAAATCTCCTCCACTCGATAAGTCTCATTTTCCCTTTTTCTATCTTCACCTCTAATAAGGAACGTTAATTAGATAAAAGCACAAAACAGAGCAACACTTACAATGAATCCAGCATGTATAAGAAATTCTCTGCATAAGAAAGATTACTGGATGGAAGAACTGGAGGCCTTCCTGCCATTCTCAAGTATGCAGCAGCTGCAATAGTTGGTGCCTGCATTCACAGAATATTTTCTATTAGGGTCAAACAGAAAGGAGTGAATGTTAGAGCAACTGAGGCCGAGGCTTTCATATGCGGCATATAAGATAGAGTTAAAAGAGAAGCTATAGAAGGGCCAAGAAGAGCCAAATTAGGAAATTGAGAGCAAACCTTCCCAAGAATGCGAGCAATTTGTTTATCTCTGACTTGCTTTGATTTGTAAAGATCTTGGCCCTGTAAACAGAATAATGGAATAATGGCTGTATACTTAACTGAAGAGCATAACTTGTATGATAATTTCGTAAATTTGATGAACAAATGAGTCTTGTTCGTGCAGATCTTGTTCCTCAGAAAAGGTGCTCTTTGCATAGGCAAGCAAACCAAACCGCCTTCAACCCCCAAACCCCGCAACCCCCGAGAGAAAAAGTATTACAAAAAAATGATATGGGAGTGAAGAAATGTCTGACCAGCTAATTCAGATTTAGCAAACTGCTTAGATTAATATTTTGCAAGGACTTTTTCAGAAACTCATATTACAAGCTACATTTAACTGGCCCGTAGCCCAAAAGCCAAACTACATGTCAATTCTAGTATCCAACGGCTTTTTTTAAAGGACGGACAAGGTTTCAACACCTCAGTCCCATGTTGAATAAGTTATTACTGACAATCGCAAGAAGATCCCTCTCTTTTCAACTTGACTAATTTAATGAGAAAATCCATTTAATGATTGTGCCAAACCATGAATGTCAATGGAACAGGAAGACGGTTGAAGTTTTAAAAACTCAAATTTTAATTGGAAGGTTTAAAGATAGTCAACGAAGAAATTCCAACAGGCACACATACCTACCATTTTGATTTTGGAAATGCTTATATCAGACACTAAATGTCACAAGCACATCAGTATTTCACGGATACACAATGCAATATCTAGAGGCATTATTACATGATAAAGACAAGATCGTGATGGCAAAGCAAAGAGAGCAGAGTAACACAAGGACTGGCATTTTCCAAATAAAAAAAGTTTCCTGCAAGTAACTTACTCCGAGAGCAGGATTGGCATCGGGATGAAAGACAGAAAGAGCACTCATTGCACTGACGAGTACACCCATTGGGTGTGCATCATGTGGCATTGCATGTATAATATCCTACATAAAGAACATGGATTAGAACAATTCAATCAAACATAATAATCCCACAAATGAGTCACAATCATTCGTAAATAAGAGTTATAGCACACCCTCTTCACGTGCTTAGTCCTATAAGGACCTCAATCGAGCTGAAAAGGAAAAAGAAACCAAGAGAACAGCAAGAGCAAACAAGGAGCTCTGTTCCATATAGTCTAAAGCATCTGATGAGATAATTGTGTGATTTTACTTGCTTTGTATTGAAAGAACAGAACAACTAGCAGGAAGTTGGTCACCCTCTAGCTCACTCGTGGAAAAGCAACAACACGATGTGTTTACTCTCGACAACCTAATGCAAACTAGATCTAGCGTTCTCTAATTATGGCAAGAGCCAGAGTTTAATATCAAGAGTTCAGAAGTGGAAGGAGAAAACAGAAAAGAGTGCCTGGAAGACATGACAAAACATTTCATTGGTAAAAGCATGATCAACCAATCAAAAGACTGACAAAGTAAAGCAAATGTAGGGTCTTGTTCACACTCAAAAGCGCCCTCTGGGCATTAAAGTTTACCAAAGGTAACAAGACACTTTGATGAAAATTGAAAAAGTAAAAAGTACGAAATTTTTATTTACCTTAGATGAAAAAATTTGCATTTTCAAAGCTGTTTTAATCGATGAATGCACCATATTGTCACTCAAAACATTTTCCAACGTAAAACAACATCCATATCACTTGCAGTACCATCGCCGGTTGAATTACAGCCTAGAGTTGAATTTAGCATAAAACCATCAGTTATCATATCAAAAGTGATTCAGTTTCTCCTTAGCTTTTGAGATGGAAAAGGGTGAGTGACAGAATGGAAACGAAAAGGCAATGTAGAGTTCACCGTGAAAGAAAAAGACTGCACAAATTATATTTTGTAGTACTGAACTTTTGGAAAAGGTGAGACGGAAAGAATGGGACACAAACCAGTATTCCTTGTGGAACTGCTGAATGTTGAGTAATAGCAAACTCCCAGTTGGCTAATTGACTTTCAGAAGGCAGATTTCCATACACTGCAATGGGAAACCGACTTAATTCTCAACTGATACAGTCATCAAAATCTCATGAACGAAAAATCATCGTGTCCATCAAAGTTTACAAATGAACAGACAATACACGCTTGCTAGGATCTTTCAGATCAGGTGAAATATGAAATTCAAGAACAAGAAATTGCAGAAAGAACACTCACTCAAGAGGTAAGCCACTTCCATGAAGGAACTGCTCTCGGCCAATTCTTCAATCGGATAGCCCCTGTACCTGAGTATCCCTTCGTCCCCATCGATGTAACAAATCGACGACCGAACAGGCGCTGTGTTCAAATATCCAGGATCATAAAGCTTGAGTCCCTTGTCATTCTTTCCAGTCGTTATCTGTCGGATTGCCGGCAACCAGTGCGACATCTAAACATCAGGACATAACATCCACACGAAAAATAACATGCAAGAGAATGCCATTACACGAGCTAGCAAGTAGCAACTACGTCCTCGAAAAATTCCATCGGCAATTAAAAGAAGTCGAGGTCTGTGCGAGCATTTCGACAGACAACTCGCGCGTTCAGGCGATTTTCCCGACCGAAACTTCAAATTCAACCAAATCAAACACTCTCAGCTCGGAGCAAGCTCATCTCGCAACCGATAGATCCACAAAAAATGAAATTCTGCACCGTCATAAGCTCACCTGCTTCAAATCGGTGGCCTTAACGGTGCCCTCTTCCGAAACCGGAACCCGGTACTTACGACCGGTGCGCTCGTCGACGACGGTCAACGAGCCGTTGAGGTTCCCGGGAGGCGGGACCCGGTCCTGAGCCAAGACGCAGCTCGGCTCGACGATCGGCGCCGCCTCGTGATCCCGCGGCTCGATCGAAGCCGCCAAGTGCGCCGAGAGGACGGCCAATCGACCGCGAGCCGAGAGCTGGAAATCTATGCTCGACATCTTCGGGAGCTAGCCGGCTGAAGCCAGGGATGATGGAAGCTAAACGAAGATGAAAAGGGAATGAAGGGGAAGAAGGTGGAGGGAAGAGAGGAAATCGGAGAGAGCTTGACCGAGGACGGTGACTAAAATATATATATATAT
>BCNH02000001.1:20099732-20160342 GCA_001662345.2 Metrosideros polymorpha var. glaberrima
TTTTTTCGAAAGAGGTTTTGGTTTAAGTGAATTTGAGATTTATTAGCCTAGGAAAGAAAATTCGAGTTTTGAGATTAGAATATGTTCTCCTCCTTTTTTTTCTGTCATTAGAATATTTTAAATTCGAGTTTTGAGATTAGAATATGTTCTCCTCCTTTTTTTTCTGTCATTAGAATATTTTATGTTCAGAGAGAAAATGCCATATTACTCTTTTCTCTTATTGCATTTATGATAAGATACAAATCAAAAGAAGGGGCCTTATCTATATATGACACATCTAATAACGATCATAAATCTCTCATTAATCTAATAGTGTAGATTCAATCTCCTCACTTATCACATACCTCTATAAGTACAAGAATTCTCTAGAATATAAGTATACGTTATTCATAATTCCCTTGTACTCATGCAAATTCCAAATCCCTATAAATTTCAATGCTTGGTCAGTCATTTTGGCCATCTCCTCGACTAATTGGGTCTCAAAAACATCTAATTTGTGGCATTAGGGAAAGTTTTGATAGTCAATGTGCTTATTATATATAACACGAGAGAGACGGTGCATGCAATTTTTTTTTCCTTAAAATGGTTATTCAACAAGTGTTTTGAGACACTCGTTGATAAACTCATCATTATTATTCGTGCTAACTAGAATAAAAGAAAATTATTGTCTTTTGATGAGCTGCTTTTTTAATTCAAATTTATCATGGTTTGAAGTTCCAATTCAAGATGAGAAAACTTTGCTTTAACAAGAAGCTCGAGCTAAATGAAGCAAAAAAAGTTAACTTCAAACAGTTTTCTAGATTGAATTTTATTTTTAGTTTTTAGTTTTATCATGGTTTATAGCTCATGTAATTACATTTGAGATTATCAAAATCTTTTAAAACACGTGAATGTCGATATAAATTTATGTACAATCTTTTCACAAATTTTTTTAGTATGTATGTTTTGGTATTTTCGGAAAAACGAGTGTAAAAGAATGGCTTAATATACTTTAACGGACGTATTGATCTTGCACTGTGCAGAATTTGACCGTACTTTGCCAATTTTTGAATGGGTTAATACCATGAAAAAATCATAAACTGGTACGCCTGTGACAAATTTACCTTAAACTATTTTTTTTACCACGAAAAACCCTAAACTAATACATTTGTGACAAATTTACTCCAAATCAGTACACCTGTGACAAATTTACCCTCCGTCAGTTTCTATCAAATTTTATTGTCAAATTGTTGAGTTTGATGACACGTGACAGTTAACGGGGTGTACTAGTTTTAGATTTTATCCTCCGTTTGTCTCAAGTTTACCAGTTTGGGATTTTTCGTGGTATTAATCCAATTTAACGAAAGCTAACGAAAGGTAAATTGGTCATAGGTGTACCAGTTTAAGGTAAATTTGTCACAAATATACTAGTTTGAGATTTTTCGTGATCAAAAAATTAGTTTTGGGTAAATTTGTCATATGTTTACTAGTTTGGGATTTTTCGTGATCAAAAAAATAATTTGGGGTAAATTTGTCACGGGCGTATCAGGTTGGAATTTTTCATGGTATTAACACTTTTCGAATTAACTAATCGCGTATAAGGAATTTACTAATAAATAATGTATCAACTAATTCAATAATTTTAAAGAGGGGGGCATTTCCGTCTGGGGACATCAATTGGATACATTAGCCTCCCCGAGAAGCTTGAGCCGAGCAGGAGGGGGCCCACAGGGACTCGGACCTCTAGAGCCTAGACCGAAGGAAAGTTCCTCCGCGAACGAGCCGCGTGAGGCGCTACTCGCTCTTAGACAAGCGACACGCGGGTCGAATCTGGAAACCATCACCATTCAGAGCGCGAGTAGACGTACACTAGCACTCGCGGCGTGGAGGGTGGCCGGCAAGAGACGTGTAGAACACAACCCACTAAAGACTAAACCCAGCGTCTCGAGAAACGCAGACGTTTATCTTTCTGGGATCAGATGATAATGTTCATGAGAGGTCCATTCTCAATCCCTAAGAAAGGAAAAATCCCCACGGAACCTTTCTAGCTTAAAAAAATAAAAATTAATTAATCAATTAGTGTTATTACGTCACATTATATGATAATCATCTAATTTCATGTACGATGGGAAATAAAATTCATAACAAAAGATGTCCATTCAGCACACCCATGAGAAGTAAGACAGGATTAGTGCCGCTGTAGCCAGAGAGTTTATTCCGCGATCGATAGGAAGAGAACTAGAAGAGCGTCATAGTTACGAAGCAACTCCCGTCTTGTCAAAGAATTTTAGCAGATCGAAGTTGGACATCAAAGAAAAAGATCTCATACGAAGCATCGAACTTCCTTTGTTCGGTAGATGCGCCATACCATGACTCTTGACGCCTCTCATTTTAATTTATTTTCTTGCCAAACCACCTTGCACCCCCGTTACCTGAGAAGTGAGCTGGCTATCATGTCATTGTGATACAGCTGCGAGGGAGCCATGAGACTCGTCCAAAACCGCACCTGCCTGGAAAACTATCTTTGTGATGTAGTATCCGTTTTGCAGGATACTATAACACCAAGGATAGTGATCCAAAGACATTAAGTTGCGAGTTAGAAGGATATTTGAAAACACGAGAATCTGAACTAAATAGAGAATGAAGGATCCCGAGATGGTCAAGTACTCCGCCATCGCCGATACATGGTCAATTCGTCGATTGTTAATTCGTATCTTTCGTAAACGGTAAATTTTCCTGATTCGGCACGCTTGCTTTCCTTCACTTGAATTCGACATTGTGTTTTTGAGCTGAGCAATGTGGAATGCATTTCTGTGCGGCTGAGACAGCTTAGCCGAAAGTTTGCTCTTTGATTTTGCTAAAACTGTAGAAAAATTCAGTGTCCCTTTTGAAATGCGTAGTTGTTAGAGCTTGCAAGTTATGAGGCTGTGGTGTGGCTTGCGTTGATTTCGTGCAAGTGCTATGACATAGGTGGGATTCTGAAGGCCCTTTCAAGCCTCTGCACTGGATGAATCCAGCAAGACTTGCTGTCATTCGCTCCACTCTTCGTCGACATTTCGGGTATGTCGAGTGTGATCCTTTGCTATAGGCAACTCGTTTGCATGATCAAGTTTTATTGCTTCATGTAATATTTGATTACTGTACACGGTAGCTTCGTGCCCGATAATGGGGGATGAGGCTGAATTCAAGTTCACCACATTTGAATACAGAGCTTCAACAAAAGCTGCAATTTCTGCAATCATTGCAGTCGATAGACATCTAGGATGCAAAACTCGCTTGGATAGCGTGGCTTCCGTATGATACATTGAACTCTGTTCTTCTTTTGTCAATGACTCTTCTTATGAGGATGAATATGTTTGTACCTGCTATCCATCTTTTGTAGATTTGTCCGCCTTTTCTTGATTTTGGAAGGATGCGTCCTCTGCCAGGCCTAACCTCCTGACAATTTTATGAGTGTATTTGACCATAGAGGTTCTTTCTCGAAAATGTGTAATGCTGTCGATGCCACATGCTACTAATTGGCTGATTTTGTCGAGGGTCGGCCTCGCTAGCTTTGGGCAAGGTCAAGGCCGGTGAGGACACCCCTCGCCGGTCATAGTTTATGGGTAGAGGAAGGAGGAAAATAAAAAATATATTAAAAATTATCCATGTCAGCTCCAACTGTACCACGTAGGATGACTGGCATCCATGTCAGCGAAATCTGGTCAAAATTGACCAGATAAACTCAATTGGCAAAACATGAAATTGTTTAGAACTCAATCGATAAAATTAAAAGGTCTGAATTAGCGAAAACACAATAAATTTAGAACTTTTTGGACAATTCTCTCCACATCAAACCAAAGATCTGGGACCACTCGTGTCATTTTCTTATTTTAGGAGAATTGAAGTCCTCAGGGCACATGTTTTTCAGCAGGATTCTGAAGCAAAAGGAGGGCTTACATGAACATGGGTTGGGATACATCGCGAGGGTCCTTTTGCATTCTACATGCAAGCCAGAAAAGAAGAAGAGATAACATAAGATGAAACCTTTCATTCACTTTGTTTTTTTTTTTTTTTGACATTCTTTTTGAGAAATGAGGCAGAAGAAATAAGATAAGATGAAACCTTTAATTCACTTTTTTTTTTTTACATTCTTTTTGAGAAAAATGAGGCGATTACCTTGTCATGGGGAAGAGACGCTCTAGGGTTTAAACTTGTGTTTGCATTATATATATAACGCTAAAACCACATCTCATGTAAGTAAGTGAGCGCTGTGACTAGGATTTGTGTGGAATGATTTTGCTATATCATTAACTAGCTGCTTAAAGCTCGTTTTGCAAAAAGTGTAATAGCAATTATATGTTCACATAGTCATCAAAATTGAGAGAGACAAAATGAAGAGGGTTTAAAATCATATGGGTTAATATTACAAAAAACTCCAAACTGTTACATCTATGACAAATTTATCCCGAACTAATTTTTTGACAATAAAAAATCACAAATTGATACATTTGTAACAAATTTACCACAAATCAATTTTTTTACCTTGAAAAATCCCAAACTAGTACACCTATAACAAATTTACCCAAAACTTAGCTTTTAAAAAATAATAATAATAACTTAGTTGACGTTTTTTCAATTAACTCATTTTCTAGTGACATAGCTTAGTTCATTTTCTCCGACAAATCCAAAAATTTAGGGTAAATTTGTCACGGGTGTATTAGTTTGGGGTTTTTCGATATCAAAAAATTAGTTTTGGGTAAATTTATCACAGATGTACCAGTTTAGAGTTTTTCGTGGTAATAACCCTAATAATTATTAAAGTTCAATTTGAAATTTCAATAATCTTAGCCATATTCAAGTACTTGCTCAATTCCGTGACAAGTATGATGTAATTATCAACAGATTATCTTTTATCGTGTGTCAATATCATTTACTTATGAAGTATGACAACATACCCCCTTTTTTTTTTTATAATTGTTAGAGTTACCATAAAAAAATTAGTCACCGGGTAAAACTCGTGCATGAGCGTACCACATGACTCAACCTCGTGCAAATTTTAACCACTTCGATACATGTATTTCTACCGGCATCACACAAATAGCACATAGTTCTTCATTTGATAAATCGACATAGGAGTCCAAGAGATCAAAGACTTGGTCATATTGGAAGAGAGGAGAGAGAGCAATGCTCAGGTCAGAAAAAGTGAAGGCAGAATTAACTCAGAAAAGAAGATCCAAAATGGATGGCAAGAACGTATTCAGATACTACACTGTTGAGAAAGTTGAAACCTTTTGAATGCAAAGAGTGGGTTCCAGCTCTCTTAAGTGTCCTTGTGCTCAGTGGGTGGTCTTGTTTCATCAAGGACCAAACCCCACTCCCCGTCAGCTTTCCTCTTCTCCTCTCCCATCTTTTCACGAATCCTTGTCCCTCACATCGCCCACAACTGTTGTTTTACGCCGGGGGATCCATCCGTTGGCCCGACACAGTTCTCTCGACGTCCATGAAATCCCTAGACGTTACGAATTATCGATTTCGCCGTGCAGTGCCGTTAAATTTCTTCTCAAACAACTTAATTAGGAAAAAACAACTAATGAATATCGACACATTTGCTTTTTCTCGCGCACCTGTTTACCAATGTTAACGAGAACACTATAATCTTTTCGCTAAATTATGCATCTTGATTCTTGGATTCGCCGACCCTAGAAAAGTACACTTGGTTTGCTCTAGACCAAAACGTGATCAATTATTCGAGCTCTTGTCGGACCCACCAATTAGTAGATCGTGAACAGGGGGGGATTGTTCTTAGACCGAACACTGATCGAAAGACGCATCACTTTGGATGATGGATCGCCACCTGTTGCAGAGCAGGCTTCCCAGGATTTTCCCCCACACTTGAAGATGCCATTGAATCCTAGTATACACATCGTACGTAGGATCCTGTGCCTCCCTGTCTACGGAGCTTTGGTTTCCTGGCGATGCTCATGTTGCTCTGTTTCGGCAAGTGGTGCTTTGTCCGTTCTTCTGATTCCTTTTTCACAACAAAAGAAGTTCAAGCACTGATCTTTCACACGTGAACATGCTCTCCTAAAAGTGGTAAGCGAAATTGGAAATTCATACGGTTTAAAAAGAAAAGACCCCATTCATTTATCCGGTTTCTTTTTCCCAATTGATCGCACTAATTTTGTTACTTAACGATCTAAGAAAGTATCGAGCAAATTTGTCACAAAAACCGCAATAGCACATCTAAGAAAAGATCATTCTGGCAGCATACATCCATCTGTTGGAATTTTTAATTTTGTGATGTGTATTTTCTTGGGTTCTTTCTAGCTCGAAATTCTAGGATTATGAATAGCCAAGAAACTGGTAACTGCCCGAAATTCTTTTGGAAAGAAGTTGAACCGGGGACCAGCAAGAGGCTATTTTGATTGACACGCAAGTGTGAAGGGTCGACTTTATGACAGGAGACCTCACACTTGACAAGCAGTGTCAGGTGATGTTTCTCTCATTGCCATGCTCGTGTAATTTTCACAAAGATCGCATTATGGCAGACATAAAGATCTCCAGGGAGGTTTTACCTAATCTTTTATTTTAACTTGCGTATTGATTTCTTGCCAGCATTCAAAACTCAGTAAGCTCCTACCATGACCCTTTGTTTCCTGAGAAATTAAGAGCTGATGACATATGGAGTTCTTCACGCCGTCTCTTAATCGATAGTCATACTTGATAGTCATATCTGATGACATAGCTGTACGAAATGAGAGATGGCAATTAGAGTACGAACTTTTCTTTTTAGTTAATGTAATCTTGCCATTTTCATTGATGCCGATGAAGAATACAAGAATATCAGAATATCTTGCATCCCTAAATATTAGATCATCGTTGGTCTGGCATGCAATTATCGTCGGATCGCTTGCATTGTAAAAGGAACTTGTCTGAACAATGGACACAAGGACACATTAGATGATGGCCAGTCTCATCAAATCTTTCGGGCAAAGTGTAAACAAAGCGCGAAATGGAAACTTTCAGGAGTCCTTCCAATTAAAAACAGGATGAATTAAGATGATAATTCTTCACAAGATTGGTACTAATATATCTTAAGCAAAGTTTTAGCTTATGAGCAGTACAGAAGTAAATTCTATAGCATTAATTTTTTTTTTCTTTTTACTATATGGAGTAGAATCTATAAGTAATCTACTACCTAACTGCCCTTCAAATCAAAATAAAAACCCACTAAACGAATAAATAAAAATAAAATGGACAACAGAGGGGAGAGTGCAAAGACAGAATATGAAGAGGTAACTGGGACGAAATACTAAAACCATACGGAAAACAATACTTGGGGAATACCCAGGACACCAATAAGGTAGAACCAATCAAGAATTGGAGATGCAGCTTCAGATTGCTTCATTGGCACGATCAAAGAGCCGTTCTTGCTGGTCTTACAAACATTGACACCAATCTTGACACTGTATGCTTCGGTTGGATTCAGGCACAGCCCAGGATTGCCGCTGAGATCCAAGTTCTTGCCCAATCTCTTCAAGAAGCCGGCATCAAATGGGACCACTCCAGTCAACAAGTTCCTGCTCAGGTTCAAGTGGTATATGTGGGACAGAGTCCCGAACCCGACAGGGATTTCACCCGTCAGCTGGTTGTTCTGGAGAGACAATGTGCTCAAGTTCATGAGCTGAGTGAAGCTAGGAGGGATAGTCCCTGAGTACCTTGAGTTGGCAAGCCTCAGCTCTTGCAATTTCACAAGCAAACCGAACTCTACAGGAAGAGGTATGTCCATTGGATTGTTTTCCATGATGAAGTACTGCAAATCTTGCAGCTTTGACACTCCAGTGGGAAATTTTCCTCTCAGTCGGTTGTTGCTGAGGGCTATGAAGACCAGAGAGTTCAGCTTCTCGATGGTGTCAGGAATTCTACCTATTAGTGAATTTGAGCTCAAGTCAAGCTTTTGAAGCTGACCCAGTTGGTCAATGGTGCTCGGGATTGAGCCTCCAAGTGAGTTGTAGCTCAGATCAAGGCCCACAAGGCTCTTCAGATTGCCTATTTGGAAAGGTATGGTGCCAATGAGCAGGTTGTAGCTCAAGTCAAGGTGAATTAAAGATTTCAGGCTGAACACTTCGACCGGGATGAAACCGGTGAGGCGGTTTTGGGACAGTGTGAGGACTTCTAGGGACTTGAGGGAGGATATTTGGGGTGGGATTGGACCGACGAGAGCGGTGTTCGATCTGAGACTGAGCTGTTGGAGGGAGGAATTGAGGAGCCGGTTCGGCGAAACAGAGAGGGTGGTCCTGGTGTGGGTGAAGCAGTTGAAGAAGAAGACGGATTGAATGAGAGGGAGAGAGAAGATGAGGTAAGGGAAGGTGGCCGTGGGCTTGCAGGTCGGGTTAGGAAGTGTGCCAAAGTCGAGCCTGGAGACATGGAGGTGGTTATCATTGCCGGGTCTGCATTCTATTCCAGGCCAGGATGAGCCAGTCCCACATGGGTGTGGGTACGAGGCCCTCCAGTTTTGGTCTGAGGACATGGACTCCATGATCTTGAACAGGACCTCAGATTCTGAGGGAAGAAGCATGGTGTTTGGACGAGAGTTGGTGCTTGTGCGAGAGGGTGGTGGCGGTGGTGCGGCGGTCCTTGGAGGGGCATTGATGGGCAGAGAAGGGAAACAAGAAAGGAGTGAGGAGAAGAACACGAGGAGGAAGAGTAGAAGAAGAGGAGAGACTGAGGGAGACGAAAGCATTGTGGCTGAGGATTTGAACTGTGATCGGTTGTAGTAAGCTTGAGCGACTTTGGAAGGGAAGTGGGTTTCATCTGATGGGTGAGTGACAGAACTTAACAAGAGGAGAGAGAGAGAGAGAGATGTGACTGAAATGATAGGTGGGGCAAGTTTGATTAAAGATGGGTGGGTCATGGCATGAGCGAGATTTTGAAGCCAAGGTAGGGTAGGGTCAACAAGGATGGGAAAAATTAGACACCCTTCTTGTCTGAGGGAGAGGGGAAACTTAAAGCGCATGTCTCACTTCATCAGACACGTGAAAATGATTAAGCCGTGTGTCTGAGAGAGACAGGGAGAGATCATCAATGGAAGGTCAAGAAAACTTCCGCCTTTCTCAGAGGAACAATGCCACTGCGGCCCCGTTTGATTTAGCATAATACTATTTGATATAATATATTTTAAAAACACATTAAAAAGTTATTGACGTAAGTGCAATTTCGTTCGGCTTTTCGATGAAGATGAACGGTCATGAACAATGCCAACTTGTATTCCGAAAATGTAACTTCCCCAAGTATCTTCAAACTTGCTTCGAATTAAGAGACTTTAAAGAGTCACGAAGATGTAATTGCATTTTCCCAAAGTAGGTCAAAATAAGTTGTCAAACGAGATTGCATTTGACTAAGGGACTTTACAGTCCCGAAACCCATTTGGAATGTTGGAGTTAGCGAAATTGAAAAGCTTAAGACTGAATTGTCAAAAATACAATAAATTTATGACTTTTTAGACAATTTTTTCTAGTTTTGCGAGTTATAGATCATTTTAGTTCATGTCTCTCTCTTCCTCAGTTAAATTCTTAACTAGCTTTAAGGTCCTCCCGCAACCCTATTCAACATGGATCTCTCTTCGATTTTCATGTGTAAACTACCCTGTGTTCTTTTCACCTTATTCACTTCCGATTTCGACTCGTTATTGAAAAACCTTAAGTAGGAAAGGCAAAAAAGAACTATCCGTTGATCGAGCATACCACGGGGCCAGCACAAGCTCGACTCAAGTTCAAATCTTCCAAATATCCACCGTTTTTTATTTATTTAATTTAATATGCACATGTGTGGCTTCTGCAGAAATAGTACGGGAAAACAAATGCAAGCTAGAACGTTAGATGACATTCTTACTTTTTTACTAGATGAACTTGAATTCAAGTGAATTACTTCCCCAGACAAATCTAGCAGAACCTGCAATGGTCATACATATTGTACGACTCTCCCACAGAGATGGGTCCCTTTCAACACTTTTCCAAACTCCCCATTTTCTTTTCAAAAATCCCCAGTAATGGTAATTTCTAGGTTCTGTGGCAGCCCGATGAAAGGAGAGACACCAGGTATCTAAATTGACAGGCCACTGAAAGCAATGTCTCTCTTAGAAAAACATAAAGATCAGTAGTTTAGAGTTATTACTTATTACTTTAGCTGTAAGTGCAAAATAATAATAATAATAAATAAAAAGACCTATTCTCCAAAAGGGGGGAAACTACAGAAGAAGATTTATCCACCTGACAGCCAAAACAATTAAATGGGAGTATGAATAGCAATCCTTTGCTTAACCAAACCAAAAAATGAGAAGAAAAAAAGAAGAAGACGAAAACAAAACATATCCTATATCACTAGTTTAGAGTCTATTTATCATAATATGAATAGGGAAGATTGCCTTGGTCATACCTATGTTACAAATATATCACACTAGCACAACTAGCCAAGAGAAGAGCTCTGTACAGAACCTTTCTGCATGCCTTGAATATAAAACAAGTGGATGCATGCTGCTAAAGCTCCTACAAAAGCCTTGTCTAACATTTAGTAAATCAATCGTAGCAGCTTATGAAAGAACTTAAAAAACTAAAACAAAACTACCCTCTCAAGACTAAAACTCGAGCTTCTCCCCAGCGTACAAATAAAGCTGATGCTGATATTGTTTATCAGAAAAAACTGTTGAAGGCCCTTAACCTCGGGTGTTGAACAGAACATATATAAGTCGGCCAAACTAACTTCTTGCAGATGTCAGAGTGTTCACAGCTGAGATCACCTCACGTTAATGTGGTTAAGAAAGTACATGAGAAGCCCGACTCAGTCTTGTGATGCCTATCAAAAGTAGAAATGGGAGGGGTTAAGTCATGCACCGACATGGAGCAAAGCATATACAAGTAATGAAGAGAACTTTTATATGTCGTGATGGATGAAGAAGTAAAGCACCAACAACTTACTGCAATTACGGAAGATGCATTTCACACCTCCACCGCAGTTTGTGATTCAATATCACCAGCAACATGTGACAAATGTGAGTCATCAGCCCTATCCACTGCATTCTGGCAATGTGGATCCAGGACCCCCTTATTTCCACTGCAAAATTGTGATTCCTCAACTTCTATAGACATGGCATCGAGCTGTGATCCATCGTTCCCAACTCCATGGAATGGCTCCACATCAGTGAGTTCACTGACGGTTTGAAATGGATGTTGATGATTAGCTTCTCCATCTGAAACGGTGCAGAGTTGCACATGATCGCCATCAACAGATACAAGACAAATCTGTGAATGGTCCTCTGTGTCCAAATTACATAGCTGCGAAGTGTTGTCAATTTCGGTTGGCTCTAATGGCAATTCATCAACTTTTACAACTGCACCATGAAACTGTGACCGATCATCTTCACTGGTTCCATCACAGTCCATTGGTTCATCCTTGTGCTTTTGTTTCACAAAGCTCTTCCTCCTAACCTTTTCCTTACCTCGTGCCCTCTTACCAAGTTCTGTTATTGGGACACCTGAGGCAATGACTGGGGTTTCAACCTGGCCCCTCAGACATTCATGGGCAATATACCTTATCCTTGAGATTGATTCTACCTGCTGGGGATCTAGACCATCTATCGGGAATGTGTCGGCAATGTGGGCTATGTCCCTTAAACCAGAATTCTGCAGATATATAGCAAATCAAGAAAGTTAAAATTCTGTTCAATGAGAATTGACTTACTATTATTGATATAGTCTTACTGTTCTTTGGAACTCCGATGAAAGTGATATGGGCCTGCCCACAAATCGACGAGTAATCTTTAGGTACCACTGCATGTATTCACTCTCATCGATGCTATCATCACCTTCCGCAATAGTAAGTCTGCGATTCACCCACTCATTAAGCTCAAATTCCATCTTCCCTGACAAATCAACACCTCCATCAACTCCACGATTTTTCCTTTGCCACTGTGGCACATCCTCAGGAATATGCTGTGGCATTCCACATTGCCTTAAGCAACGATCTGGAAGGTGTCTTTCGGCCTTGTCGAAACATATCAACATTGTCTTTGATCTTCCCAGGTTAAGATTGCTTTTCATATCTTCAGGTATTACTCTACTGTCCATATGTCTATAAGGGAGCCACTCCACCTAGAACCAATGTAATTGGAATTCTCTTCACTCCACAACATCCATTAATGATAAAATCATATAGAACAAATTTGAGGAGGGAGAAACAAAAGTGACACTTACATCACATGGTTTCAAGGCATCCAATGCCTTTCGATAGTAAATGACATCACGGTTGGCTGTTGGACCGATTTGTTTCCCTCTCCACCTAAGTACATAAGGAAAGCAATCATGGGCTGGATCAAGCTTGAGCTTTGGTCGCCCAATATTTAAGTGGTAATAACTCCAACACTGCAAAGTCAAACTAAGAAAGGTCAAATGACCACATATGAAGTCTAAAGAGAATATGCATCAATGATGTAGCAAAGCATTTATCAACAATATGAAACTGATCTACAGCTTCACCAGCAGTTGAATCTGCCATAACACTGGAATGTGTGGTGAAATAGATGAGGAAATTACAAATAACCTGGAGAAGGGTCAAACAGCCACTAATAGTACTCTGAGAAGCAAGAGAAGCATTCCCCAGTGCTCTGTACAAGAAAGCCAGTGCCGCTGCACCCCAAGCATATTTTCCACATTGTTCAAAATCTCCGAACAATGGAAGGTACATTACGGGGACTTTGTTCCCTGTAGTAGTGGAAAATATGGTGCTTCCTACCAGATATAACAGGTATGCACGTGTATGGCACTCAATATCTTCAAGAGGAGCATCTTCAGGACAATCAGAGAAAAACTCTTTTAACCAACTTAACTTGACCATGCCACCACTAGCATACCCAGCTTCCGGGGCTTTCCCAAGGAACTTTTCACAGACAGTATTGCAAGATGTATATGTGATTCCAATGACAGGGTCTCCATCAATTGAAAGTCCAAGCAAGACAGCAACGTCTTTGAGAGTTACTGTCATTTCTCCAACATTCATGTGGAACGTATTTGTCTCTCTCCTCCATCTCTCAACTAAAGCAGAGATAAGCGGATTGTCCAGACTGATAGCAGGAATTAACCTCAAGTACCCAAATCCAGCCTTCCCAACTAACTCTATCTGTTTGGCATTGAGTCTCCACTGATCCAGCTTTGATGTGTGCTCATGACATCTTAGTGCACCACGCTCCTAAATAGCAATGCAATTATACATTAAACCCATATGAAACAGAAAAATTCATAAAAGGGAGCCATAGCTTCTTTGTGCATGGAATTTCTCAGGTTGCCAGTAACTATCCTTCAATTAAATTTGCTAAGACAAAGACCAAATTTTCTGATTTCCAAGTGCCAAATCCTATTGTCTGTCAATGTACTACAAGTCTATAAAAATTGCAACACATGCAAGTTATAGTTCTTCAAGTAATGGCCTTCTAGTTAGCTTCTTTGACACATGCTAGAAGGAGCTGATTAAAAACACAGATGCACGAGGAACATGACTAGCTGTGGCGTCTCCCCATGCACTACACTTGCTTCACGAAATACAGTTTTTTGGTTAAAGAGAGCTCCTAAGAAACTGTGATCAGAATCTTTTGCTTACAACAAATTCCTCCATAAATTACTTTCACTTTCTTGAACATCAGTTGATAATGTAGCATTAGCACAATCTAGTGGGCATGAGCTTTTAAAAGAACTAATTATAACTGGCAAAACATTAGGAAACTTGACATCATGAGACAGAGAAGACTACTAATGAACTACACCTGTCCATCCCAAACTGCTGATGAGACATGCTTATCTTGATCATAAAGTACAGATACATCAATTGGACCAGGGTTGATTGCACTGGGTTCCACCACCACTACTTCCATCGATTCCATCGATTAACTTCCTGCCCAATCAGACACAGCACGTACAGCATATTAGTATGACTTTTAAGTTAAAGTCAACTATCCTTAAATTTGCAATTCTCAGGAGCATGCATGGATATAACTCACAGTTAAAAATGTCAGTGCAATTAAGTTCCTCTCTCCCTCGACTGGAATAACCATAAGAAGAAGCAGATCTCTCTCTCTCTCTCTCTCTCTCTCTTCTAAGGTCCAAGTTATCCATGCTTTAAAATAGACTTAATTTATAAATCCTTCGTGACCTAAGGGCATTAGGGCAAAGATAAATTCTGCAAAAGTTTGGGTTTGGGTCCACAGACCTCAATGTTTCTTTAAGAAAACAAAAATTTCCTTCCATAAATCTCCTTAGGAGAAAGGGTTCATCAGAAGTTGCCACAGTTGAAAGCACAAATACCATTGCCATGTCAAAATTCTAAAGTAGTTTGGGGGGAGGACAAACAAAATGCCACAGGACAACCAACAAGTATCATTAGCAAATCATGTTTCTGAAGGTTGTTTGACATCAGACAACCCTAATGTACGGAGCAAGAATATCAAGTTGCTTAGAGGCATCTGAGCAAATAACCGTTGATTAGTTGATTCTGTTGGATTCTCTATAATTTAGAACCTCAATAGATGGATATCTGCGGAGGTGATACTTTTCTGAAAATGGATCTTCTATGCACTTGATGCAAAAAATAGGTACTCAAGGAAATGGTAACCCGAAGAAGATGTGCCTCCCTATCTCAATCGCCTGATCATCAATAGAAATTTGTCGGTCACACATTCCTACCACAGATCGGTCAAGTATTACGACGCCTTCTAGTCCACTATGGCAAGATCTTAAAGTCAATGATTTAACAAGTACCGCTTCATCAAAAGCAGCTTGAAATTGAACTTCAATTGCACTAAATTAGTGCAGGACACTTCAAAATTCCGTTAAAGTCACGCCTGTATCAGATAATTTAACTTTTACAATTTAGTAGGGGTTAAAAGGAATTAGTACAGTGTAGCTCTTATCACAAGCTATAACATCTTAAGTGCTAAGCAGGAAACTCATTGGTAAAAGAAACATTCCTCAAGTTTTGTTTCTATCAGGCTCATTTAAAGAGAACCAAAAAAAAAAAATTAGGACCAAAAAAATGCACGAACCAGTTTTTTTATTTTTTCCCCCGAAAGCTCTTCCCATTGCCTATTCTCTCCTTTTCTTTAATTTTCTATTTCATATGTTCTCTTATTATGAGCATTTAGTGTCTCATACTCGGAAACATCTAAACAAAAAATCCGTCACGAATAATTAGTCTTGAAAATGAAAGTGAATAAGTTTACGTGCACAAGAAGCATGGTAGAAACTTGAAGCACATCCAGCAAAATGGACTCGATTTTCAAAATGCCATCTTTGTTAGAGCTCCAAAAGCCTAGCAGATAAAACTGAAAAGGGTAAGGAGAAAAGTTCAAACTTTTCTCCAATCCCAGAAGAGGTAACAACTAGGACGTATGGAAAATCAATCACTGCACATGGAAACTCTGAAGATATGCAGTATTCCCGTTATGCCGGGCTCCCATTTACTTTAAACCATTTTTTTTACAGCTTTTGAAATCGAAATCCCAAGCGCCATTCGTCATCCTGATGGAAATTCCGAAATCCCCAACAATTGCGATCTATACAAAGTCCTTAAAGACGTAATTTTTCCATCAAACAGCCAATTTCAACAGACTGCAAATGTCACAAGGTCCACAAGCCCTAAAAGAAAAAGCCGAGCTTTCCGGGAGGGCTCCGGCGTTGCTCAATGCCAAGCCAGCTCGGAATGCTCAAACACACTTCGCATTCAATTCGAACGCCCATCATTTTGCCCCCAAAATCTGCAGAAAACCCTAACTAGCCAAGACGGACAGACAAGACAGACAGAGCGAGGAAGATCCATTCCAACACAAAAACGACGACGGCGATGGAGGAGTAATAAAGTAAAGGGACGGATTACCTGAAATCAGATGGTGTAAAGGGCGTCTTTTCTTTGAGCCCAAAAACGACGACGGAGAGGGCAGCAGTCCCTCCCTAACCATGAACGAGAGCAGCAGGAAGAGAGAGAGAACCCCAAACCCCCGCGCCTTCTCAAAACGACGATGGAGGACCTTCAATCGGGTGCGGACCGGGATCACGGTTACTGATGCTGAGGGCTACACGTGGAGCGAAACAACTGGGCCGTGCAGATTCCCGGGAGCAGCCCACGGGTCAAGATCCGGTGCGGCCCTACCCAAAAACCCGACATCCGGGTCGGGTTAAGTAAAGCCCCGGTACTCTTGATTCAGACACTGGGTGGTTTTGTGTTGTTAAGCATCCTCTGTAGGCATTCAATTATGCAAAACTTGAGAAAAGCAACGCGTCAAATTGCAATTCTTTTCAAATTCTCGACAATATTCTCTGGAATTTAATAATTTACCGAGCCAACATGAATTTCATCTGCCGATCATAAGTAATGCACCGTATCATTTTGGTTCGCAGCAAAACATGATGCTCGCTCATCAGATCCCTTAAGACACTATCTTTATTATCTGCAACGCTCTCCTGCTTAGGAAGGAATGGAGGATGATGAGGAAGAGGAGAAAGAGAATGAGAATGACCAAGAACCCTGAATCGGCTCTCCTACGGAGTATAAACTAATAATGTCCGAGAAAATTAATAAACTAAAAAAAAAAATCGAGACAACGGTATAATTTAAAATGATCAGATTAAAACAAAGATACTTTCAACAGGGAGTATACAGTGAGGTCATTGTCATGATCTGTTACCACATTGAAAGTTCCTGAAAGAGTTAAGATAATATTATTTTTTCAAGAGTACACTTTCAGTTCATAACCAGTTTGGGAGGCACATGGGATCCAAGAAAAAAAAAAGAGTTTTTATTTATATTTGATCGAGGCCAGGAACTAGAGATGGGTGGAGACTGGGGAACAATGGCAATTTTGAAAATTATGGGTTAATTGGCATACATGACCAATATTAAACAGTGTATTCAATAATAGAAGATGGATCCAATGAGAATAGGCTCTCAATCCTCCCTAGTGCAACTCACGTGCTTGTTCCAGTGGCAACATTAAAGAGTCATGAATGAAGAACCCTAAAAAGAATAAAAAGATAAGGAGAGACAGAATAATTTTATATGTCGAGATATCCCTTATCTGGTTCTTCTAATATGATTTCAATGTTGTCGTGCGAAAGTTGATTTTTTTTTTGTATTTTCTATATATGTTGTTGATCAAAATTGACAGTTGATGACTTTTCCGTCCTTATCCAATATCATTACCATGAGATTGATTTTTCATAAAAGAGCATTATCGTGAATTTTCCCTTAATCTGTGAATGCGGCAGAGGTTGCCGCGGTTGGAAAATCGATTGCATGAAGGCTTTTGTCCGCTATTAGGATGCAGCACATCTTCCTCCTAGTATCCTCGCCAACACAGCCGATCTCCATACATTGGAGGGTTAGTACCGTGATAAGCGAATCGCAGCAGAACCACGTAAAGGCTTTTTGCTTGTTTCAGCATATTTAGAAATAGATTCGTTATAGTCTCTGCTGAATGTTCTTGGCCCTGACATATCTATTCCTGTTTTTCGTCGCACTTTTATATATATGCTAGGAAAACTTAGTTTCATGACCTAAGTTTCAGGAAGTTCAAACGATGGCAAAGAAGAAGGCAGCGGAAACTGCACTAGCGTTCATTGAACTTCTGGTTTCTCAGTATATCCGCATGTGGAACTAAAATGAATAGAAGTGTGCATAGTGCACAAGGAATGTTTTTCTAGTCTTGTTCATCTTTCATTAGCTTCTTGACTAATCGAAACTAACAAATAAATTAAAACTAAAGAAAGGACATCGAATATCACGAGTCGCAACATAAAAACCTCGGGATGTTACCAAACATGAACCAAATTGCGTAACTAGACATGACCAAGTTGTGAGTAAAAAACCCAAAAGCCAGGACTGAAGCGGCCTAATTGGGTAGATTCTATCTTAGGACTTGTTTTATATCTCTCATTTTTTGTCGGGCTACAATTTGGGCGTAGGGATTTATTACGGTCCATTCCTTGGTTTAGTGTGGCCGTTCATTGGATTAGCGAGGGCTACTACATTAATGACGTTAACGTAATCAAATAATATATTTATATATAACAGTTCAGAGAGAGCGCTCCAAGTGCAATGCTAATTGAAGGATTACTATAAAAACCGCATCTTTTACATTGAAAACGACCCTTAACGGTTCGGAGAGAGCTCCAAGTACAATGCTAGTATAGTAGAAGGACCACTACTTTCACATTGAAAACACCCGGTCTGTATTTTTTTTAAATGAGAGTTAATTTTAAAATTAACCAAAGTCAGGTAATTTAATTGCAATACTAAACAAAAATGCATTTTCTTTGTTATAAATATTTATAGAATATCATAAAATAAAGAAAATTATATTTTAGAATATTTTGTATTTGGTCATAGCCTAACATCATAAATTCGTAAAATTTGATTTCTTTTCATTTTACACTCACGACTCTACGATGCATCAGTGCTAGGTTGTGCAAAATCCACATATTCATTAATCTTTTAATGAAATCTCTTTACATTATCCTAATGCCTCCATATAGAAAATTAAAATCAAGCAAAGTAGTTCGACACAATTCTGATATCATCGATAAAAAAAAAATTGTATACTTTAATTGTTAAAAAATAATTCAATATATCCAAGTTTTGATGACTTAATTTATCTTCTTCTTCTTTTCTCTTGTTATTATGTAGCATATTTTGTTGGACAACTATGTATTTTCTTTTTCCCATTTAAACTTTGCCACTTTGGAAACCCCATAAAGTGGGATTTTTAGAAACGCTGGTGTTAAATTAAGAAATTTTCCCATGGAAAGCTCCATCACATTTGTGATAGTGACCGAGCGGTTACCTTCTCATTTTCCTTTTGATTAATTCCATCACAGAGGAAATCGTGTCTAGAATGTTATCCTTTCCTGTTCAATGATCTTCACATATATCGGACGACCGTATGTTATTTCTTGATGATCTGGGACATTCCTGCTCTCTAGACAAAAAGAGAAGTAAAGTAGAGATTAATCCTTTGGTACTATCCATTACTTGATACTTGTTAGCATTCATTTGTACAATTTGCAACCGAATCTCCGAAGTGGCAAATTGATACTCTCCAAATCAATCATTGTCCGCAAACGGCGTACCCTTATTGATGAATTTTTGATAGGTAATACAAGCATATGCATGAGACTAGCTAGCGAGCAGCTGCTTCTTTTCACTGTAACTTTTTGTTTTTAATGCTCAATATGTATAATGCATTCGGAAGTTGCGTACACTCCACGAGCATGAACCCTGGAAAAACTCTTAACATAGGATGGCAAATTAGGATATCTAATGTACAGAAGCTGGAAGTGTGGGTGAAAAGGTTCCATTCTTGTCACAATCTGCTAAAAATTCATTCAACCCATCCGTGAGTTCAGGATATTTGCTAAAGTAGATCACTCACCTGGAGAAAAAGGAGTTCCAACAAATCATCATGAACTGAGCAAGAGACACACTAGATGGAGAAATTCTCAGGAAGGTGACAGGGCAAAAGACAATATCATCCGGAACAAAACAACTTTGAGGCACTATGGTTCTGATGTGTCCCCTCTCTCTCTCTCCGTCTCTCTCTGCTCCAACTGCCACCAGCTTTCTTGAATTGGAGCGGAGTGCCGACAATGGCCGTCCTTAACACTGCCCCGCCATCAAGAACGACGGCCACATTCATCTCAATCGACTGAGGTAAGGCTCTTCGGCATCGGTTTTCCTCCTTCCTTTCATCTGCATTATCTTCTTTTCTGCTTCATTTCAATCCGACTACTAAGCGAATCACATAATAGTTTTAATGATCGTAACAAAATGGAAGTGCAAGAGGATAAAAGTCTGCAAACGACTAAAAATCATTTCAAGTATCCGGGTATGGGGCCAGGGTCCCTAATCCTATGTGACAAGGTATTGACAGTAAAGATGACGACAGGTCACAGTTATCTATCTCGAAGCCCAGCACTACTCCTTTGTGAGCTTGCTGGTGAATCTCAGTCCATGCGAACATCGACAGGCTAGACCAGACCGACCGAATGCTGCCATTCGATTCCTTGAGATTCATTCTTGCATTACATTAACACAAGTCGATGTACAATCTCTCTCAAGCACAAGCCGATGCTCTGTTGGACGAGGGGAATTATTTCTCTGCACAGTTTCCTCGCCGTCCAGATCCTAAGCAGAGAGTTGATTTATTCTCAAGAAAAGAGAAGATAAAATCTCTTGTGGGGACAAAATACAACATCGACCCAGCAAAGAATAGCAACTTTATTCGATTTTCCCGATTCCAATGACCAAAGAAAAGAGAATATGATGATAGCACAAATTGTTGGACAGTAAAGACCAAAATTAAGCCATATAATTTACAAGAGACGCCATCAGTAAAACGATGTTTTTTCCACCAAATCCCGCCTCAGGGACTCCAGGAGAGTATCAAAAAATGTAAAAAGGGGCGCAAAATTTGTCAATGCATCAAGCTACAATTGCTTCCATATGGCACCTATCTCTTCATTCGGTCAGCTGAAATAAATCGCACCTCATACCCAGAACAAGGAGCACTTCTGCTTATCCAGATTCATGCAGTAATCTTGCATTTTATCAATCAGATGCGTAGACTATGAGAACATGCGGAGGAAGTTGTTTGCATATGCCATTGGCTTCACATCAGGGTGCAGCTGCAATTATTTTCAAAATAATCCAAAAAATTAGCGGAAACAATCTCAATTTCTTTCCAGATTAATTACTTGGGGCACTTGGTCTTTCCTGACCCAGCTATGCACTAAAGAAAAAGAAAAAAATCCACAGAAAGGAAAGTTAAATGAGTAACTGACCACTGCAGAAAATGTGACAATGTTGGGCTTCATATCAGGGGCTTCAAATCGAATAAAAGCACCTTTATTACCCATCTGAGAGAAATCCAAATCAATGGTTAAGAATATGTATACCTAGATATGACAAACGAAGACGGACTCTTTCTTCTTTTTTGGCTAAATCAACAGATAGAGAAAGCACAATGATTCAACAATAGTTATGGCAGTACTAAAGAGAGGACTGCCGCTCATATACTCAACTGCTGCAAACAGAAGAAAACGTAAGAATTCGGAATTTCCAAGTACCTGATCACAATAATTTGGAGCAGAAAATACGGTAATAAGTTTTCCATCATGCTCAATCTCATAGCCTTCATCCTTCACTTCATGTGACCGCACAACCAAATCTGTTGAGGAGATTGGGAGTCAAGTCACTAAATTGATAAGAGAAATTTGATAGGCTTAGCAAGGAGGAGTCGAGCAGGCACAAGGAAAACAGAAAACCGAAGCACAGTAAATAATACCTAAGTTGTTTTCTTGCAAAAACTTTTTGGTGACATCTCCACCAAAAGAAAGACCCACACCCCGCTTGCTAGGACCTCTTCCAGGTAATGGTTGGGGATCGCTCCAAAGCAATTCACACATCAAACCTGACAAAATCAGATAATAACATATAAAGCAAGAACTTATCTAAATGGCACGGACCATCACCATAAACACTCCTTTTTTTTCACGTGCAGTAGAAGACACTGGGTAATGATGTGGTGGGGAGGAGGGGTGGGGGGGAGAGGCACTGAGAAAGAGAGATTCGGGGCTGTGACAGATAAAAATCTAAGCCCCTGCACAAAGGAATTTTACTGGCTATTAAAGGTAATGAATGTGCCAACTCACCTTCCTCAGGAGGCTCGCAGAACCGATCGATTGACCTGATGTCAGAAAGCTTCACACCGTCAACACTAAAAAGACCTCCATGAACCACGAAAATCTTCTCATTTATCACATGTGCCAAAGGAAGACAACAGAACACTTCTGCAAAGAGCTCGACAAATGTTTCACTCAACTTGGATCGAACTTCTCCCTCAAACCCATATATTTTGTTCATGCTCTTGCTCTCATGATTTCCTCGGGCAAGATATATAGCTGAAAAAATTCAAAAAGTCTTAGATCTTAAAGACAACCAAAAGAAATATGCCTTTCAGTTTGCACTGGTTTCAATAGGCTTGAACAGAGATTATAATGCGTAGACTAATAGAAGGGGTGACATGAAATGACGAAAACACGAAAGTAAGAGTCCATATGAAGACTTGTAAAAAAAGGTGCTTTTGTGAACAAAAACAACATGACATAGCTACTCTTTCAGAGAAATTGAAACTACTATAATTTGAAAGCATGACTAGAGAGGGTTTACCTGATGGAGACATGCATTTGAATGCAAACAAGGTAAGGATCACTTCTACAGAAAATGATCCTCGGTCCACAAAGTCACCATTAAATAGGTAAGGATTTTCTTCTGAGGGAAGCCCATTCAACTCGAAGATATTCAAAAGATCATAGAACTGCATATGAAGAATGAATGAGCACTTGTAAACCCAGTAGACATACAATTTTGAACAAGGAGCAACACAAGCAATTCCGGAAGTATGAGCAATCACAAAAAAAGAGAATACAATGTTCTATATTCAATCAATGTACATCTTAACATAAGATGATAAATGAACAGTAACTTGATGCAATCTAGTTATTCAATAGTCTAGTAATGAAACCTATAACACATTGTTCAACATAAAACACCAAAGACATTATCTTTAAGATGTTACAGCACTCAAGCCAAAATAACAAGGTGAAAATCCCACACTGAGAAAAAGGGATGAAACTTCCAACTGCAGAAGAAGAGAGCAAAGGAGAGAAAAAGGGGGGTGGATGAAACCTTCTCATGCCAAAGCCAAAAGACTGCTGAATCAATCTTACATCCTATGCAAACTCGTCTCTACTTGATATAAGTACCACTTTGGATGAAAATAAAGCTCAGTGGTTTATAAGGCATCAGAAACCTGTTCCCCAAAGCAGGTAATGATATAGAAACATTATCTCGCATATCCTTTCCGTTGGCCATCTGAGTACACTGTAAACTTATCCCCTACATATCTATTTCTATCCCTTTTCTTCACCCAACATGTACTTTCTCCTGCAAGTGACCCCTCTCTACCAGTCTACTGTCAGAATTTTCTATATGTCCTATTCAATGTCAACATCACCACCATTAAGAAATGTCAGAAAGGAAGACACTGCGTACAGTTCAGCAAACTTCAGCGACCAAGCAACTCATGCCGACAGAGGCATGACGAGGTTTGTGCGCTGGCACATAACTATATAAGGTAAATGAGACATCAGAAACACCACCCTATCTCCTCTCCCTTGCCTGCCCAGGACCAGAGTTGCCAAAGCTAATGTTCATGAATGCTCTACTGGCCAAAAAATATTTATGAATGTTCAATTGAACTCAGCTTGTATATTAACTTTTTTAATACAGTTTTGGCACATCACACATACACAAGGAAAACCCTTGTACTATTGACCAAGAGAAAACTCAGTAATCATATTGTTCAATTAATTCAATCAACCAAGCACAAAGAACAGTAAAATAATAATTCAGCAAAACAATGAAAGTCCTCACTAGGCTGTCATTAACATCAAAGTTCAATAAAGTAGACGTTCTTGCTACAGTGCGCTATATCGATCCTTTCTGTTAGTAATTTGTTATTCCACCTTTGATGTTTCTTGTTACAAGAATGACGAATTACGGGAATATATATCATAAAACTACTCTATTTGTTGATCCAAGCTTCATTGCGGCATTGGCGAAATCTAGAAGATTACAATTTAAGCCGGTAATTGACAGCAATCCTGGACAGAGCTCCAGCACTAACTCTGAGGTGTAGTTGTTTCACATCAAGACTAATACCTCACCAGCTAATCACATTCAATAAATGAGCATTCTCATCATAAAGGAACGACCTGGCATGCCACCAGTACTTCAGCATAATGCTTAGGTTTACCGAGTGCCAATTCTTAAGGTTAAGGATGCTGAATGTAAAGGAATATTACCTGACCATGTACATCACCACACACGGTAAAGTGTTTTCCATGAGGAACATTTATAGCAACAAGAGAAGGCAATGCCCGCAACATCTCTCTTATTTGCATGACAATCTGGAATGCATATCTGCAGCATTGCAATATGCTGAGCGCAGGAAATCCTGAAACAAATTTTGACCAACGATTCATTGTCGCCAAACATACCTCTTATGTAAGCACTTTTGATTTTTAAAATCTTCAATCATCTTTTTTACAAAATCCAACGTAACAACATCTCCCTCTATTCTTGCACCAGAATATTGTGGCTCCACATCTGCATTAGAACAAACCAATAAAAGAAAAAATGAAGAAAATTACACATTATTTAGAAGAATAGTAAAAAAGTTGCTAGAGTCTGCATCTACGAAAAAACTAATTTGCCAAATAAACTGCTAGGACACAACTCATAATTATTCCATATCTAGCATATTTTGCAAAAACTCAAGACACTAAAGCCAGTCATATTATCTAAAAAGTCGCATAATGTGCGGAAGTCAGGAAAGGAAATACATTTAAGAAAACAATTTCATATTGAATATTTCAAAAGTTACATATCCAAAAACCTCAATAGCATAACTGAGATTTTGGAAGGACTATATTCAGATTCACAATGAACCATTCAAATTTTCTAGAAATCCAGCACCACTATCAAACATGGAGGCTGAATTGATGACGTGTTTCTTAAAAGGAAAGGAAGGAAGAAAAGAAAACCAATAATATAATTTTTTTCGCGCTATCTGGGATCAAAAAGCAGCAAAAAATGGAAAATGAAAAATAAGAACTATGAAAGTTCCAAATCTCCTTTCATATGCATTGCTATTTCGGTATGAAGAACCATTTACTAAGACACAAACCTCTCCATACTGCTAACTAAGCATAAAAACCCAATTCACATAAGACAAGCATCTTGTTTGCTTCACAAAAAGTTACTAATATTAATCATAAACATCTTGTATAAAGCATATCATCCTTCTCAAAGATGCACGATGATCACACAAGAAGCCTAAAAAAATGAAAAACAGAAAACATACAAGAAAATTTCCATTTGCTTTTTCAAGAACACTTTTTATCCGCCAATTAACATTGAAATATACAGAGCTTTCTGTTAGTAATAGTAGAAGAATGTCCGATCAGGTACTTTCAAAACTCAATGGACCCAAACCTAGGTTAACATCTGAACTCCTAGAAAAGAGGCCACCACCATAACCCCACCAACAGGTCCCTAGACACACCAGCAGCATCAGAACTACTGCAGCTGCTGCAGTTCCCACCAACACTATCACTGCCGCCACAGTTGCAACTGCTACAGAAGCTACAGCCGCTTGGGTGGGCAAAGACGATGAATTGGGGACCGTTCCTATAATAATAAAATATTTAAAATATTTTAGTGGTACTCCTTAATGCGATTTAACAACTAAATAAATATTTCATCATCGAATTATGGAAAGCTTTATTTATGGTCTCTTTAATACTAGCTTTCCCAAAATGTTGACCATCCATTATCCATCCAAGAATTCCATAATTTGAACTAAGTTTTGCTCTTAGATGAACTTGACCAAGTATGGTGCTTCCTCAATATTTTTTGTCAGGGAAACTATGATTCCTCAAGTTATCGAAGATTCAATCTTTAAAGATACAGTGATTCTGATTGAAACAGAATGATGTTGGTAGAGGGTGAGAACTTAAAAGATGCACTCATATGCCACCACAATGCATTCCAGCAAACCCGAAAAAGTGAAAATCCCACAAATATCCTTGATGCATTCCTCATATCTTCAGATAAATTTAGCAGAATTCTTGACAACTTACTAAACCATAGAGGTTCTGAATTGCTTCACACATAATTCCAAAGACCTAACGCTCTCAAAGCCCCTTTTTTGGGCGAAATAGCAGGATCATACCAGTAAAGTAGTGCAGCATCAATTCGTAGATCAAAATAACTCTAATGGTGCTTTTCACCTCTTAGGTTGTCAAATTAGACCTAAATAGATAACCGTTTCATTCAAATATCAGAGGAAAACTTCGCGTTTACTTCATCTACTTCTCTTGTTCTGAAGGATCTTTAGTGGACTTCAGTGGGAAAGGAGGGAAATAAGAATGTGTTAAATTTAATTACCAAGACAACTATAATCTTCTCTCCTAAGATTCAAAGATTTAGCTCACAGTAGATAAGGCAGACTTCTACAGAAGTGGTTTTTCAGGGAAAACTTCAAACTCCCCCAATTTAACCCTGCTCCACAGCAAAACTCTCTCTTTTTCATAAAACTATATCGATTACTAACATAGGATAACCAATTAACCCCAATATCCCTCCATTGCAATGGATCCATACTTTTTACAACTCAGTAACACCCGCCACATATTATCGTTGCACGATCTTATTTCAAATGACAAGTAGCATCACAAACATATTAATCATTTCAATATGCAAGAGGCATTCAAATGTACAAAGCTGTATGAATATCCAGATGACTCGACCATAAAAAAAAAATCCCAATATAACTTTGCCAGCCTCTATGCAATTTTCAGGGAAGCTTCACTGTAAAAAGAAGCCTACTTCTTGCAAAGTTAAACGTGTGGAGACATATTCAGCAGACGGAAATAAATAAAAACAATTGGATAGACAATACAAAAACATATATAGAGTAATTCCTAGTTCAATAAAAAGTACCTATAGAATGATAATCAATTGAATCTGCTACAGAGCGTCTCTCGGAGACTGGTACAGCGATTGCGTCTTCAAATTTGAGTTTCATTACTGCCTTTTCGCATTCCTTTAATTTCTTGCTTGCATCAGGATCATTTGGACTGAGTTTTTTAACCTAAGAAACAAATTCGTTAGTAAATGCGCAACAGAAGTACCGACAGATGGGTCATTAATGTGGTGATTTCAACAAGGTGACAAAAGGTTCAACAAAGGGTCACTCATCCTCTCTTGAATATAACAATGACCTTCACCTATCTGAAATTATTTTACAATACAATCCATCAATCACATATAAATCACAATCAAATGCTCAAAAATTTTGAGTGATACGATTTTCAATCAAGTCATTGATTGTGGATGAGGGTTGCTGGACAAACTGTTCCAAGACAGGATGTGTCGTGAATACCTATACACTCTATGGAGAGGCAGCATAGAAAGTACCTCCATTCTTCACAATTGCAAAAATAAAATAAAATGAAGAACCAATCAGTTACAACAAACTCAAGCCAAAGAGAATAAACAACCATCTACCAAATTAATGTAACGATGAGAAAAAACCTATAACGCATTCAACTGCAACTTTCCCATGAAAACAGATATGGAAAAAGAAAAGTTGAAAAGAGTAAAACACCTGCTGAAAATCCTTGAGTGCTTCTTTGAATTTCCCCATGGCAAGATAAGCCGCACCCCGCCTGTAATAGCCCTAAAAATATATGAAGCCATCAGCGGAGAGAACAACAACATGCACAATAGCAGGGGAGAACACAACATTCTTCCATTAATGCACACCTTTGAATATCTAGGGTCGATTTCAATAGCCTTGGAAGCGTCTTGTATGGCACTTCCATACTCCTCCAGTTTAGAATGAGCAAATGCCCTGTTGGCCCAGTATACAGCATTCTCACCATTCAATTCAATTGCTCGGCTATACAGATCAATAGCTTGAGCATATTTGTGGGCTACACATTTTAAGAAGTTGGCACAGGTCATTATATGTAGAGAAAAAATAGAAGCAACTTATGACTTATTCAAAGTATAACGAGCTAATAATTGTGCGAGGAGATAAAAGTTTCAAAACTTCCAGCTTTCTTTATCAGTAAAAAGTCCTTCCTCTTACAGTTAGTACCTGTTCTATCTTTTACTTCGTCCTCAATACATTCTTAATTGTTAGAATCGAGAAAAATCGGGAAAGACGCGTAAAATTTATTCGGATAGATTCCGTTCAAGGCAGAAATAACTTCTGTTGGTTTCACCACAATTACTTCTGGCAACCCAACATAATACACAAATCTCCTAATACAGATGCTATGGATTAAAGTAAAGTGAAACACAAGTGCAAATGCCTACCCTTGAATGCTTCATTTGCTTGAAGTTTGAGTTCTTCGGCTCTTGCAACGCTTGAATTTTGAGTTTCCATGTTGGCCAAAGTAGTCTCCATCCTAAGTAAAGACGGAAAGCATGCAGATAATGAATGCGGTGTCAATTATGATCCCTTCCCCCACTCTATCTGCTCCGTGAACCAACGACGAATGAGCTGCAACAAGTTCAAGCTATAATCTCCTCTGCATCTACTTGAAAGAAATAATGACAAGTCAATTAATTTCGGCTGGACCCATTAAATCATAGACACTATTACTTATCGTGGCGTCGAATGTTCAAGTAGAAATACGTGTTAGTTGATCCCGAAGGTAAGTAATGCATAGTTTTCCACTAATTGGCCTAAAATGATCTGTACATATCTCCATTCCAGGCTCTAACCGAATTATTAAACAGTTTTAGCGACCAACGATCTTCGAATATTTGCATAAATCATCCACGATCAACAACAACCGAAAGTCGAAAAAGTCAAAGAAAAACTGACTGGTTTTCTAGATAATCTCAATTTCACAGAGCATCCTCCAATGGAAATAACCTCAAGCTCGAAACTTCCCCTTTCCCTCGGCTCGGCGAGCCACGTAATAGCGTGCTCGCTGTTCGGCTGCTTGCCAAAGGGCAAGAGGAAACATGGGACTGCTTTCGGTGTTGGCCTTCAATCTAGTCGGCAACCGAATTACATCTTTCCACGACGATACACCGCAGCAGCACGCAGACTGCTCGAGACTTCGACGACGGAGATGACCATGAGAGAGAGAGAGAGAGAGAGAGAGAGAGAGGTACCTGGAGAGAGAATCTAACGATGCATTAGCAGAGATGGAGCAGTGTGACGAACCTGAGAGACTGTAGAGAGGGAAGTGAGAGGGAAGAGAGATGCAGAGAAACCCTAACCCTTGGGAGAGAAAGAGCCGTAATTATTTAATTATTTAATGTTACCTCGTTTTGCCTTGACCATTTCTTTTTCTTCTTCTTTTTTTCTGTCTCTTTGCCAAAATAAATTTTCTTTTTTTCTAGGACGAACTTCCCGTCCCGACAAGAAAGTAAATTGACGTCATCGCTGGGTCTACGAATCCACATCAAACTTCTTCATCCATCCCGGACTGCTGTGAAATAGAAAAGCAAGAGTTTAATAGTGCATCTAATTTAACTTTTTCAAATGACTTTCGACCTCCAAAGCTAAATGCTCTAAAAGCAACTACCTTCTTATTGAATGGCACCGATGTAGACCTTGCAATCATTACAAAAACTACTTGGTGGATGTCGGGGGACGAAACAGACTTGCGAGCGAGAAGAAGAGCGGCATCTTCCATCTCCACTGTGCGAGTTTCGTCTTTCCTTGTCTTGTCCATGCTTAAACAATCAAGCCTCTAGCCAATCGAGCAGGCCCCTTTTGTCATCCTTCCACGCACCATTCACATTAAACTTCAACCCTTGAGCTGACCGGAGGATCCAGGAGTCCATCCTTTTCGCAATTATTAATTGAAAACAGAGACCTCGCGATCATTTCTCTCCATGATCAGGACAACTAGCACTAATAAAGAGATCGTAATTGAAGTGATAATCTCACTCCTAATATCCTTCATCTCGAGGTCATCCACGTCAGCTTAATATTTATAATGTGATTGTGTCCATATGGAATTTTAACCCCACGATATTAAGTGTTTATTTATATATTTTTCTAGAATCTTGTGATCGATGACCTTTTCTCATGGTGAAAAAGAAAATCAGATCAACGAATTGAAAGCATGATGGGCTTGGTTGTCAATGTCGAGCAAGGCCCAAATCACCTGTTTGTGGATGGGCTAGGCTGATCCTATATGAAAAAACTTTAGCACAAAGATTAAGGATGAGGATGATTTTACAAAGCGATATGATAAATTTATTTTTAATTTTAATCTCTCTTTTATAACTTTCGCATTACTCAAAAAACCAAAAAAGGGGGGATGCATGATTCTAGAGACTTGCAAATTAGCCCAACGTGAAATGCAAGAGGCACTAAAAAAGTGCATGATTGAGATGAGTACTATGGTAAGTGAAACCTACCGCTTGTTTGGATAGATTTTTAACTTTTCATTTTTTGCTTAATCTATAAATCTTACAACTCGTGCAATTTGACTTTTTTAAATCAAAAACTCCTTAAACTTTCACAGAATTCAAATATTATGAATTTTTCACAATATTCTGAAACCTAAATAATATCTTATGTTTTGGCCTTTTTTTTTTTTGTACTTCCGCTCAAGTGAAAATAAGTAGAGCCACGAGCAACAAGATCTTGATAGTTTCATTTAACATAAAGACTATTAGTAAAGAAGAATTAGGCATGTGTTCAGCATTACTTCTGATTGGATTCCAATTCGAAAGGCATGCTATTCGCGTTGAGATTATAAATTTCACAAGGCCTAGTCAAGTTGAATCAAGAGATGGGTCCGAGTATCTTAATTCGACTTAAAATGCCAAAACAACCCATGGTAGGTCCCACAGTCTCCCTTGTCTTGTCTTGTAAGAAAACTCTAAACTCTCTCTCAATAGTCCTTCAGCTTGCCCTGTTTCGGCCGAACCTAAGACCGCGACCTGTTGTTTCCCGATCGTACGTATGATGGGTCTCATTGGGTCGTTGCCTGTTGATTTCAAGCATTGTTCGCTGATTTTTGTGAGTTTCGGTGTGAGTCCAAGTCCCGAATGAGTTAGCATCCTTCCCTTGATGGACGCGCACCTTGTGTTCGCTGAAATGCCCCAATGAAATTGTGGAGCGCATATGTGAGAAAATTGGCGTAAATCTGCATCTTACGTTGAAACCGCATCTAGAAGTTTCAAATAGTTTACATTGTCCTTTGTCCTTGGGTGGTCCGAATCCAGAATAGAAAGTAGCTCGAGCATTGTCTTATCTCTCCGTGTGGTTTTATTCTGTGCATACATCCGTTCCCTTTCGTTTGCTCCCTATTTTTCTGCTTTGGGGTCGTGAATGCGAGACGCTGGTGATTGGAGGTGTCATATGGTGTTAGCTTTGGGATGGGTAGCGACTGGCGAAGGTCTTTAGAGATTGCTGCGAGACGGTCCCACTCGGCGACGGTAGCTAGTGGAGGTAGTCGATGGTAGGCGATGGTGCCGAGTTAACCAGCATCGATGACCGACGACCGGCGTTCTGGCCTCCGGAGAGAGAGAGAGAGAGAGGGTGCGATACTGTAAGTTGGCGACGTTTGTTCACCGTTGGAGTCCCAGCCCGCCGGAAGGGAAGGGAATTGAAGGGCCGAAGCAGGCACAAGAGGGGCTTGGCTCGGAGGCCCTGGGTTTGGTTCGGCTAAAGTAGAAAAATGGGCTTCGGGTTTTAGAGGCCCTGGGTTTAGTTAGGCCAAAGGAGATGTTGAGTTAGAGTTTATTGTGGGCTTTGGTATTAACTGGGCTGCTGAGTGTTGACCGTCGGTCTGGGCTGGGCGAAAGTGGGCTCAGTGACTGGGCCGACTGCTTGCTGAGGGCCGCGACCGTAGCCCAACCCGGGGCACCACCCTGGTTCGGGCCTTGCCCGGGCGGGGTTTAAAGTAGTGCCTTTGCTTGTTTGATTAATGGTTGTTTCGTGTGCCTATTTGCATGACTTAGTTAGATTTTGCATGTGAATGCTTAGATGAATGTTAGGACTTGACGCATGGTTTTCGGCGGGTAGATTAGGAGGGTGATTAGAGCTTGTTTAGGGGTTAAAGATGTTAGTCTACTGCATTGTGAACACACGTGTGGGCTAATTATTGTTAATTTTAATTAATGAATCATTGGATGATTTAGAAGGTTTTTCGGTTAATTGAATTGCACGAGTTAGATCGGTCTTCCAAATCGAATTCTCGTCTAATTTGAATTAGCTTTACTGATTGTCTGCCTTGTTGAATGCATGATTTGAATATCGAATGATACCAACATCGAGATGGTGGTCGAGAACGTCAGCTGTGGCAAAAGAAGAATGACGTATATTATTAATCACTCCAAGATATAGTTGCATTGGAGAATGTCAGTGGAAGAAAGAACTTGCAAAAGAAAGTATATCTGTGTGGATTGTCCCATTGAATAGATATTAATCACATAATATCCCAACAACTCACTCATAAGTAGAGATTCAAATAGGATTCAACAATGGCTTGGTTTATCATATTCCGTCTTATTGCATCTGTCTAATACCTAAATAGATGAAGCAACGTGATAAATTTATTTTTAATCTTAAATCACTCTTTATATCTTTAGCAATAGTCAGAAAAGAAGAAGAAGAAAAATGTCATGATACCAGAGACCTGCAAATTAGCCCAACAAGCGATGCAAGGGGCACTATTGAGATGAATATTCTGATAAGTGAAATTCACGCGATCTGTCTACATTGATTTTTAACTTTCTACTTTTTGCTTAATCTATAAATCTTACAATCCGCGCACTTTGACTTTTCTAAATCTGCAACTCCTGAAACTTTCACGGCAATCATATGTTGACACATAAATTCATGTATTCACTATTCTAAAATTTGAATTATTACGCTTTGCCATTTTTATTTTTATTTTTCCTTTCGCTCAAGCGTAAACAAACAAGCTCACGACCAACAGGATTTTGATAATAACATTTAACAAAATAGGTTGCAAGTAAAGAAGAATTCGGTGTGTGCTATCGCTACTTCGTGTTGGCTTTTTTTAGATAGGCGGTGCCCTCTGGTCTCCAATTCAGGCATGCCATTCACGGTGAGATTATAAATTTTACAAGGACTTGTCAAGTTGAACCAAGAGATTGGTCCGAGTATCTTAATTCTCTAGCTCATACAAGCAAAGTGAATAATTGCTATATGAACTAAAAGGAAAGGGAACTAAAGTAACATAAATATGTACGGAGGATATAGTTATTATATCAGAAATTTTCCTTTCAATTTTAAATATTCAAGCGTCCTAAACTACACAAGATGTGGAGGAATGACCTAAGTCGAGTCACCTTAAAGTAGTATTAATTAAATTACCTTTCCCTAACTCAAGCCTCAACACACTTGATTCTTAAGCTTGACCAATTTAATGGTGATTTCTAGTTTGAGATCGACCGGATAAACTGCTTAATTCATTCAAAGTTGACGCGACTCAAACTTGATCATCACCTAACCCTAACTAATAATTAAGGTACAAAGAGATTGATTTTTTAATTAGGTTTTTTAATTGATGAATTCGATCACCATACCGACTCTCGAATTAGATATATATGATATGAAGAGTTCAAACTGCGCAACTTGGTTTCATACCTCTTATAGTTAAATGGCTTCCATAACTCCTAGCTAGGCTAGACAACATATTTTACAAGATTAAGCAACTCGATCAATTGAATTGATTCATAGCTTTTTAAAAGAGAGCTCTCAATTATTCTCCCAATTTCTAATTAACTTGTGAGCAGATATGCCAAACATCTATCTGATTTTGTAAGTTTGTTAATAATCTCATAACAAATGAATGATCGACACGTGTCGTTTTTAAAATAGCTTTATTAAAGCTAATGGGCGATGCTAGTTTGACAAATCATGATTAGAGAATGGCCCCAAACCCTAACAACTAAAAAAGGAATAAAATTAGAACTTAAAGACATTTATAGTGGCTGTCTAGTATAAGAGATTCCTAGGCAAAGTGTAGGTGAAAACTGAAAGCCAGTACACTTTAACTTTTTTGAGGGGAACGAAAAGTGAAAAGGTTCTTTATTGAGAGGACTGTTGGCAATCTTACCTGACCTAACTAATCAGAATTCTCTTTGGCCAAGAAAGCTATAATCATTAACTCTTAAACCAAAATTGCCGCATAATTAAAAAGAAGAAAACTTTATTTAAAAGGATAAGCGATGTGACAATAAAGAGTTGTTAATTGATCTGATTGTGAAGGTTAATGATATATAATTAGTTTTTCTTGGGTTGACAAGGCAGCCATGACTTAGGGTCCTGCCCTTTTCAATTATTTTTCTATTTTTTTTTCTAAGCTCAAGCAGATATATTGTAAAGTAGGGCAATAAATAATTCTGGACTAAAGTACATCATCCATCTCATATCGTATACAAGTGAAACCCCCAAGACAAAACGGGCCCAAATGTAATATTTACGGGTCAGTAGTTGTTAAATGTATATATAATTTGAACAGGTTTTTTGTGTATATATATATTTATCTTAACCTTGAGTGAGCATTATTGGTTGAGGGTAAATATATAGCTTAGGAATGGAGATCATCCTTTTGAATTCCACCAACTACATCCAAATTGCTCTAAGTCACGGGCGCCTACACGGGCTAAAGATTTATATTTAACTAGTTCATGAGGTTTGCAAGCTGTTGAGCAAGTACAATCTTTCATGGCAAATTCATGGTGACTTCAAAATTGAAGTGGGATTGGGTGAGTTGGTCTGTTAGGAATTTTTTGGTAAATTACCTTACCTTTTTGTTTATCGTTTAAATTCCTTTCGTTTAAGCATATGGCACAACAAATGAAGAAAGATACTCCTGATGATTATCTGCTTGTACAGTTAAATAACATTAACTTCTAATCTCATTGGTTTTTATTTCCCTTTGTCATAATAGAAAATTTTAGACACGAATATTGACCTATAATTTTTTGTAATCTTTTAAAATGCACATAATATTATTAGATTTGACGGAAAGTGAAAAGGTTACCTTTGACTTTTGATAAATCTAGACGAAGAACCCTAATTCAAATCAACATATAAGTTAACTAATACAATTTAAATTAAATACAGATTGCGTCACCAAATCAAAGACACCCATAGCACATAGTAAGCCCTTCATACGCCATCAAACATTCAAATCAAGGAGTGTATTTTTGTTTAGAGATCGTGTGGATCATGCACTGTTTCTTATCTAGCTTCCATTGTTGAATTGATTAAGGTAAGTAGTCCAACCGGTTGCCATGAACGTGCGCCGTTGGCATAGCAGCGCCCGTTCAGAAAGTGTATGCATGCTCAATTTAGGCATGAAAAACACAGTAGTGATGATACTGCAAATCATCTTATATCAGCCATGGAGTAAGTTCCAATTCAGAAAGAGATGAGCCCATTGCTACATCAATGAACCCTAAAAGCCGAGGAAGGTCTCCCTTCCCCGAGTCACAAAGAGGAAGCTCCCTTCAACTGTGACCGAGCCCTCTTGCTAGTGGAATCGGAAGAGCAATTTGTCGCAAGGAAAAATACATAGTCATCTCATTGCTTCAATTCACGAGAGGAAGGCTAACTATCAAGGAAGAAAAATCGATGAGAAAAGGTAACTTTTTCCACAAGAAAGTCAAGGGAAAGGTTGACTTTAAGGCATGGGTCAATTGTCAAGTACAGGATTAAAGGGGGGGATGGGCTCTCCCCGTAGGACCATCAAAGGAGCTGCTTTTCTTTGATCATCTAGAAGTGGGAATTCAACCTTTTTTACCCCATGAGCAAGGAGGAGTCACTTTGAGAAATGTAAGCATCCCAAACTTCCAACCTATTCAAGATGCCCATGATGTAGTATGCGAAATTAAGATGACCATAAAGTACATAGCCAGGCAACACCAAGCCCTAATTTCACTTCATTTTTAGATTGTAAATTGCTAAAACACCGTAATTGCACTGAGATCACAGAGATAACTCATCATAATTTTATAACAAAGTAATGCCAGATCTATTGGACTGATTTACAAAATTGATGTATTGAGTGTCGTGGCAAACCTACGGGTGATTTTTTTATTTTCCTCACTGGAATTCTTTGCTGCGTTTCTAAATAGTAAAAGTCACAACACACAAAATAATGAGGAGTTGACCCGCCATGCATTTGCATGTCAAGATTTCACGTTATGATATCTTCAGAGTGCAATATGTTCACTCTAGATTTATTTTGCCATTGTTCTATGAAATAGTTTCTCTCTGTATATACTTTTCAATCTGTACATACAAGTACACTTTCACATATATCTTGACATCATCTTTTATGTGTTCCATAAAGCACATGCTTTTGGCGGGAATCTGGGGCAGTGTACGTGTCATTGATTAAACCCGATGGCTTCAGGAATAATAAATGGGGGAGGAACTGACCTACACAACTATAGGCGTCTAGTCAGGCATAGCAGAACAACCTTGGTCCCTCCACAGGCAAACGCACACCTTCCTTCGAAACCATCTCTTTGGAACAGTTATATCTAGGAATTTACGAAACAGTTGGCATTTCCTAGGTCATTTGGTGGACTTTTCCGTCGTCGTCGTCGTCGTCTCAGATCAAGCTAATTCAGGTACTGTTCTCAGGAAGTGGAACCCCCCCATGGGTGTTGTCGTAAAAAGCATGGGTCTCTGCCCGATCAAGCAAAACACAGATGTCGAAACCCGCTCCAGTGTGGCGGCAAAATGCTCTGAACCTAACGCGACTGTGCATGAAGAAATAATATAAAACTACTGTTCGTGTTGGTGGAAGGTAGTGGAAGGGAAAGGGAACCCATACTTTCTGGGGAGCGCGGGGGACATGTCATTTCCTATGCATAAAGCATCGCCAAGCATTGCGACAAAAGAGGCTTTGGATTGGGGTCTGCATGCTTCTTCGCACTTTTACAAGTTCTAGCTTCTTCTCAGGAGTCAAACCCACACCTACTTTTGTCCATTCCTTTGCCTCTCTCTCTCTCTCTCTCTCACACCCACACACACAAACAGAGCACACATATGCATATGATTTTTAGGCGACAAGATTGTCTACAGATGGAACATCCATGGGAAAGAGAAGGCCAACAACTTATAAATTTCCATCTATCAGGTCAGAGGTTGAGGCCCAGTTTGATTGTTTTCTCGTTACTCCATGCATGATCAAGACCCTAAACGAGATGAAATGCTTCTCTGTAAATTTACATTCCATGATGCAAATGTTCCAGTGCCCGCCATCGATGGTGATAATGAAAGTCGCCTGAGCCTCAGATGGTTTAACGACGAATTGGGACATACCGTATTATTCATTGTTAATGACATTGGTTGAAGTAGATGTTTCTTCTCGATAGAAAAGACAGGCTTTAAGCAAAGTGTGTGATCACAAGTAAAAAGAAGGTGAATAACTTGATGAGACCGGTACCATTGCAAACCCTACTATTTCATCTTCACCACATCTGTGAAGACCGGTTAGAAAGGTGGGAGCTCAACGAAGACAAAAGTAGGTCTCCACTTTCTTCAAGCATCGGAGCCTGAAGGATCGTCATCTTCAGATAAGTACCTGACTCTTTCGAACCGCATTTCGTATCACCATTGCCAAACCGATGCCGTCCACTTGCGAAGCCATGCATTCCGGCTCGGGGAATGCCTGAATTCACTGCACGTGCATACGTAGATCCCGCCCGACATGCCGCCCGAAGGGCTCCTCTTTCTCTACGTCTTTATTCAGCACCCTAAGTCATGGAAACACGTGCAGAAATCAAGAACGCGCGCGTATCCACAACCCACGAGCGAGCTCAATCAATCTCGCAGGTCACTCGTCTCTTGACGCGTGCCATGCGCTCGAGACCCTTCATTCTTTGACCTTGGTGTTCGCCTGGTCTTGCTCTCTCTCTCTCTCTCTCTCTCTCTCTCTCTAGAAAGAGATCAGCTACTGAAACCCCGACACCATATATTCGCGATCCATCGATGTGGAGTACTGCTCGCAGTCTTCGTAATCCATTGTTGGATATGTTATGATGCCGAATTGAAAGGAGTTGGATATGATCAATCCTTCTTGGAACTGTCAGTGCCAGAGAGAGAGAGAGAGTGAGAGGAGACAACGGTCTCGTTGTCTGAAGCGCAATTCTTTGTGGGGGGGGGTTTCTCTTGGCAAAATTGGGTTTCGCTTTTAACCTCTTACGTGCAAGCTGGGGGAGCTTATTGGTTTTGGGGCTGGTGTCTGGTCTCGGTATCATCACAGCTACTGTTCATTCTCATGTTAGAAAGAAAGTGAGAACAGTGATTGTCGTCCATCCCATCGATCCCCTCCTCCCTCACGTCATGTCTGCAGAGCGTGGCCGACGCGCGCTTGTCGGGTTCCCAAGTTCCTACGCGTGCACGTGGGGGAAGCACAGTGATAGGTTCGGGGGAGTTGCTCAAGACACGTCAGCAAGCTATATTTCATCTCTTCTTATAAAAAAAATACCTGTAGATTACTTTAGGGGGGATTTGCATGTAACTGTAATTCATAACTTGAATCTCAATCGGACGAGACTTCCTTCAATTAGAAATAGAGGAAAATACAGTGTTCATTTAGTGCACTACAAAAGTTTCTTGGCCGTTTAAAGTTTTCCTTATTTTGGATTTTGATCCCTTGTTACTTAAAACATCTATTTTGTGAGATTAAATTTCTTATTTTCTTTTGATAATTAATAACTTAAGAAAGAATATAAGTAATATCAAAACTAATATAATGAGTTTTTATATATTTAACAGGTACAATAAATGTACTCTTGCGAACTATTTAAGCCTTTTTCATGTTTTCAGAATTAAGAAAGTGATTTATTTGGATAACTTATAGTATTTTCAAACGCTGCGCCTTCATATTAATTTGGAGGTTCTCTCGTAAAAAATTCTATTATGATGGAAATATTTCATGTTAGTTTAACGAAAACCTACATCTAAGACTCCGTTCGTCCCGTAAAAAATGAATGGTTTGGAAATCTTATCCTAAAAATGATTATTTGTATTGCTTATAGAAACGAATGAACGAAAAATGTTGTCATCGTCCACGAAAATGTTGAGACATAAATTATTTTCGATAATGAAAATGTTTTTTATCGACTAATTATTTTAAGCGATACAAACTATTATTTTTAAGAAAGCAGTTTTCAAATCATCTATTTTCGCGAAATATATGAAAGTCTCGAATGTAAGCAGTTATTGTAATATGTGCTAAACGTGTAATTTTGCCAAAATTGCGATGTAATTTGTTAGTAGGTAAGTAGGTTGCACTTTCCCATCGAACTGGTTTCTCTTGAACCACACGCGCCGCATCAAAGCGTGAGCGTGGGTTGCAGGGGAGAGTCGCTTAGGTTTATGATAAAAGTCCAAACTTTCCTTCGCTTCTTACGACGTAGCACGTGCGTCAGATACAGCACATAAATGGAAAGACCTCTTCCCAGGGGCAACGGCTTATATAGCTAATAAAAGAATTGGCGTAAATTTTATTAATATAAGTTTTTTTTTTTCGGCAAAAAAATTGCGTCAGAAGAACATTTTTGTGCTGTGAAAATTTAGAGGTAATAATGTTGGAGACGATTAATAATTAAATATACATATTATTTATGAAGGGAAAAACAAATGAATTTATCTTATGAAGAATTTGAGTATGATCGTCATTGAATCATTAGCTTTGTTATTAAAAAGATAGAGATGTTTTTACTATCAATATGAATCAACATAAACTGTAGACGCGGTTTTTTATATTGTTACGAAATCGCTGGCCTTATGCTAATTGTAGGTAATTGGAAGGTAAATTTTCACTATGTGTAATCTCTTTTTACTAGCTTTGCTTTTTCTTTGAAGTCGTTTTGGAAGCCAAAATGAAAAGGTTACTTAGGTGCCAGGTCACGTTTTTTTCCATCTATGGTTGGAGGAAATTCTCTCGAGCCCTCTTATCACAACACTAGACATCGCTTGCATTTAGACATAGTTAAGATTGTACGTGGATGATGTACGCAATTAGTAGCTAGTGAATAAAAGCATGATGGGAGGAAGTTCTCTCTAACTAAGATGGAGGAACATGGGGACTTTAAAGTTTACGAAAAGTATTGCATGACGTTTGACATTAAATAGAAATAGAATTTCAACCATCGTTAGAAAATAAAAGTAAAATGTAAAAAAGTAAATTTCCCTGCGAAAAATCCTAAAACATGAAGAAATAGACAGATTATACTTTCGGAGGTTTGATTACTGATAATTTGTGGTAATGTGATAGACTCTTTCACAATCACGTGATATAGCTATTACAATTTGGTAAGTGACTTTGAATTATTACTTTGCTTAAATATATTTTCGGATAATCTATTCATACACGACAAACGAATTAATATTTGGCATATGAATTTGACACCCTTGATCTGTCTAAATTCATTCAGTGAATGTAAATAACATCTTATTACTACCAAATGCGAATACTTGTCTGTACATTATACAATGTTATACAAAAGAAATGATTTGTAAACCTTGCTGTACGTACACTTTTTAACTTTTCCCTTTGATGGATCATGCTCCTTCATTGTAAATAGGAAGCTATGCTAATTAACTATAATCGAGGGATAGATTAATGTACGGAGTATCGTTTAGGTTCGTTGCCATTGCAATGAAAAACTTTACACGTTCCCCGTTAGACGAGTGAAGTGTGTGTTTAGAGTTAGTTTTGCAATCGAATTCTTTCGGATTTCAATAATTCAAAGTGGGAGCGTGTAAGTTATTTCTTACGCCAACGACGGACCTCGGATTATGGTCATTGGAACTATTTCTGTCGTCACTTCAATCCAAATGACTTTACTTAATGCAGTCGTCCTTGGATTGATCCACTAATTGATGCTCCAAATTGGTTGACTAAACGTAGTGACGAGCGAGGTACGGCCAAAAAGAAAAGGAAAAGTAGTCACATATGACTTATGAATGTGCTTCAGTTCCCTCGATTAATGCCTCCATTTATTAATATGGATGATTTGGAGGTGTCAATATCACTTTTTCTTCCGGATTAATAAGCAATTTCTGTAATGAAAACTAGCCTTCATGCACCCGTTATCTACGTGCATGCGAGATTTTTGACTTAGTGTGATCAATTTTACGTTCTAGTAAACCGTTTCCTCCATGTTCTAGTTTTTGTCAACCTCAATTAACCAACGTCATGGGATTATAACCGTAAAATTACCGTAGTCTATTGCGAAAACTAGACTCGGCTTTAATTTTAGGGCGTGATAGTAATTTAGAGGATGAATATCGAAATCTGAAATATGACTTTACACATAACACAAATGTTGGAGCGATATAAACATCAGCTTCATCTCAAAACATCAGAGAACACGAACTCCAATTGCGAAATAAGTATTGGTTTAAAATTTTGCTTGTTTATGCATTTGAAGGCAGAACAATTGATATGAATAAGTCATCTTAAGTTCGGAAAATATGCTCGTTTGCTTAAAGCTATGATAAATTTATAGGAAACGTTAGGATGTATTGAAGTCATTTCACTGGTGTGATATATAAACAAAGAGGGGATTTACCGATTTGCATAATAAAAGTTACTTTTTAATCACAAAAATGGTCTCCTAAAGTACAACTTTTAATACGAATTGTCTTCTAAAAAAGTATCAAAATTCGCTATCTCGATAATTACCGCTGAGCACGTCAGCAACCAAATAAAGTCATTAGAAAGCACTATTCAATAAGAAAAAAAAAATTGAGTAATACCAGATATAATGGATATAATATCACTTAATGGGAGATTAATCTTAATAGTTTTCAGCATTATTCAATAATTAGTTACTAAAGATTCCTTCCATAGTCGCAGGAAAAGAGGGGGAGCGCGCGAATCTATCTAGTGGCTTCCTCCATCACGGGGGCCACGAACACGCGCCTAGTTGAGGGAGCGTGAGGAGCCCTTCCGCTGAGAGGACTGGCGCGTGGAGGGGTTACGGTCGGGATTTATTCCACTAGACCAACCGCGTCTCTACATGTAATAAGACATCCTAATTCCCATTTGAAGACCCTAAATCCACTCCGTGTGTTTGGTACCCCGCTGTCCCAGATCGAAGGCTCTGATTGGATGGAGAAAAAAACAAGAGAGAGCATAATCCCATTTGACATTAGATACTGAGAAATTACAATATTTAAAAATGAGCGAGACATTTTTTTGAAAATTGCAGGCGTGAGGATGATTCACGCTAGGAATTTCAATCCAAAAATTTAAATTTATAGGTGAAGAAAGACCATAATTCAGCATTCCCCTTTTTCACGGGTGAGAAATTTGACAAGCAAGGTTGACGCACAATCAAAATAAATTGTGCCAGAAGCCGACTTTTTTCCCATATTCGAAGTCCATCCCAAAAGATCTAAGTTTATAGGAGGAGGAAAATCACATGTATATAAAGAAATTCGAATATGAAACAATTTATTGAACAATTATATAAAAGTTTGAATTGTAAGTTGTATCGAATTTCATGAATTATTATTAAAATTTTTTTTTCAAAGAGGTAGAGAATTGGGTGGTCCCAACAACAACAACAACAACAACCTACCAGATTGTTCCGTGGAACATCGAATTGGTGATTTTTTGTTTTCTTAATCGAAATAGAAAAATCGGGAGAGAGAGGGAAGGGGAGAGAGAAGAGGAAATATATATATATTAGGAGTTAATTAATTAAAAGAGGAAATGAGATAGAGAAAGAAAGGGAGGAAATATTCTTTTTATCACTTACTTTTAGAGTCGTTCGCTTGGGGTCTCATAGGTCGCTGTCAGTCATAAATTAGGGAAAGGTAAAGCTATCATCACCCTCCCCAGAGCGGGAAAACAACCCCTCTCTCTCTCTCTCTACTCTCTCTCTCATCTGCGCATCAAAGCAAAACCCAAATGTTCCTCCATTGACGAACCTCTCACATGCCTCTCTCTCTTTCGCTTTCAGTTTCCACGGGGATGAGCTCTCTTTTCGTCTAGCTTCGCTGTCCATCTTCACCTCAGACCTCGCTCTCTCTCTCTCTCTGTCTCTCTCTCTCTCTAGCTGGGAAATCATGGCGGATTCATTCGGAGGATTCTCCATCCGGTAAGTTTCTCTCTCTCTCTCTCTCTCTCTCGTCTTCCCCATGCATGATCTCTTTCTCTCTCGCTCTCTCTCGCTATTAATCTTGGGGGGGTTTTCTTCGTGCTCTAGAGAGTACGCCTTGAAGATGCGGAGCGAGGACATCGCGAAATGCTGGCCCTTCAGTAGTGAGGGCAGCGATAGCGCGATCGCTCGGGAAGCTGCGGAGTCTCTCCTCCCTCCTATATCCGTCGCCAAGTTCCGCTTGTGGTCGCGCGAGCTCGAGATCGCCAGATCAACCCATGACGACCTCGACGCGCCCTCTCAAGGCGAGGACGACGCGCGCGGTTCCGTTTCCAGGGGGTCGTCTAGCCTCGAGAGGCCGCGGGCGAGCTCCGGCGAGCCGCCGAGATCGGAGATCATCACTTTCGATTGTCCGGTCTGCGGCGTGCTCACGGCAGCTACGGTGAATGCCGTGAACGCGCACGTCGACGGTTGTCTCGCCGCGCAGGAGGAGAAGCGACAGATGAAGGCGAGGGCCAAGCCGAGAGCCCCGAAGAAGCGCTCTATCGTCGAGATCTTCGCCATGTCGCCGCAGGTCCAGAGGGTTAGCGGCGGCGAGGACTCGACGGTAGTTGAAGACGGCGAGGAGGAGGAGGAGGAAGAAGAAGAAGAACGACGAGAAGTCAAGTCTCATCGTAGAGCGACGGATGCTGTGAATTTGAGGAAGAAGAAGGTGAAGAAGAAGAACACTGTGTGGGCTGGCGTGTCAGCTGTGGGCAAAATTCATAAGAAGAAGAACAAGAAGAAGAAGAATAAGAATAAGAAGAAGAAGAAGAAGTTGAAGAAGATTAGTGGAAATGGGTCAATTAAGAAGGTACGCAAATTACGCCATGAAATAATGTCTATTTCGCTTAATTTCGCGGTTCTGGAGGCCTTGGATTGCTTAGCTCTTGATCGGTTGTGTCGACGTTAGGGAATATGATTATGGAAAAGTGAGCTGATTAGCGAATCGTAGTCCAATTTGCCACGTTCCTTCGGTTGTGTTTCGGTCGGTTTTCGCTCGCGTTGCCCATGAAATCACTGGTGGAAGAGCTGATTAAGGACCGTACACGTTTCAAAACGCGACCAATGGCCCTCGTAGCTGTACTTGGTTGTGTGAGCTGAGAAGCAGTGAGATTCGAGACAAAGAGAAGAGTTAAAAGAACCACGAGAGATGGGGGTTTTCTCAGGGTTTGGCGGGGTGATTTCAGCTGGTTTCGGTAGCTAGGAGAGGGCAATGTCTGTGTTTGTGTGTGTGTGTGGGGGTGTTCCAGCTGTGTAGTACGGTTTGAGCATTGAGGAGGGAGGGTGTTTTTTTTTTTTAAAGTTTAAGAAAGTGTTCTCTTCCTCCTCGGTTTTTGCAAGCGTATCCTAGATTGATGATGCTGTTTTTTTCTCAACCCTTACTGTTGGAGTATTTTGTAGGATATGTAAACATGGGTTCACATTTCTCTACCGATTAAATTCTCACGAAAGAATATCTTCATTTCATTCTTGGGTTGGGGATCATATTCATCATAGGTGGAAATGCGTCCATTGGGTGCCTTCAGGAAGGGAAGTTCGTATGTCTTTTTCAGAAATCAGAACCTTGGGCAAAGATTTAATCTGTCAATCGAGGATGTGCTAAGCATGATCCAACATATTGTAGATGGTGTTTGCATGCGACATGATCTTATTAACTAGGCAGTGAAATTGTGATGATGGTGACACTCCAATACTGATCCTTGTTCGAACATTAAAGTTCATGAGAAGCATTCTACTTTTGGAGTCGGGGTTTGTAGATTCTCTATGATATTCTTCTCTTAGTCATGTGCTAGAGAGAGAGAGAGAGAGAGAGAGAGAGAGAGAGATTCTCCTTTGTATTGGATTATTGATGAAGATCTTGCCCGCATATGATTGCTGAGTATGCAAGGATGTAATATTGTGTAGTCATCACGATATGAATGACGATGAGGTAAAATAATCAATTTGATTACTATCATCTATATGGTTTTAAAGGTGGGATGTTAGGTACAGGCTCTAGTCCAGACCATTAGGGTTCTTGTGAACTTATGCGCTGAATTACATATGATGTCACTGTATCAAAATATGCAATGTATGTTTAGGTGTAGTTGGCAAGATATCTCGACGTCTGTGGTGCTTTGTCTAAGTATCACTGGCAAGATATCTTGCACTGGAATATTTTCTATGACTATATCTGGGATGATAATTGTGCTTTTGCGTGTTCATGTCAAAGTGATCGCATGAGTTCATTCTTCCTGCTAATTTTATGTGTACTTCTTTACACGGGATAACTTGTCTGACTTTTCAGTCTAGAATCAGGTTTCATATGCATTAAATATGCCAGAAATTTTGTTTGGTTGACAACCACTTTCAATCTTGACTTTGCTCTTGCATACCGGAGCATCTGCACCCATTTAGGAGCTTGTATTGGCTTCAATAGGATCTTTAGCTTTTCTGACTTGTATTGGTGTCTGCTTTATTGACTTTTCAGTTGCCAAGAGTTATCAGGATTGTATCCAATTTGAGCTTCAATGATATAATGTCATCTTTGTTAGCTGTTACATTATAATTGCGTCCTGGAGATATACATTCTAGAAAACAATGCACTGGTCAAATGTTTAACTTATGAATCACCATCTACTCTATCCTAAACTTTTGGTTCTGACAGAAGGCCAGTATTACGGAGGGTGCTGATAAAATCACCTGCAAGATTCAAGAGGTTAATCTGGCCAAGAGTACCTTATTTAACTCTCTATTATCAAAATTTGAATCGACACGAAATGAAACTCACAGGGAACTCTTAATATGTGGTTATATCACTGTTATATTGTAGAACATATGATCTAGCATTGGCCTAGAAGTAAAGTCTATTGGGGCTCAACTATTTGAATGGACAAATCGAATGTCAAATTCTTCTATTTGGGCCCACTTATAAGAACTTTAGAGTGGTAATTCTGGTGAATTGAGCCATAACTTAAACCTTGCCATCAACTTGCTCCTAATTGCCTCTCGCGAATGTCATCTATTGATACGTCTATATACATGGAGATCACCAATGAAAGGTGAAATTGCATTTTACTGTGTTCTCTAAGTTTTATTGTTGGCAATGAGATCTGAGTCACTTGGAAATGAAGAAAAGACACAAGGTAGGAGGTGAAAGTTGGAGCAGACAATAGCTTGGGGAGTCATATGGCCATAATTTCTTGACATCTTAAATGGACGACGGTAGTGCTGCTTCCATTGCAGCTTTCATGCTCCATGATGTTCATACTCAAAAGACTTTTTTCATAGAGGATGTAGAGAACCATATCTTCAGAACTATAAAATTTATCTGTCTTATAGGTCATTGAAAGGTTATATCTTTTTCATTCTAGCTTTATCAAAGGCTCCAAGATTTCTTCCTTTGCCAGCATAATTGAAGAAAAGAGAGATGCTTTCCTTTTGCAGGCATCCATTTGACCTTGAATAATTAGATTTCATGAGATGAGGCATTTTTTATTTGCTTTTAGTTTTTAGAGGAATGAGTTTGGCTTAGAATAAGGTATATGGCTTACGCCATGAATTGGACAAGTACTTGAGCAACTGATCCTGCTCAACGGGCCTTTGAGTGATCATTTTTTTCTGGTTATGCTTTGCTGGAAACTATCCACAGCTTTGACAGCCAACATTTGTCGATCCAAGAAACTCGAAAATTGCTCATAATGGAAGGAGGGGAAGGAATGTGTGGTTTCTTCTGGTCTAAATAGGAGTACTAGGTAGAAATTGCTGCATCAGGTATGCCCCTAGGTATTGATGAAGATTTGTTTATAGCGCCGGGCTTGGTCATAGTACCACATGCATAAATCTGGAAATCGACAATGCTTCCTCAGATCTTATTCTAGGCAAGATTCTATCCCACGTGCATATGGGCACATGCTTATTATCAGTTGAAGCTAAAGTGCTTCTATGCAGTTTCAGTACCGAATGCCAAAAACTGAATTACTTTTGTGGCCAAGCTCTTTAACTAAATTATGCCAGAGTTGAACTTCTTGCAGATGGAAAGTCTTTCTTTTATCATATTGCTGAAATCTTCTAAATTTGTTTCAGGAGAGTAGTCCAAAGCTCAGGCAGAAAATTGCATCCCATTTGAGCAGAAATGTAAATTGTTTATGCAACGAGAAGAATAAGAATGACATACTAGATGCTGCAAGCTTAAATAAGGAAAAGCCCAGTCCCAAGTCTTTATCTTCGCCAAAGAAGCATAAAGCTATGGAACCATGTAAGTCTATTGCCAAGCGCCTGAAACCAGAATATCCTGTTCGTGGCATTCTCAAAAAACGTGCAAGATCTTATTCTGGGCAAGATTCTACAGTCTGTAACAGACAGAGCAGTGCCCATGTAAATTCTCAGATCGCACTAGTTGAAAGGCATGTGAGGTTCTTGATTAAAGATGATAAGCCAGGGACCCAAACAAAGGCAAATCCTCCGGCCAGTCTTCAACAACCCGGCAGGCATGCAGGTTACACAGGCAAGAGCCCCTTGCATAGTTTAATATTAATTTTTTACTCTAGCTATGCTTTGAAAATTTGTTTTATGTATGTGCTTGGTGCTCCTGCAGATGACGACCATGGTCAGTTGATTGGAAGAGATGGAGATCTGGTCCAATTAATTGAAGCTGGGGACAACCTCTCTGATAGTGGGAAAGATGGAACTGAGGATCATGCCATTACTGGAAAAGGACAATTGCCAGATACCTGTCATCATGCTGATATAAGAAATCATGTGAGGCCTCAAGCTAGTTGTCAGGATATTGTGGATCTTTCAGAAGAATTTAATTCACCAAGTCAAATTACAAGGGTTTCCCATGAACAGATCAAAATGTATGGTCAGATGAAGTTGGCTGTGGACGACAGCCCCCAAAACGTGGACTACTCGACGTTCCGAGAGGCAGTGAATGGAAGGGCTGTGTCATGCTCAAATGTTTGTGCAGCCAGTAGTGCTTTTAGGCCTGAAAATTCTGGTACGGAGTTGGTGAAATGCTTTGTTGGTCCCAGCCATGATTTTTGTGGAAAGAAACCAATGGCAATGGCAGTTAAAAGATCGTCTTCATCTTGTTTTGCGATCAACGGAAGTTTGAGTGGGAGGCTTTCCATGTCATCAGTGTCTTCAGTGGAAGATGCAGCTGACTATCCTGTACTTAAACAGTCATCGTGTTCTCTTCCTCCGAGGAATTTGAGCGGCAACATGTCTCACTTGCCTGAGTGGAGCGAAAGAATCATTTCCTTGACAGGAAAATCTATGGATGGGGATTTTCTGGGCTTACCTCTCAATTCACATGGTGAGCTGATTCAGCTGAACTCAAGTGGTCCTCTGCGTTCCCAGGTAAAGAAGTGGGATATGGTACCGGGTTCCTCAAATTTCTTGTCTAATGCGAGCCTGCTTCAATCAAGAAATACGGGAGACAGTTCAAGATTGAAAGAGAATCGTGTTGTAGAAAGAGCACGCGAAAAAGATCAGCTGGACTTGTTTCCCATGAAGAATTTTTCTGTAGAGAACTCGAGCTTGCTGTCCAACCAAGGTGGCTTGGAATCTCAAGACACAACCAGAGCTGATGTTTTCTGGCAAAACTCTGAAAGGCATAGCAGTTCGGCTTACCTGCTTGATGCAGACATAAACCAGACAAACATCCCTGTCAATGCTTGCAGACAGTATGACCTGTTTGCGAACCAAAAAGGAAAGAGGGTGATTTTCTCTAAGGAAAATACGGATCATGTGTCACCAACTACCACCCCAGTGACGATGCGGCTGATGGGAAAAGACGTCGCTGTTGGTAGAAGCAGCAGGGAGACACATGGATCCGAGGATGGGAAAGTTTGGACTGATAAACAAATCATAATAGAGCATCATCCTTCAAGTAGTGTGAAAAACAGTTTCTCGGAGAATAATCCTTTCTTACATGACTGGTCTGCATATTCAGCTCCGAGAAAACCAAAAGGAACTCTACACCCGTCCTTTGAAAGTCAAAATGCATTTCATCTCAGATTTCCCCATAAAGCTCCTGAATCCTTAGTTTCAAATCCCTGCGTTGGCTGGCAAAGTGATGCATTACTTCCAGATGGCAAAGTTTCAGCACAAAGATATCCAGAGTTTGAACACCGACCTTTTACTCACCATCCTTATTCTCCTTTGGTTTTCCAATTGACTAACCTTGCTGACCCTTTTTTGGTTGGAGCTGAGACATTAAGAGCAGACTCTCAACTAGGTTCACGATCCGTTTCTCACCAGAGCTGTCAACAGATGGATAGGGGTCCAGAGCTCAACATCCAGCAGAATCTACCTCATCCTAAAACATCAGCTCCAACTGTTCCTTTTCTAAGTCCAGATTTTAGAGAACAAGAGCAAATAGCACAACAGTGGCAGTTACCAAGCTCCCATAAGGAACTACCTCCTTGGTTTACCTTCAGTCGTCCAGCCCCAGATTCTAGAGAGTGTACACCGTCACAATTGAAGAGCTTCTCTAAGGATCTATCCCTGTGGAGACCAATACCAAATGCATCGGAGTGGGGAAGTGCCCCAAGTCCTCAGTATCAACCATTCGGCGACGGAGGCAGCATTCATCATTCCTACGGTACACCTGCAAACAGCTTTTTCCCAACTCCACATATGCATTACCCACCAGTTACTTCTTTTCCCTACAGTACCATGGCTTCACAAGTGGACAACCCACTGGTTGTGTCATCCATAGCTTGCCCACGCCCACCATTTGTGCCTGTGCTCCTGCGGAGTAAGCCGACTTCTGCTGTTAGCATGAGCTATAGAAACAGAACTGATTTAGGCGATGGCACAAGGTCAAAGTCTTTCGGTGTTAGAATTCCTGGTTTTCGTAAGAAAACCAAGAAGAGGCCAGTCGTCAGAGCGGATGATCTCCAGAACCATGGTAAGCCAAACTTAAAACAACAAAGGCATGGAGTGGAATTACCAATATGGAGAGAGAATCCATCACTTGAGCTCGACTCAAACGGGGAAAGAGCAAGCAGCATGGTATGTCTTCAGGATGGGATTCAGAAGGATGGGTTAATAAGTTTGCCTGGTGGTCAGTCAATTAAACTGACTGACGCTGCCAAGCCAGGTCCGACAAAACTGAGCGCTGGAGCAAAGCACATTCTGAAACCAAGTAAGAACGTGGACCGTGATAACTCCATGCCCATTCATTCAACAATCCCTTTTGCTGGAGTCACTATGGTTCCGGAATCTCAAGTGAAGTCGGCAAAGATATATGAGTTTTAGTGGACGGGGTTCTACATCAACAGAAAATGAAGGCCGTGCTTCTTAGTTGCTAATTCTCCTATTCCAGGCAATTGCTGTTTGAGTGATTGAGGGAGAACGGCTGCTATTACCCTTCGATGGGTGACTTCATGTATGTGTAGTATCACTGCTCCCAAGTTTCCAGGTGCTTTTTGGCAAGCATTTTGGGGTGGTGTGGAAGCCAATTCAAGAGGCTGGTTAAGTATTCCTTTAGTTTCTCTGATGTGATTGTAGCAAGCCTTTTTGGTGCCGCGTTAATTTAATTCTGCAACTCTTAATTTCTGTGTCAGTAATTTTTGGTTTGTTTCCTCGAGTGCTTGAATTCTGGAAGAACTCGTGTTTGCCACCAGAGCTAAAGATGAAGTAAGAACCTTGTTATTTACGGTTTTGCTTTAGAGCTCATAGGCTTTGCTGGGTTTTAATCTATTAAGTACTTGTGCGGTTATGTTGCGTGACGATCTGGTTGGGCTTAACATGTCGATCGTGGAAGGTTGGTTTGCTTCTCGAGTTTCATTTAAAGATTCGCACGTATCAGGGTTTCATCACTATCGTCTGTTGCATGCGCATGCATGCATACTCTAAATTAAGAACAGCATCATGTTTTATAACCTTATGTCGTTACATTCACTAGGGACATGGCAAGCTAAACACAAAACAATCTTTATACTTGAGTTCAATACGAATATATCCCATCCTCAAATGTTCTTTACATGAAGAACCGTGAATACGAGCTGCATATATATATATATATGAGTTTTCTGTGAAGTATAAAGAACGAGCGAATGAACTATGGTCTCATCTCATCTCCTTCTGCTTCTTCGCTTCCTTCTCGGCCTGCATGATTATGGACTAATTTGAGATCAAGAAGATAAAGTCTCTGTTAGAGAAAGAGCGATCGTGTTGCTTATGGGGAAAAAAGGGCAAAAAAGGTAAGTTACCGCTTTGATGACTCGATCGAAAGCATGGGGTCCATATCTTTCGATGAACCGCTCCACAGACTTTCTCGCATCGAGGCTCATCATGAGAAGGACCTTCCTTTGGCTTTCCGAATAATTTGAGCTCACGTAAACGTAATTACCAAATTTCACGTACTTCCTCACCAAGTTCTCGTAAATATATGCAGCTCCGTTGAAGATTGGCAACACCAGCCACATGCAGAACACAAGCTTTACGTATGGCCAGAAGGGTAACCTGATATATATACATCGTGATCAACGTTGCGCACATGCTTGGTATTCGCGAATGATACGGCAAGGTACTCGATTAATTAATATATAGAAGAGAATTGAACGAAACGGCATGTGCATGGGCATGCATGCATTTATTACCATGCTAGAATTTGATAGCAAGATAGCTCGAATAGCGTTATCAAGGAGTATAAGACCCAGTAGGTTAGCCATTGCTGATCATCTAGGCCTGTAGGGCTTTCTATCGCTCTCATGGATGCATACCTGCAATTGATTATCATCAGTGTTCTAAATTTCACACTCATCTTCGACATCATCAATTTAACGACGAAATGATAGTATTGTGTAGCAAACTCAAACTTACAGTGGAAAAAGAAGCATCACTCCAGGCCTGTTGGAAAACCAACAATTTATCAGATTCGGATCCAAATAGTTCGCGTTTTCTCAAACAATAGGAAATCATATAGATATTGTCTTTCATACAATATATGATCCAATGGCTACAACAGGATCTTGACTGATTGATTAGTCCATTTTGAATGACCGATCAGATCATCCTAACATAACTTAATCACGTAGACGTAGATCAAAACAAAAAACGTTCGCAAAATTAATCTCCCAATATATGCACGACATGCTTGTGTAATATAGCTACTCACCCGATCAATGTATCCAAGCGTCTGGCGACGACTCCAATGACACCCATTATCGCTGAACTTTGCGCGGATCCACAAGGCCTTGATGGATTGATTTAGACTTGGAAGAAATATTTTGAAACGGAGAATAAGACGTGCCAAGTATATAAGACAATAAGGGGCTGATGGCATGAAGAAAAGAATGATTTCCATTGTGTGGGCAGGAAGTCTTCCTTCCTCCAACAACAAGTAAAAGGAAACATGTAGACCAAACAAAAAAAATAAAATAATAATAAATCCACACATGCATGTAAACGTGCATAGGGAGGATTCCAAAAGATTGCATCTTTCCTTTTGTGTTGCGCTATACCATTTGTTTCATCATGTGAATGATGAATTTCGTCAAAAATTTAGGGTTTCCTATTGTTCTATACGAAGAATATTGTCAGAAAACCCTCTCCCTGCAACATAAATGGAGAGTTGGAAAAGCCAAGCTTTCGAGCATTCTTGTCCTCGTATTCATATGAAGTTTGGTGTTTTCTCTTGTTCTTTTTCTCCCTTTCCCTCTTCTAAGTCAAATGCTCGTGTGAAGCATGTTTCAGCTAATGGCCTTCCTCACATGTTATGCAACAAAGGACCGCTCGAATTTGCGTCAATCATTCTAGTTTCAACCGTCTAATTATGTTCAGAGTCTTCAATCTAGTATCAACAGAACTTATCTAGAAACGTTGAGCTAGCTAGACATATGACGTTGGTCTCTCCAGATGTAGAACACAGTCAAATGAACGCTTACGAGTAATAAAAAATACGAGCACTCGATGAATGAAGTAAAGGGGTTGCACGGCAAAGTGGGAAATAAACAACAAATCCATAGAATACAGATGCTTGGCCAACTAATAATAGAACATGCTCTGAATTTGATAATCTTGGTAAAAACTGATAAGGCGGCAGATTGTCCTAGTTTTGGTTAATTGATCATTTGTTTCTGTGCAATTTTGAGTTTGTAGCTCTATGATTTCCTTAATCTCAAACTACAAAAATAGATTCAGCAATAAGCATTCCTCAGACCCCCCAGATTACCAAAAAAGAACGACTAAGAGCGCCGATGAATTCAAGTGCAAATCTATAGATTTTTGCGAGTAATTTCAAGTGCAACTTCTGCATAATTTCAGTAAATGGAAAACCATAGTCATCTCTACTAAATGAACCTTAACTTCCCAATCCCATCACTCAAGCCAGCTATGTGCATTGTGGCTAGAATTATTCGCTGTGCAGTCATCATCATGACTATTTGGTTCGTCTTTTTGCCTGCTCAATAATCATCCACGGGGTTCCCGATCAAATAAAAAAAAAAAAAAATCATCCACGGGCATGCATTACAAGGACAGCTGCTTCTGGGATTTTCCAAATACACAGTACTGAAGCGCATCACATGAAACCGTCCTCCTTTTGGCGTTGGTCCTCCTCCTTTTCCCTGATGTCACGTGAAAGAAAGAGAGAAAACAAAAAAGAAAACATCCTCAATTTCTCCAAAAAGCAATCTCTCAGCCCCACCATATTTTTCACATGTCATGCAATCTCCAATCTCTCTCTCTTCTTTTTTTTTTTTTTTTCCCTTTGAACACAGCTCACATTCACCATCATCATTGATTCGAAATGTGATTAAGTTCACTTGTGTTTTAGTAAACCGAACTATGGTTTTTGCGCCTTCTTTTCTTTGTTTCCTCTTCCGTCGACACTGGTCTAGGACCAGTGCGTCCTTGGAATGGAACTCAATTAAATTTTGAGACCAGCCTCGAAATAAATTTCAAGGAAAAGCACCAGTTTTTGTGGACCTAAAGTCGGAGCCCGATGTGTCAAGGTCACATGCGCGAGTCATTTTCATATACATATATTGCCCCCATAGCTTTGATAGACAAATATTGTTCGATGTGTAGCTTGCGTCGTAATTGAATTCTCCTGACTTTTCATTTATCGGTATACCTTTTCTTCTTCCATTTTCCGCAGATTACTAGTCACTAGGTGTCTAGAAACATATTGTCTTCAGTGACCAAGACAGAGAAAGAAAGAACAGACACGATCATCTTCAACTCTTGAATGTTTATCTTCATTGATTTCCGGATGCACTTTACCCTAATCTTGCATGCACACATCGTACCCACGCATGTGTACGGAAGAAGAAAATTCATATATGTCGAGGCATGTTCATTGTTCGCTTGTCGAGGGTAGTTTGCCCCATTTAGTGTTGTCATCAATTTAACGCGTGTGAATGTGAATAGTTTCTCACTGGTGAGTAATCTTGGAAACCAATGTCAGTTCATTGCGGGGACATTTATACCATAATTCACCTGCTAGGTTTCCTCCCTCTTGCTGGTAGCCGCCGCTTGAGCCCTCTCTGTAGAGATGTCCTTGAGGGATCTCTCCCTCCCCCCTCTCCCTCTTTGTCTTCCACTACCCTCTTTCAAAGGCTGCTTAGTCTTTACTTTTCCTTTTCCTTATTTTGTTAGTTCTTTTTTTCTCTCCCGATTTGTTCCGGGAGTTTGTGTATGTGAATAAATTTATACAACTGATCTTGGGTGAATGTGGAATCTAGTTTGGCCATCCATCCGGTCGACAACAATTGAGGAGGATGTTCGTGACGTGGCTACACAGCCTTTCCGAGATTATGCCACTCTCCTCTTCGGATTTAGATTTGAGTCAAGTTTTGAAGGTTTTACTTTCCGAAACTACATCTAGATATAAATATGAGAGTTCCTTATTGGTATTTGATTTGTGTTTGGTGATGGTGATGAGGATGTCGTATCTAAACGCACATTGCAAGCCATTGTAAATGGAGTGGGAATTTCGGCGTGTGCTCATCATTGTATTTGGTGATCGGCCGTCAAACGTATACGATGAGAGATCTGTTTGAGAGATGAGAGTGTACTCCCAATTACAGACTATACTTTGTTATTTACTTTCAGATTTTTGCTTTGTTCAGTAGTTATTTGAATTTTGCTAGGCTTGAATGCCTTATATGTATCTATCGAGAATTATTATGATACATAAATGGCGTCTTTCTTTCATCCAATAAAAAAAACCATCGGTTGATTGCAAAATGGATGACGACCAAGTGAATAGGAATCAATAGTCGTTCTCCACCGTCTTCTATTTCGGTAAGAACGTGGCGAGCCGACACTTTTACCAAATGAAACATTGTCAAAGTACGAAACTCAAGTTCAATTTATTAGATGAAAAGAGACTACATGAATATAAAACCTACTATAATCTCGTATTTGAAGGGTGGGAGATTGCTTTGACAGACGTATAGCTGCAAAATTCATCACGGGTGTCATGTTTCGAACTTATCAATTCTGGATAAACCATGCAAATTCAACCTTCAATTTCCAAGCGTTTTACTTTTGTGGGCACGGACAGCATTGGCAAGATTGGTAGGCACGGGAACAAGCGAGCTCATCGAGGGACGGTAGTCGTTGCGAAAGCGAGAGCATTTCCACTCTCCTTTCAAGCAAACCCATGCGGCTCAAAGAAGCTGATTTTGAATTCAGATATCGTTATCTTTCGACAATCAAGAAACTGAGAGATTTGCACTAAATGCTACTATCTTGATACAGCAATTTCCTTTTTAGTTCACATCCACTCTGAATCCCTGTGGCATCATCCCTCCAGGCAGGCAATGGCCTTACTCTCATCCCCTTCTTGAGTCCACAAGGAGCTCCTGAGACTAATTATGTCCTAAACCGTGTGAAGTATCACTGCTTTTAAGCATCACTTCTGATGCAAGTTGCTTTTTAGAAAGGAAAAAGCGACAAAGGAAAGCTGAATCACCGACGACGAGAGAATGTAATCCCCTCTTTGGTAGGCATGACAGATCATTTCCAACACTTATTAAAAACAACCTATTCCCATCTAACCAGACTACTTTACATTAATATCCAAGATTCGCATAATTCTGTATACACCGAGGTGCTGAACCTGACTATGGTGTATGTACCTAGGACAATACATCTTCATTCTTTGTCCCTAACTATAAACAAGCTATTCTGTGATATTCCCTAGAGCAGAGCTATGAAGGAGGCAGAGACTGAAGGCAATACCTTCTTCCCTCTGTTCCCTTCCTTACATCTGCTCTAGTCTCCAGACAAAAAGGGCCGAGAGACATCTTTGTCCTCTTCACCCAGTTATCCTACATTTTCTAATAAACTTATTTGAGGGATTTAAGTGCCTGTACCATAAGCTCCGTACCTCGGGCGATCCAATTTCTAGCCATGGCTTTGCAGGGCCACTGAAATGTACGACCGTGGCAGCTTCCACTAACCTTCCCTGAGTGTCCGGGAACCGATGGCCCAATCCGGCCAGGTGCCATGAAGGATCAATTGGATGCACATGACCCTCAAAAGCTATCAAGGCTGGTGGAAGAACTCCAGGAATCCATAGCTCCAATCCTGAATTGAGGCTCTGTGCATAGGAAAATATGGCTAAATGCTTTAAGCAAACAAAAGCATAAATGATGAACACTGAGAAAGGAAGCGTGCTGTGCTCTAGACAAAGAATTCTTCTTCCGGTACTGAATGCTACGACACTTGGAAAAAGTAAAACCGGAATGCTACAGCAAAGAAGTCATAGTCTAGTGCATCTGTGCATCCAATAGAGGGAGATTGATATTACGGAATCAGTCACAGCAATAATTTGACAACTATGAAACAAAGAGGGTGCTCACCTTTTTTAGCCAGTTCAGGTAAATTCTTGTGAGGTTACTCCTCCTCCAGGCTTCCAGATCGAAAACATTAAGCCCATACAACCATGCACAACGATCCGAATCAAAGTTGGATGAGATAGTAGGATGTGAAAAATTCAAGTAGTCCTTGTACTGTCTTCCTGGGCAGCAGTCATCTCCGCACCATGAATTGACAACTGCAGCAACATCTTTTCCTTCGAGATTTAGTTCCCAGAGTGGGGATAAGTCACGTTGGACTATGAGATCATCGTCCAAGAACACCACCTTGTTTAGATCTGGAAACAGCTGTGACCGTGGAAATCAGCTAAACGATCAAATACAAGGTTCACAGTTATTGCCATCCACTAGGGCAGCAGACTCTCTATTTAAAGAATTACCTCGGGAATGAACATGCGAAGATGATTCAAAAGGCAAAGGTTGCTGGGACTGAGAGCCTCAACATATTTTTCTTTTGCTTCATCTAAGTACTCTTCCTTCAGATTCCTGTAGAAGTGTCTCCATAAAAGATGATGAAAATCTATCATCTCCTTGACACGAATGTTGACTTCCTGAGACCAATCATATTGGTGCAGTCCCTTAACTTCAACCACAGCTAACCTGATTGGATTTATGGCAAACCAGGCATTCATAGCAGTATATGTTTTCTTATCAGTGACCACGTGAAATACCAATTTTTCAGGTTTAGCTGAGTTTTGCACAGTAGAAGAGATCACAACTGAGGCAGCAAGGACATTATCAGTTATGAGGACAACATGATGGAAGTGAGGGTCAGCAAGGTGAGGAACATATTGAGGTGGAGGTAGACGAGACCGAGCCATAGCATTGACTGCATATTCTTCAGCCAGTTTCAGGCAAAGGCAATGAAGACCTTTTGGTATACCGTGTGATGCTAAATGCCAATAAATTGACTCCTGCTGTTTGGCGGAATGAACCTTCCGCTCCATCCTTGTTAGCTGCAAAAGAGGAAGAAAATGACGACCTGAAGCAAAGAACATCTCTATCTATCCTCTATATTGTATTTGTTCTGTCACCAGAAAGCAAACATCTTACTTCCGAGAAACTACTTATCCATGTTTTCACTCTCTTTAACAACGGAAAGAGGACGATACAGTAGAATATAAGCCCATATTGTGTCCTGTGCTTATTGGCAAGAATTATGCTAAAAATGTCCTTCCTCCCTTGGTAAACAAAATATAAAAGCATCAAAATTTTGAATAGTCACACCGTTAGAGATTTAACTAGCATCAGTATCAATATCACCAGCAGCAGCAGGAAACAATCTTCAACAAATCTTTAACAAATGCTAATAAATTCAGCAAACTATTTGAATAGGTTATATCTTAGGTGAATAATCCTTTTAGTATGGGTTGAGCACTATGGAAGTATTTTCGGGGCTCCAATATTCCCATTATGCATCTTCCACTTGATGGTAAACGTAAAACAATTTGACTTTAGAACCCTCATCAAGACTACATGATTCTAGAGGTAGTTCAGACTAGAGAGTTCACCGACCCAATATCCAGTCTGGTCACACTTCAAAATTCAGCATGCAACTGCCCCAGCAAGCAATAAACAAGGAGCAGGGACAAGTCTCACTATCCATCGTCTGGTGTGCAATAATACCCCTCAATTAATTAAATTCGTGAAGATTGTAAAAGATTCCAGTGAATATTGCAGCCCTGAAGGTCTTCCAACCTTCTTATTTATTTACAAAGTAGCTGCTTCTTCATGCTTCTGTGCTGTACAAACTGATCGGTACAGTTCAGAGCAAGAGGATTGTAGAACTATCTGAATGAATATAAAGGTCATTCATTTTTGCCTTCAAAGAAGTGCTAGCATTTTATGCAAAATCCAAGATTCCAGGTGGACGCGTGAAACGCAAGTGGTAAGTTCATAGGTAGATATGATTTGAATACAACAGCTCCAGAACATCCTAACCACAGGGATTCACAAATTGCACATAGGAAAAAAACTAGTCCAGTTTCCAATCACTTTAAGCATAGTGTAACATATCAAAAATCCATAAAGCAGGAGAAGGACGTCCCTGCCCCAGATTGGCTGGGATCACCTCTGGTAGAACTTGCACTGTCACCGTGCTTTTGGAGGCGCAGTTTGGCATTACATCTTAACTAACATTGCAGTATCCCCTCGAAGGTTGCTTGTCCGAACTAACTTAAAATTGTGCTTTGAAAGTGTTGTGCGATGGGGGTGCCAACATGAACCATTCGATGATATTCACGGAAACAAGCAGAGGGCCATTTGACAACACAGCAGACAAGACCATCAGATGTCTGAGAGTCATACCCCAGGCCTTAAAGGCAATGGGTGAACGGACTTGGGCATATCACGTGAACCTATGATGATCGCTAGTACAAATTTTGTCCAACACGACAGTAACTGACCATCTCGTGATTTTTTCTTAGGAGAAATCTATCGACCCATAAAAGAATTGCTGAACAACACGATAAAAACACATATCAACAAATGCACAACGAGAATACATTTTCTGAAATGTTCACTCACCATGGCTTTGGTCTTGAGGGCAAATTCCTTGATGTCGGGCCTGCGAGACGTCATCTCCTGCACCAGCTCATCAAATGACTCGAGCGAACTCCCCACCCCTTGCTGCTCCTCCTTCACGTTGCTCTCCTTCGCCGCCAGCAGCGCCCTCGTCAGCTCCTCCCTGAGCTGCACAACGGCCCACAACCCACCCACGTTCATCAGTGACGTGGCCGCGGAACACACGGAAGACCGCGTTGACGTGGACGTGTGGACCCCCCCTCAAAGACAAAATAAGCCACGAACGGCTGTGATCGCTAGAGCTATTCGAGCAGCTTTTACCACTTACAATTATTATTATTAAACTTTAGCTTATAAGTGAAGAGAGATCACACGTATATAAAGAGTATTTATAACTCATTGTCGAGCGACGTGGGACAATACTTCAACAACTATTACTATTACTACTTTGGCAAAGAAAATAAAAAAGATAAAAAAAAGGGGGCGAAAAATGGTTCCCGCTAATTATTCGCCTCATGTTTCTGGTATTTTAATCCAACGAATATTTTATATCGATTGAGTGGAGGAGAATAACGGGGATTGCGAAATATCCCAAGGCGAGTGGGCCTCTTGTGTGATGTGCCGACAGTTCCTTAAAGTGCGCTAAATCCATGGACTGTGTTTGCAAGGAAGCATTGCCGTTTGGACAATTTGTGGATAACCCTCTTAAATCGTGTTCTCTGCACGTATTCCAGCAGCCAGATGCTAAAACAGGGCCAATAAGACAAAACAGGGCCATCGACGTCTCCGGGTCCCGCCAGAATTGTCCATCCACCTTTTCCGAAAGGGCGCTTTGATTCTCAATAACAAGCAGCATCGCGGTATTATGTCCGCAGAGCACGAGCTATGTTAGCCTGATGAAATTCCCCATCCGTCGAACGTCAAATCGCGCCGCGAGGGCAAGGTCTTACCGACATCGAACGACAACGCGTGATCTTAGGCCGAACCGAGAGAACAACGGAGGTTCTAATCAGATGATGATCTCAGAGCGATTGGCTAATGGTAGGACGGTCCTAACTTGAAAAGGCCAACCAGAGAAACGAGTGACGAAAAGACCAGCGTGCCCTCAGAAGAAAACAAGAATTGCACGATTGGCGGAAGTTCGAGGCAACCTAGCACCCACCGCATTGGCAGAAGAGAAAAGAAAGGGAGAAGAAAATGTCCACTAGATTCGCCAAACAAGACACACAAAATTCCTCACGCGAGGATTTGATACGAAGAAATGTCAAAGGTTTGACACGGGTCAACAGTTGAAATGGGACTCCATCCATCCATCGACCACTAGATTAACCTAACAATCAGGACCGGAGACTGCGACTGGTCCCCATCAATGGCAAAGCCCTAGGACACGAGATCGAATGCGATAAGAACGGTACTTCCCAATAACCCGCGATGGAGGGCGGGCGGCAGGGAGG
>BCNH02000001.1:20170148-20191599 GCA_001662345.2 Metrosideros polymorpha var. glaberrima
GAGCTTATTGGTCCTCGTCACCAATGAAAGAACTTGCAAATCTTGGGGGATGGATGAAGTTGCTTTGTAGGACACAGCCTAATATATCTAGGCTAAGATATATTCAATTGAAGCTACCGGACAAGTAAGGTCGATTCACAGTTTACTAGTTTCCAAGTGTGTATCTTTTGAATAGATGACTGCATCTCTAGATTGGTGTGAGGTGCGACAAGTAAAGCCACCGTCTTTGTGTTTGCAAAGTCATAGCGGACTACGATACGAGGTCGCAACCTTCGGTTCAAGAACACCAGCACCCCAGCGACCCTCAGTTGGGGTCGCCTGGGGCTGGGTGTGGTGGGCGCAACCCACGCACCCTTGCTATGTTCGGGGAGAGTCAAAGAGACGGGGGCGATGGCGTGACGACAGCAGCGACCGGAACGTGTCAAGGTGGCGACAAGAGCACGGTTGTGGCGGAGACGAGGGAGAGGGGGAGGCTGGGGAGGAGGAAGATGTAGGGTTTGGACGGAGGTTTTTGGGCTAAACTCGTTATAGTTGGAGGTATCTGATCTTTCATAGGTAACCCACACTATGGAGGATTCATATCCATACAAAGAGACCCTTCTTCGGTGCAACTTTCTTCCGTGGAACTTCTATTTAACCTAGCACATTATACGTAAAAGTACCATACTCGATATATACTATATAGAGATAAGAGCATAGTCCATTAAAGCACGTCAAACAGCTCGCAACCAACACACTATCATCAATATACACACGAGATTAATTCATGCCCCATAATTAATATGTATTCATACTTATCTGCAACCTCATGTCATCTATATATGTAATTACCGTTACCGTTACCGTTACCATATCAAGACGAGCATTTAACCATCACCTCATGAGTTGCTGGGGAACCCTTTCGTCGACAACCTGCTGAATCATTTCAGGTTCCATTTATTGGGCGCTGTTGTGAATCAGTTTGACCATTCTCACAAAGATGTGGCATGCAGTCTCTGTCTTGTTGGGCTGTCATAGTAAATGCCACCTGGTTTCACTGCTACTGGCGATACATCGTTAGGCAAAGCATAACCTTGATGTTCATGCCAATACTATAGCACCAATCTTGAATTATTTAGTTCGATATCAGCGCTGAGTAAAACGATTAAGTTTAATTACCAGCTAGATATATTAATGGTCGCATGGATTATTATTTGCAATTTCATGTTTGCTCCCTGAGATGATAGCGCTCCCTGATCTAAATTATTTTGTTTTTGGGCCGCTCCTAGCATCAATAAACAATGTGTCTGAACAAGCCTTACAAGGAGAGGAAGTGAACTTATAAGTAATCCATTTCACGCACACCTTGCATATATCTAATGAATTCTAGATAATCATTCTTGGGAAAAAAATACTGTGAATGTCTTCAAAACACAAATTGAATATTGCATATTTCCTAATTATATCTAAGAATACTGTTCATGCAGGATGAGATATCCATAAACTCTGACCAAAACAAAAAGATAGATATCAAACGATTACAGAGAGAGAGAGAGAGAGAGAGAGAGAGAGAGAGAGAGAGAGAGAGAGAGAGAAATTATATAGAAAGTAATAAATAGAAATATGGAATTCAAAGATCATGTTGAAAAAATCACTTTCGTTTCTCTATAAATAGAGAGGAGCAAATGGAATAGAGAGAAGAAACCAATTTACAATCAAGAAAGTTTTACATAAATTAGCTGTTAACTTTTTCCGTACCAAGTCGACGACCTAATGGTGAAAATTCTGCCTAATTGTGGGAAACTATCTTTTATACTTCATGTTTCTTACTGATTCATATTATTCTACATGTTCGAAATATTCCAATCATTTATAGTATGATTCAATATGTATTGCAATTCTTTGTCATGGTTTTTGTTAATTATAGACGATGGAAACTGCATAATGATATTCAGATCTATCTTATATAATATCCACGTACACCCTAGCATAGAATTTGATTGATGTGCATATTTATTTTAGGGATAAGTGCATCGGAAAAACTAAAGTGTGTCACAAAAGTGCACTTGAGTCCTAAAACTTATAGAAAGTGCAATCAAGTCCTAAAACTTGTCAAATTGGTATAATCGAGTTTTTCCGTTAACTCGGTTCAATTAGACTAGCGAAAAATGTTGATGTGACTTTTTAAAAAATATTTTCTTTCTCTTACGTGGCACTAAACTTACTAAAACATGGAATATAAGATTAAAACAACGTCGTTTTGGCTTAAATCCTAATTTTTTAACCAAAATTTAATTACATAAAAATACAAAAATCAAAAAAGGTAAGGGCAAGGGAGGGTGGCAAACCTCGCCACCGTTGCCCCATTGTTGTCGGAAAGTTTTGGTTGGGGCTTGGCGAGGGCTGACGGGGGTAGCTAAGACCTCGACCAAGGCTGGCAACCCTTGTCGACCACAAGCGAGAGCGGCTGCCCTCCACCCAAATTTGGGTGAGAGTCGCCCTGGCCTAGGCCCTGCCAATGCTTTCTGGCAACGATGGGGGCCGCAACGGTGAGGGCTATTGCCCTTCCCTTGCCTTTGCCTTTTTTCAAATGCTTTTTTATTTATTTTTAATCTAATTTAATTGAGAAATAAAAATCAAATTTGAACCAAAACGACGTTATTTTAGCGTTATCCTTCTTGTTTTAGCCACATCAGCGCCACATAGGAGAGAGGAAATAATAATAAAAAAAGCCACATTGGTATTTTTTATTAGCCAAGTTAGACTGAGTTAACATAAGAACTCGATTGTACTAATTTGACAAGTATTATGACTTGATAACACTTTTTGTAAGTTTTAGGACTTAATTGCGCTTTCGTGACAAGTTTTAGGACTTTCGGTGCATATATTCCTTTATTTTAATATAATTTTATGCATAATATTTCTTTTGAAAAAGTTCACACCTACACCAACATGTAGCATAATATAACACGCTTTTCTTGAATTTTAAGAAGTTACTATTTCTTTTAAACAGCATTCAATATATATGCACACACGTTTATCCTTGTCCCGCTAAACGGATTGTTGGATATGTGCTGCATGTCGTTCTAGCACTCAATAGGGCAAAAAACCCTAGCCCTCACTAAAAATCTCCATAGCAAGTAACTCCATGTTTTGATTTGCTAGTTCTCTCATTTCTTGAGGCTACTAGCAACTACTTTTCTCAAATGAAGAGAACCTACAACCATCAAGAGAATTACCCATTGAGTAAAGAAAGTATGTCCATCTGTATCATGGGATCTTTCATCAAAGTCATAGATGTTAGTTCCCATCTTTTTCGTGACACGCCAAGTCACAAGAAACATACAGACTCAATTCTTCTCAAAGATAAAAACCCTAAAAGAAGATTCAGCCGGTGCATCGTATCCCTGTGTCCACCCAACTTGACAAGATTCAGACGGTGCATCAAATCATTATTCACATGCCCTCCCATTAGCTCCTACAAATGGATTAGACCTTAGATTCTCTCTCTATAGGAGCTGTAATAGATTCCTTTTCCGGGTTTGAATTCCCAAGTACGAGAAACAATTAAAAAAATAAGTCAAGTGGGTCTCTCTAAACCAGATATCTAGGGATCCTCTGGCCATTTGAATATTCAACCATATTGACCATGGACGGCTTAGAGAATCTGTGTAATATCTTGCTTCTTAAATTAAGCTAGGGTTTCCAGGTGCGATATGGTGAGGAATGGGCTGATTGAATTCTCTAAGGGCGGTGTAGTAATGTTTAAGTAGTAAGTACTACGCGTAAGAGCACATGCGTGCCTGAGGGGTGGTGCTACTTAATCATTACTTCGTTTGATGGTCCCTTCCTAATCAAGTCAACTTAGGGAAATTGAGTTATTTCTTTGAAAAAGAATGAGCATGAACTAATTTTGTGACATGGGGCAGGCGAAGTCGAATATGTAATGCGAAAAATGGGCGAGAATGCGTGTTTTTCTGCTGAGAATAGTGCGAGCTCCAGTATATTTCGATATGATATTGAACTGATTATTTGATTAGTGTGTATGACGAAATTGAGCTGATGATTGCTTGGACTCATTATTGCAAGTTGAAAAGGAGTCGCATAGCGCTATGCAATGTATCTCCACTGGACAAATTGAAACACGGTGCTGTAAAATTAATAACTAGTTCAGTGTGCCTCTTAGGTATCAATACTTTAATCTTTTTCTGACTTTCTGTAAGATCAACTTGTCTAATTATTTTATTAATTATCATGCTTCAACCAGTGGGACATCACCTATAAATAGAGACCCCGCATCCTTCCAATCATCACGATAACCACACAGCAAACTATATATCCCCCAAGTTCTCAAACATAGAGTCCGTACTCTTTCTTGGACATGGAGATCAACCACTTCATTTCCTCTTGGCTCTTCACTATCATTTTAGCCCTAGCACCTTTGTTCCTTCTTCTCAAACTCAAGCAAAAATGTGTCAACATCAGGCACAAACTACCCCCGGGCCAAATGGGTCTCCCGTGGCTCGGCGAAACCATGGATTTCTACAGAGCCCAGCAAGCCAACCGGCTATTCGAGGACTTTGTCCAACCTCGCATCGCGAGACATGGCAAGATCTTCAAAACAAGATTGATGGGATCGCCAACGGTGATTGTAAGTGGAGCCGAAGCAAACCAGTTCTTCTTGTCCAACGAGTTCAAGCTGGTGATAAGCTCGTGGCCTTCTTCTTCAGTTCAGCTCATGGGCAAGAACTCCATTATGGAAAAGCACGGCGACCAACACCGCCACGTCCATGGACTGATCACCTCTAGCCTCGGCAGCTCCTCAGCGGAGTCTTTAGTGCCAAAGTTGAGCAAAATAGTAGAACGCCACCTAGATGCACATTGGAGTGGCCAGGAGAGAATCAACCTATACCACTTCACCAAAAATTTGACATTCCACATCGTGTTCGAATGTTTGTTAGGGATAGATGTGGAGCCGGGAATGCCAGAAATATTTGAGAGGATTTTGGAGGGAGTCTTCTCGCCACCAATTACGGTCCCTGGAACTAAGTTTTCGAGAGCAATGAGAGCGAGGAAGGAGATACAGAGAATGTTTGTGAGGATTGTGAGGAAGAAGAAGGAGGAGCTGGAGAGGCAGAATTCGGGAGGAGGTGGAGGCAGGAATAAGGAGGGCGAGGCAGTGCTGCTGCCACGCTACTTGGCGGCGATGCTGCGGGGCGAGATGAGCGAGGAGGAGGTGATCGACAACATGGTGTTGATGGTGTTTGGAGCTCATGACACCACCTCTTTTGCCATCGCCATGACCTTTAGAATGTTGGCTCACCACCCAAATTGCTATCAGTTGCTACTAAAAGGTGAAAATCTGTCGTATATCTTACGACTTATTTTTTTCTCGCGTCTTTGATCTGTTTATAGCATATGATGTTCATTCTAGTGTGAATAGTCTTTACATAGGTGAAGTCTAGGTCACAGAACTTGGGTAGTGATTGTTGATATTTGAGATGGATTTCAGTCATTGACATTGCATAAAAAATATGGACTATGTTATTAAAATTTCCTCTTGGGTTTATATATATATTATTAAATTAGCGAGCTTTGTTCTTTTGCAGAACATATGGATGTCAAGAGCAGAAAAAGAGAAGGGGAGGATATCAATAGTGAAGATATTAAGAAGATGAATTATACTTGGAAGGTTGCTCGTGAGAGCATAAGATTGTTCCCTCCCATCTTCGGCTCTTTCCGGAAAGCCATCGTCGATATCGATTACGAAGGATTCACCATCCCAAAAGGATGGAAAGTAAGTAACTTTTAATTCAATCGCAACGTTTCAATTTTATAATTTGACTTTGATTTATTCTCGTGAAATTAGAACTAATTCACTATAAATGCATCTCTACGACTTGTAAATCTCTCAAGAGCAACGGGTTGTGATGGTCACGGAAGCCTAGATTACGTCTCGAAACCCTTGATACAACTCCATTTTCAATTAAAAGATTAATTAAGTGGCAATGTTGCATACCCTTCGCGACCCATTAACGCCATATGCCAATAGGTCGAATATTATAAACCAAGTCCAACACCGGCCATAATTTATTTTCCTCCACAATAATTGACCCGACTGTGAATGAAAATCTTTGTAGGCCGCCCATGCTCATATGATTGAAGTTGCTTTGGAAAGAGAATGTCCAGGGCACATGCACGCTTTGTTAATTAAAATTAAAGTCGTCACGCACTCATCACGAGCATGCATGGCTACGAAGTCATCTGCATCTTCCTTAGCTTGAGTTATTAAATAACGGTCGACGTTGTATTAAAATAAGCCACTTGTTCATATTGTAAACTTTCCCTAACTAGATATTTCACCGTTTCGCTTAGGATATATAAATTAATACCCAGAGAAACCACGATTTGAAAAAATGCCGTCCAAAATTACATGATGTCAAAATGCTCGTATTGGCATAACGAACTAAATCGACGGGAGTCTTACATACACATAAAAAACACCGACTTTATATCTTATGGAGCCATTCTAATTTCAGGTGCTGTGGACAACCTATGGGACGCATTACGACCCGGAACACTTTCAAGATCCGATGAGCTTCGACCCGGACCGGTTCGACGAAGCGAAACCGCCGTACGTGTACGTGCCCTTCGGAGGAGGGCCGAGAGTCTGTGCTGGGTCCCAGTTAGCAAGAATGAACATCCTCGTGCTCGTGCACCACGTGGTGACCCGCTACAACTGGTCCTTGATCCATCCCGACGAGCCGATCACCGTGGACCCGCTCCCGTTCCCCGTCCATAGGATGCCCATCCAGATTTCTCCCAAGTGATCCATCGATTGATTCAATAATGCGTTTTATTTATTTGGCGAGAGTTGCCGTTGTATGACTTCTTTATTTCAAATCAATTTCAATCAACGTCCTTCAACAAGTTGCTAAACTTTGCATGGAAGGTCGATCTGTGAAGTCTGGTGATTATAGTTTTAGATGGACTTTTTGGGGAATCACGAGATTCTACAACGAGGAGGGTGACTCCAGGTCAAACTTTAGGGTTAAACCTAAATCTATAGGGCGGTATTTCCCATGGTTGACTAAATGTAGAGATTACTCAAGCCAAGATCTGCTCTTAAATAGATCCCCAGGACTTCGCATGGCGAGACCTCTTTGCATTGCTAGCATTAAGAAGTGATTTGTACGAACATTAGTTTCGTTCCATGTTGGTGAAGCTTTTGGTCCTTTCTGAGCACCCTTTCGTGGTCTGTGAATGATACAGACAATGGCGATTTTGTCTGGTATTCATAAGGTTGTCTCGACCAAGGGACACGATTGAAATATTTTAGGAAAAATCTTAATTATGAATTTTCTCGACAAAGCGAATAGGGGTGCTTAGAAAATTACTTATTGGTCGACAAAACAAGTTTCTTCGTCGGTCCTTCGCAAGGACTCAATATGTATTTTCTGTTTCGGACCACAGAGAAGGCCTGTCCTATCCATACTGTCAAATTCGGAATTCCCAGTTAGGCCTTTCCGGCCCAATGCTTCCTGTTAGCCCAGCTCCAAAACCTCCGAATTCATTGTTCTTAATTATCACTTGAGTGTAATTAATTTAGAATCTCTCAGTTCTTGCTTTCGGGGAGGGAGGCCCTGAGGGAAGCGCTTCAAGTCCGTGCAGGAGTTGTAGATCCACGAGCATCTTCTGCAACCACTTGAGCCTCTGCCTTCCGGGGCCGAAATCGGGTGAGCTGGCGGTGGTCATGGAAGCGCGGGACAACTGGCCGGCCGACCACGACGTGAACCGTCGGCGTCGAAGTTCCCGGTAGGAAGCGGTGGCGAAAGGGGGCTTTGTTGAAGTTCTGATCAAGTTTTCTAGAAAAACCGAGACTCTATAAGTTTCTAGACTAATAGGTGGCGGGTAGTCGAAGATTGTGGCTCAGACGCTCGTTCATGTATTCACAAGAAACCTACCCAAAGAGAACTACACTCATCAGCCCATGGAAACTGGGCCTTCGAATCCAGTGCTTCTATTTCTCTTCTCGATTCCAAGGCATGTAAACAGTAATCAGCTTGCGACTATTCGTAAATTTAGCAGAGCAGAGAGCGCATGGAAGTTCCAGCAACATTAACAAGTACTGGTTGCTCGGAGCATCCCATGAGATATTCATGGAGGGGATTGGATTTGAGCCATGGAGTAAGAACATGATGTTGTGTGGCATGCTTGTGGTTATCTATTTCCGCTCACTCACCAGGGATTATTGTGAATGTTTAAAGGCGTGTCTAGACAGGCTTCTACTTTTTGATTTTTCCTTAATCCACGTCTGGCGACGGACACGTATCGACTTTTTCTTACCCCATAACTTAAAATTTTCACAATACACAATTTTTGACACGTTAATTCATATATAATTTTTTTTCATAGTTTTCTAAATTTTGGAGGCCAAATTCCATAAAAAAAACCCAAAACTTTAGGTTCAGTCCCAAAAATACCCCGAACTTTTTTTTGTCTCGGAAAAAACCCCAAACTTTAGGTCAAGTTCCAAATCTGTCCCAAACTTTTTTGAAATTTTGTGATTTTTTTTGGACAAAACAAAATTCGGGGTAGATTTGGGACTGGACTTAAAGTTTAGGATTTTTTCTGAGACAAAAGAAAAGTTTGGGGCAGATTTGGGACTTGATCTAAAGTTTGGGGTTTTTTTCGAGACAAAAAAAAGTTCGGGGTATTTTTGGGACTTGACCTAAAGTTGGAGGTTTTTTAGGGAATTCGGCCAATTTTGGATAATATTTTGAATTCAGGCAACTTTTCCATTTGTTAAAGAGTACACAAACATGCCCTTAGATTGACAAAGAGGATAAGTTTGATTATATTTGTCCTTTCATAGAGAAATAGTTGTCATCCTATTGTGAAGGTGCTCAACTTCACTATTGAAATGTTGGATTTGGTTAGAAGGAAAATTGTCCAAAAAGTTAGGCCTATTATATGGCGGCCAGTTTGGACCTATACTTTTCAATTTGACCACTTTAATCCTAAATCTTATGATGATTTGCCGATTTAATTCAGAGCAGGCGAGAGCGTTCACGTAATTCTTGTCATTTGATGAAGGAAAGAAAAGCGTTTTCCCAATAATGGAAGTCAAGAAACCGAAGATGGAAAAAGCGAAGAAGGAGGAGGGCAAGCTGTTTTGGCTGCGGAATCTTTTCATGTCCCACGTTCCTTCACATCACTAACTCCAAATTCAAAATAACTAATAACGTTCATGACGTCACTACCCCACAAACTAATCATGACAATGCAACAGCTGTTGACCGCCATGTTCCTTAAGTTGACCAAATAGAGCATAATCAACATTAAACTCGTATTATTTCCTCTCGTTTATTTTTATTACTTGTATATAGCTCCGCAACACATAACCTTGAACCCCCAATCACTTTCTCCGTAATAGGGACGACCAAACACGAGGTAAGTTCATCGGATGATTTTAATAAATATGTCATGTTTCGATCAAATGAAGATTTTTCACGACGCATTAATGGAACCAAAAAAAAAAAAGTTTTTACTTGATTAATTGTCATTTGATGAGGGAAGGAATGAAAATTGTTTTTCCAACAATGGAAGCCAAAAAGAGGGAAGTGTGAAGAAGCAGAGCACGCTGCTTTTGTTGCCGTATCTCTTCATCTCCCACGATCCTTCATATCAATAATTTAAAATTCAAAATAATTAATAACGTCCACAACGTCAATGCTCCAAGAACTAATAATCAAGAAATAACGGACGGTCGTCTCTTATATATATTTATATATGACGATCATCGAATAGGAGGGGACAACATTGTAGACATGATTTTCTCTTTGATGAAATTAATCAAAGGAAAATGAGAAGGTAAATGCTCCGTCACTATCACAAATAAAAACTAAAAAAAAAAATTAATAAAAATTCGGGAAACATAAAATATTATTAAAAATTGACATGTCAGTTTCGGCTTGCCAAAATTGACCAAATGGACTGAATGTACAATTGCAAAAGGTTTAAGACTGAATTGGCACAATTGCAATAGGTTTAGGATTTTTGGTAATTTTCCCCAAAATTATACCATGTCACAGTCATAGACACCGAACGAAATATCACATGGTAAGCGTCAAAGCTCTCAACTTGGACTATACATATATATATATATATATATATATAGTGAAACCTAAATTTTGCCGACCCATTTACGTATCCACTGCATAGAAAATTTGGTATCGACCCCTGATCCTTAAACAAAAAATATTTTTAATTTACATATTAGGGCTTTTATTTAGTAACATTAGGTCCACATAAATTGAATTTTAATTGGATTAGGACTTGTTACATATGATGACCCAATTGCATATTTGATAAGATTTATGGACCCAAGTGGAATAAACCTTGTTGATCAACTGTATATAGGGCAGTTCTGAACTATCGTGTATGATTGTGCAGTTAATGGATTACAAATGGCACTTCATGACTTTGGTTTGAATACGCCGTATATTTAGAGCTACAGACATGAGATCCTTCATTAAATTATACTCCTAAATGGCATCGCAACATCACATTGGATGTTGCAGCGCCACTGGAAAATGGACGTGTAGCCATGGCTGTTTTATCTAAACATCTAAATTGGATCTTCAAACTTTTAGCAAGATATTACAACACATCTAACCTTTCTCCTCCATTTTATATGTTCAACAATTACCTAGAAGAACCACAGAATTTACGAATGCTCTCTCATTGAATGAATGGCATGTCCATATGAGAAATAAAAGAAGACTGCTATGACTTTCGAAAGAATCAGAACAAGAAGGGTCAAACCATGGAGGAAATTGAGCTGATAAATCTAACGACCATCCTCTTTGCACATAAGATCAATTCTGTCACACCCCAAATCTACATGAATAGGGAAACGACACGGCTGCCCTTCCACACGAAGGACGCAGCCTCAAAACACAACCAAAGAACCTGTTATCAAAATATACATCTCCCAACTATATATATATGATAAACCAGCAGGTTCGGTTACAACAACAGAATTTCTATAACCAACAAAAGAATATATACAATCTAGAACTCAACCAACCCACAATTAACAACAACAAAAAGTACAACTTCCTTAAGTCATACCTAAAAATAGAACCAAAAGCCCCCGTCGAGCACCCTCGTACTAACGGCCACTAACCGAGGAACCTGAAAACATGAAAGATGAGAGAGATGAGCAACCACAGCTCAGTGAGTAGTACATTTCTTCTAAGCAGATCGAGCACCTACTATGCATATAACAAAGCAATACCATAACTCATAATCCATATACATATCGAATCAAATATAATTTATTTGATTTCATGAGAAGTATGCAATTCCCAATAATAGTAAGATAAAATATCAACGGTCCAGTCCATTGATTAATCTTATAAAAACACACGCCAATGGTCTATCCATTAGCCAATCTCATTGCTCAAATGTCAAACCATGGTCACGCATAATGCCCCGTGACAAGACGACCAAGCTCCCCCCTTGGCGAGGTCTCTACCTATATCGCCGGTAGCTGGCACACAAGGATATCCTAACTAGTATGCATACTCACAAGCCCCGCAACGGGCTCACAGCGACATTGAGCATCAACACCATCATTCAACACCCACAAAATCAATCCAGAATAAACATCACCAATCAAACATATAATATTTTCACAACACAGCCCGTATGCCTATATTACCTTTCGGAAAGCATTTCTCAAGTCATATCCGAACTCGTTTCACAATTTAGTTCACAAGGCAAAACGTCTCTTCATGATACATTTTCTAAAACCATTTCCAAATATAAAATGGTAGAAAATGCTCGATCCGACTTTATGCAACAAAAATGCTCTTCTTAGTTCGATACGTATATATATCAAAACATTATTATTTCAAAACATGAATTCCACAAAATCGAAGAAGAAATAGCACCACTCACCTAGGATGCTCAAAATCAAACTACGCGTAGCTAGACAACTCGACGATCTCGTATTCCTATCAAATAAACGAGAATCGACGTCAAAAATTGAGTAAAACTCTACAACAACTACAAAGCGACTAGACGACGCTTAGACGCTGACAAAACAATTCAAATGCGCTAAGGAATCGCACATCCCAAGCAATTACTCAAGCCGTCCACAACGCGTAACTTGCGCGTCGAACTTTAACACGTCATAACTCCCTCCTCCGAGCCCCGATTAAAACGAGTTTGCAATCCAAAGAAAGCTCATTTAATGTACTTCAAAACCCCCAACACGAATCCTCCAGAATCTATCCAAAAATCGACAAAAACGGGCGCATCATGTTCAGATCGCGTACTGTTCACTGCGCGCGTCACACTTCAAATTTCCGTTTCTTGCAAAACCGTAAGTCCAAATCAAGATCCGCAAAATCCCACAGCTCCACAACACCATTAACTATCATTCTCACAAAAAAAATCAACTTAAAAGCTCCAAAATCGCACTTTACGGCTCAAATCTCATATAATTCCGAATTTCAGCCGTAATTCCAAAAACTACTCGGATAGGATGAACGAGAGGCATGAGCGCTTACCGAACGTTGCAAATCGAAGATGGATCGGCACGGCGAGGTCCCGGTGGCTCAAACGCACTCCTTTTTCTCTTTCTTCTTCTTCTTCTCTCTTTTCCCTTCTTTTCTTTCTTTCCTCTGTTTTTTCCTTTCTCTGTTATGTTCCCGTGCGTTTTATTTTTTAAGAGCTCTCGGTAACTACAGTGAACCGAGCGTTCACTGTAGCACTGTAGCAAATCTTGACTTTTGACTTTTTTTTTCAGCCCATATATTACAAATTCAACAAAAACAAATCGTAATGCTGAAGGTACAGGAGATTTTGTGCAGCATTATCAGGAGCTAATGTTCAGTCACATTACGATCGACCATTTTGCCTTAACTCCGGATATAATTCTTAATCCCCATTTCTTATTAGTTCGGCCTCGTCGTTGGGGCGATCGTCTTTGCTATCCCTCGCCGCTATTGTGACGCCCATGGCAAACATGAACCGCGAAGCGAAAAAGTGATGTGACCCCTCTTACGGAAAACAGGATCCAGAAATTATCCCGATCGAGGCTTTCTTGACTGTCACCGGGCTCGAAACCAAGCAATTGTAAGAGGAAATCATGGCATTCTTGAGGTCTCGCAATCTCCCGCTTTTCCTCGACCTTGAGTATTGCTTCGCTTTTTTAATTTTTAATTTCAAATGCAATAAGAAATTAAAATTTTAAGGATGAAAAATCAATGTACTAAGTCAATTGGGAGTCATGACAAAATTCTACCATGTGATAGTCACAGACACAGAAAGAAATATCACATGGTAAGCATCGAAGAGAACGGTCTCTCAACTTGGACTCTATATTTACATATATATGTTGACACATAAATTCTAGCGACCCATTTAGGTATCCACTGCATAGAAATTATGGATCAATATTAACCCCTAAACAAAAAATATTTTTAATTTGCATACTAAGGACTTTTTATTAAGTAACATTAGATCCACATAAATTGCATTTTAATTGGATTAGGACTAATGAACCGGTGCTGACCGGGAGGCCCTAATCTTAATTGGGTTTACAAGATCAAGCCCATTTAATCGAATTTCGGCCAATCCATTTATTTCCTCTTGCTTGACCGAAAATCACGTAGGCAATATTTGTGATGTTCTGAATTTGGAAGGTAAGTGATCTTAGTGCAAATAATCTCAGCAAAAAATGTGAAACGGGAGAGAAATTCGGTGAAGATTGAATTATAGATTTCGAGGAGCACTTGGATTCTAAAGGGCCGATTGATGGAGCTTTTAAGGAAAAGAAGTGATAGATATAAGGAAACGAAGTGAAATTTGACCCTTTAAAAGAGCCATTTCCAAGCTGGCAGTGGATTTTGAGAGGGATGTTCATTTCTCGCCTCAGCCCATACGAAGTCGCCGACGCTGCGGAGGCGCGCGCCGTGGCCAGGGCCGCTCTGGACGAGGTCATCACGTTGCTCCGACAGGAGGAAACGTTAATTCTCAGGACCCTGGAGCAGGCGAGAGCCATCGTGCAATTCTTGCCGCAATTTCCTAACCGCTGCAATCTCGGCCGCGTGGAGATCGCTGCCGACGTCGACCGGCGAATCTCCGCGCTGATGCAACGCACGTTGACAATGGCTGGGTTCGGGGAGCCCCTCCGGGTGGAGACCTACCGCCTGCCGCACTAGTCTCTCATTCTATATATAATGAAGCGTTCTTCCGAAGAGTGTTAGCGGATCGGTCATGTTCCTTATGTTGACCAAAAACATAATAATCGGTATTAAACTCATATTTCTTCGGTTTGTTGTCTGGGTAAAATACACGTAAGTCATATGTGACGTTGCTCGTGAGTTGCACGTGCGAAAAGCAGTGCCATTTCTACATTTCTTTTGATTGTTATTAATAAGAAGTTCATCGCTCCAACATTAGAAAGTGGATATATAAATGCCTCGGTTGGGGCCAGCTTCGGATCGAGCCGATGATGAGTGACTCGAGGGTGAGGAACTACTTTCGTTTACGCCGATCTGCTGGACGCGCGGCTTATCTGCCGAAACCCTACGGTTAGGATTAGGACTACTTGGACCATCATATGACGACGTCGGAGCGTGGTACTAGCGGCGGTTTTGAGCCTTAGTGTGGCAAGAAATGAGATTTGTTATCTACTTAGGTATTCACTGCATAGAAAACTATGGATCGACCCTGACCCCCTAAACAAAAAGTATTTTTTTTTATTTGCATATTAGGGCTTTTTATCTAGTAACGTTAGGTCCACATAAATTTGGAAATAATCTCAGCAATACATGAAACGGGAGAGAAATTCGGTCAAGATTGAATTATAGATTTTGAGGAGCGCTTGTATTCTAAGGGATAGAAACAGAAATAAGAAAAAAGATTACGGAGGAGAATTTGGAAAGAGAAATAAAGATAAGATCCATCTGTTCACTCTTCCTGGTGGAGAAAAACTCAGATATACACTCGGAGACTCCTCGTCTTTATAAAGGGACAGGCACAGACCCTTTCACTTTCAGAGGGGGGGAATTCAATTGATTGCCATGTCTCTTGCTGCGCGCCTCCACGAGGCTTTCGAAGGTTTTCGAGCGGCGGATGGAGAGTATCGTGCCGTCCAGAGAAAGATAAATCCTGGGTGAGTATTTACAATTCGTTCTGGTCGAATGTATTCTTCGCTTTTTTTGGGCTCTCACGTGCGTGTTCTTTTTCTCTCCTCAGCCCATACGACGTCGCTCGCGCGACGGAGGCGCGCGCCGCTGCTACGGCCGCTCTGAACCGGGTCATCGCGACCCTCCAGCAGGAGGAAGTGTTGATCCTCAATACCCTGGAGCAGGCGAGAGCCTTCACGCAGTTCTTGCCGCAATTTCCTGAGTACGGCAATCTCCGCCGCGTGCAGATCGCTACCGGCGTCCACGAGCGAACTGCAACGCAGATGCGCCACACCCTGCGGATGGCTGGATTTGGGGCGCCCACCCAGACCTTCTACTTCCCGGACTAGTCTCTAATTTTAGTTGTCATTGGCCTTCCGCAAACGTTTGGGTTCGGTTCAGAAACTCGAACCATTAAGGTGTACGTTTACTTTGAACCGCGATTGAACGCCAAGTTCCTTATTTAATCAGCGTTAAACTCGTATTTCTCTGTTTGTTTTTTTTGTTCTTTGTATATAGCGTGGCAGCACATAACCTTAAAACCCATTCACTTTCTCCAAAGTAGAGACATCAAAACATGACGTAAGTTCGTCGGATGATTTTAATAAATATGTCATGTTTCAATCAGACGAGAATTTCTTACAGTGCATATGGAGCAAGAAAAGCTTTAATTTGATTAATTGCCATTTGATGAATGAAAGAAAACTGTTTTCCCAACACTGGAAGCCAAAGACAGAAAAGGAAAAAGTGAAGAAACTGGGCACGCTGTTTTTGTTGCGGAATTCAATACTGCAGGAACTAATCATGAAAACACAACAACTGATTAAGAGGAGTTTACAAGGCGCTCGCTGGGCCGCCTTGGCCTAGGCGAGGGACGGCGATGCGATGCTGACCCTTGCCCAGGCCAAGGTGAGGCTCGCAGGGCCTCTTCCTCGCCCAAGCAATGCTCAAGAGGCTGCTCTGGCCTGGGCGAGGGTCGGCCTCATAGATCTGACAAGAGGGGGCCTCACCAACGCTTGCCCTCGCCCAGGCACGGCCCAGCATTCGCCTATGGTGGGCGAGGGTTGCCCTTGCCCCATGGCCGGTCGCCAGCCATCAGCAATAAGAATAGGGAAAGAAATTTAAAAAAATTATTTAAAAAAATGTCCGCGTCAATATTAGCCGTGCTATGTAAGATCGTCAGCGTCTACGACAACAATTTTTGGCCTAAATTGGTCCAAGAGACTGAATTGCAATCAATGTGAAAAAGTTTATGACTAAATTGGTCTAGTTGAAATATTTAGGTATGAATTGATACCAATGCAATAAGTATATGACTATGTTTGGTACTTTTCCTGTTGATTACTTATATTTGGAAATTGACTTTGAAAGATAATCTTTACTTACTTCCACTTTGGCATCATCCATGGATGACCTATATGCTTCCAGCTAGGGAGACAAAAGGGTAAACCGACAGGATTATCCTAATCTCCTTGAGGCGTGTGCGCACAAACTTAGAGTCAATTAATAGAATTTGCTTCCCAAGTTGAAAATCGATTTCAAAAGCATATGTACATACACCTGCCTAGATGCATATTCATTGCATCGCATCCAAGCCAAATAAGAAGGATAGGCATGCATCCTGGTCAGCAATCTCATCCTCAATCACTTGGTTGATAAAAGAATCCCGACGTTTTTAACTCGAAACAATTTTAAACACGATGGGATGATTTTGTGCTTCCGTGAGAATTCATCGAATCAAAAGTTTGGATAATCATGCTCATACAAAGTTAAATCACATCTCGTTATTGTAGTCATATATAGAGCCAGAAAAGTAACATTACTTAATTCAGTATCAGGACATGTAATTGGCATTTGAGAAAGTTGATCATGTTCAATTAGCACCTAATAGATACCACTTTTGTACGTTCATCGGTATCAGAGTTTCAATCGATATAGTCGTTACTGCGCCAAGACTGTGCTGCTCACGCAAAAACTATCCCGTGAAGTGTGGTGACTAATTAATTACTTCATGATAAATGTTTTAAACATGTACCACATTAAAACAGGACGGAGCGGCTTTCTAATAGTTATCGAGGCTGTTGGCAACGGTTGTGAAGAGGGTCGTCGATTTTATGTCAAAAAGAGTTTATACTCAAGATCTTGTAGCGTCCCCCTCGCACTTTTTCTTGGTTAGGCATTTTGGGAAAAGCTCTGGCAAGGAGATTAAGGTACGAAGCAACATGGGCATGCCTTGTTCCCGGAAGGCTCCATGGCAAGACAATCCTCCAAAGCAATAACCAAATGCCGGGCTGGCAACATTTCAATACCCTATTAAACAATTTCATGGATCAAGGTTAGTTTTTGGGTGAGGTTGACATATATATATATGCAACTGGCCAGGTCTATCCACCCATTGGAAAAGATAAGGTAAAGGTTTCCACCTTTGGAAACAAAGCAGAAGCAAAACCCATGCATGCAACCACTACTCAATCTGTGTGCACGTACGTGTCGAGACACCCTCCTCGAAAGCAAGACCTAAGTTTTTTAGAGAGAGAGAGAGAGAGAGAGAGATTCCTACGTATTCTTTCTTGTGGCATTCGTTTTTGTCTCCCTTGGCAGGAGCAGATGCGGCTCAAAGCATGGGGATGTCGACATTATTTTATGGCACGCGAGGGTTGTATGATCTGGCAGCAGCTTAGACCGAAGCAAAGCATTACTCTAATCTGTCAGCCTGTCACACACGCATCTCCGAGGACAACACAAAAGGGAAAAAGATAATATCTACTTAGGTGAGCGTACATATCACAACCTAATTTCCCAAATTTAAGGTGAGTGGTTCTAGATTCCGTATAAATTTCACCTGAAATCTGCAATTTACTTGTCAGAACAGATTCTTCATTTTTTAGAAATTGAAATTTACCCCGCTTACCTTGGCACCTAAACCTACTTGTCACAGGTTTCAAAATAAGAACTTAGAATCTATCATGTTACAGGTTCCACTTGTATTCTTAATTGAACAATTGCACTGAATCATCATATTTAATTACCATCATTTCCTACTATAATTCAATGACCACAACTTATATTTAGGCACAAGAATAATATGAAACATTAACAAAGTAAAAGTCTAAGTCATAAATATTGCAAAAAATGAAAGCTCAGACTAATGGTTGTAGATTATACACTCATCATCAGATACCATGGAATACCGTAGAATCACACAAAGAGATAAACAAAAGAAAAACACAATAACTTGTTCCAAGTTCCAGGTTCTAAGTTACCTAGAATTTGGAACCTACTTGTCAAAATAAGTTCCTCAATTTGTGGAACCTGTTACTACTTTGCATATCTTGAAATCTGAAATTGGACAAGTTCTCATCGGTACAATTCTCAAGTTCTAGGTTCTGCATTGGAATCATACTCACCCCTAGCCCAAACACTTCTCTAACTTCCTCATGCTAAGATTCTTCTTATATGCATGAATTGGTAATTCATCTTGTTCTTGTGAATCGATAATGATTCCAATCAATTCTTCTCGAGAGCTGAAGATGCCGTAGAATTTCTTGTCTCGCCCATCTAACTGAAAATGCCGCCCATGTCGCATCGAAGAGATATATGTTTACGCGGATTATTATAGGGCTTTCGGATAAAAATGAGCATCACATGTTGTTGTGAGCTCTGGCGGGGGAATATCAGAAAGCTTCCACTGTTGATGTTTGAATATCCGTAAGTCCTTCTATTAAGTGCAGCCTATGAAAACGTATCCCCTGTTTCCAGACCGAGCCAGCTCACCATGACGAGTTCAATGAGCCTACCCAAGGAGTGTAGGGCGCACCTATTGAAAGGGCAGCCGCAGTAATGAGGATGCAGTCGGATTTGTTGAAAACCCTTTTGAAAGTCAAACCAACCTTTCCCGACAAGATAGGCATTTGATTCTCCTATAAATTAAGGAGATGGACCCCATTTTGAGGATGCAAGCGCGTGAAAACGTTGTAGAATTGGGTGATTTTGATATAATTTATCAAGCTAAGCTCTCCACGGAGCTTCCCGGCAAGTGCAAATGACACCGGAGACATTTGATAAACATTCATATCCTCTGTCCACAGCTGGAAGAAGTTCTCTCTCTCTCCCTCTCTCTCTCTCTCTCTCTCTCTCTCTAGAGTCAAACCTCTCTTTGAACACTAACAAACACTGATTAACGTGTATAAATACCTCCTTCCCATGCATCCATCCAATCCATCACTCGCAGAAAGCCCTCCGTTTCAAGCTTCTTCTCTTCCTTCTTCCTGTAGAGAGTGTTAAAGATGAAGGTGGTTCTAGTTATGGTCGGTCTGGTCCTGAGCTCTCTCGTGATGATGGGGGCTCAAGCCGGTGATTTCTACCGGGACGTCGACCTCACCTGGGGCGACCAGCGAGCCAAGATATCCCAAGGTGGTCAGCTTCTCACCCTCTCTCTCGACAAGTACTCTGGCTCCGGGTTTCAGTCCAAGAACGAGTTCCTCTTTGGCCGCATAGACATGCAACTCATGCTCGTCCCCGGCAATTCCGCCGGCACCGTCACCACCTACTACGTATGTGTCTTCATTCTTTCAATTTGCGCGCTTGCTAACAATGCTAATCTCTCTCCTACTCAATTAGCATTGACAAAGAACAATAGTTCAAGCTAAAATTGACAACATTCTTTCGCTACACCATATATGCAGTTGTCTTCTCAAGGGCCGACGCACGACGAGATTGACTTCGAGTTCCTGGGTAATCTGTCTGGCAATCCCTACATTGTGCACACGAACGTATTCACTCGGGGCAAAGGCAACCGCGAGCAGCAGTTTTATCTCTGGTTCGACCCAACCAAGGCCTTCCATACCTACTCCATCCTCTGGAACCCTGAACGCATCCTGTATGTTTACGAATCATTCTAATGTTTTCACCAAAGTAACAATTCTCTAGGTAAACCTGAACACACGCTAACGCATAGCTTTCTTTAATTTCTATCAGTTTCTTGGTGGACAATGTGCCTATACGAGAATTCCTCAACAAGGAATCGATGGGCGTCCCGTTCCCGAACAAACAGGCCATGAGGATTTACTCGAGCCTGTGGAACGCAGACGACTGGGCCACCATGGGCGGGCGCGTCAAGACCGACTGGACTCGAGCTCCTTTCACCGCTTCCTACCGCAACTTTAATGCCAATGCTTGTGCATGGTCAGCCGGGAAGTCATCCTGCCCTTCCATGACCACCACCAGCTCAACCACTTCTGGCGGCGACAAGTGGCAGACTCAGGCTCTGGACGCCAGCGGAAGGCAGAGGCTCGAGTGGGTGCAGAAGAAATTCATGATCTATAACTACTGCACCGACTTGAAGCGCTTCCCTCAGGGCCTCCCTCCCGAATGCAAGAACTGAGAGCTGAAATTTGAGAGAACCTAAGAGATTTTCTTGCACATGTGTTCTGATTAATTAGCATGTACATATTGCCAAATTCTGTTGTTCTTTCTGTTAATTGAGCTACAAGAAATAATGAAAAACAAATCGTTGGTGGATGGCTAGCTAGCCTTGACTTCACTTCTTTTTCCCCATTGGGATATGTTCACAATAAGTCCTAAAACTTACAGGAAAAGTGCGTTTGAGTCCTAAAACTTACAAAAGGTTCAAACAAGTCCTAAAACTTGTCAAAATGTTACATTCGAGTCCTATCCATTAACACCGTCAACTAAACTAACGGAAAATGCTGACGTGTCATTTTTAATTATTTCTTTTTTCTTATTTGGCATTTTTAAATATTTTTCTTTTCCAAATCATATTTACATTAAATTAAAAAACTAAAAAAACTAACATATTAATAAAAATAGAACAAACTGAAAGAAAAGAAAAAGGAAAAAGGGCAGGCCTCGCCAGTGAGGCACTGCCGCCAGCATCGCCCATCGCTGGAGGGGCCGATGGAGCTGGCCGGCCCCGAGCGATGCCTCGCCGGCCCTCGCCCAGGGTCGGCGAGCCTCGCCCAGAAGTGGGTCGAGAAACCCAGATTTGGGCGACCCACTTCTGGGCGACGCCGGCCATTGCGAGGGGCCGACGAGGCTCGCCCGAGGCAGGCGAGGGAGACACCATGGCTGGACTTGGTGCTGAAGTTGGTGACGATCTTGGGGATCTCGGCGACGCTCCAGCTCACCAGCCCGAACGCGAACGACGCCTCGTCTCTGGCGCTGCATAGGCAGTCCTTGAAGTACTTCTCCACCCATCTCACGCACGGCTTCTCCTCCCTTGCGCAGTACGCGAGCGACATCCCTTC
>BCNH02000001.1:20192611-20219640 GCA_001662345.2 Metrosideros polymorpha var. glaberrima
GTTTTTTAATTTAATTTAAATTTGATTTGGAAAAGAAAAATAATTAAAAACGCCAGAGAAATTAATTACTTGACAGAGTTAACGGAAAGGACTTGAACGTAACATTTTGACAAATTTTAGGACTTGTTTGAATCTTTTGTAAGTTTTAGGACTTAAACGTACTTTCTCTATAAGTTTTAGGACTTATTAGGAACATATCCCTTCCCCCTTTAATTATTACACCAGTTGGGTGGGTAGTGACTAGAGACGAGGGCCAAGTTCGACCTTGAAACAGGTGTCATCGATTGAATTCTGAAGGGAATGAATTCGGTTCCAACAACTCGAAACTAGGATTGGACCAATTAAGTTCTGATTCCGACCTAGGAACCGGTCTACGTACTTCTGAACAAACAGAGTTTTTCCATAGGTTTTCTTAGAAACATTTCATTCTTAAAAATTCCTCCCATTTGGCCTTAGTCCAAAATATTAGTCTCTTGAAATTTCATTTAATTATAATAAAATTATGATAGCTGAAGTTCTTACTATGTTTAATTACTTATATTTGGAAATTGACGTTAAAACTTAAAAGACAATTTTTACTTACTTCAACTTTGGCATCATCCATGAATGACCTGTCTGCTAATTGCTTGGGAGACAAAGGGGCAAACCGACAAGAATATTCTAATCTGCTTGAGGCGTGTGCGCACAAACTTTGAGTTAATCAGTCATATTTGTTTCCCAAGTCGGAAGTCGATTTCAGAAGTATATCTACGTACACCTGCCCAGATGCGTACTCATTGCACCACAACCACGCCAAGAAGAAAGATTGGCATGCATCCATGTCAGCAGTCTCATCCTCATCCACTTTGATGATAAAGAAGTCCTATATTGGCCCCCCATTTGGTATGAGAGCTCCCGAAACTCCGAATGACGACGCCCTCCATTCAAAATTATTTTAAACACGATATGTCAAGATGCATGCATGACTTGTGTTAGAAAAAATCTCACATTTAGGGAAAATTATCAAAGCAGTCCTAAACCTATTGTCATTGTGCCAATTCAGTCATAAACCTTTTTTTTGCCAATTGAATCCTAAACCTTTTGCATTTGTGCCAATTCAGTCCATTTGGCCGGCCGGCGTTGACGTGGTGCGCCAATTGACCAAAATAATAATATTTTAATATTTTTCAAAAATTTTAATCAATTTTTTTCTTTTTTTCTTCTTCTTCCCCTTCTTGGCTTTTTGCTTGTGGCTGGCGAGAGTCGTTGAAGCTTGCTCGCCGACCATTGGGTGAGGGCATGGCTGCCTTTGCTTATGGCCGGCAAGGCCATGGCGAGGCTTCCTCGCCTAAATCTGGGTGAGGCGAGGTCAGGCGACGGCCACGACCCTCGCCAACGGCTGGTGAGGGCTTCGCGGCCCTCACCCAGTGGCCAGCGAGCTCTGGCGACCCTCAACGGCCACAAATAGAAAGCCAAAAAGGAGAAGAAGAGAAAAAAAGAAAAAATTAATTAAAAAATTCAAATAATATTAACGATTTTAAAAATGTTATTATTTTGGCTGGCCAATGCGCCACGTCAGCATCGGCCTAACAAATGGATTGAATTAGCACAAATGCATAAGGTTTAGGACTCAATTGATAAATAATAATAAAAAGGTCTAGGACTGAATTGGCATAATTGCGTTTATGAATATTTTGATAATTTTCCCCTCACATTATAAAATTGATGTGCTTATGGAGTAGTTAATAATCTTAATTAGCCCATAACTTATTGGCTTAAGTTTTTGAATGAAGGCGAGTCCAACTAAATATATTGACAGGTTCAGACTTGGGCTCCTTTTTGGCGATTTCCCCAAGTGAAAATATCGTGCTTTTGTTGTGCTCCCAACATTGGTATCAAAATCGATGGTTGATTGGTGGCCCTCTCGCGATGTGTATTACTGTCTAGTGAATATCTCAAAAAAGTAATCTCATGATTAACACAATTTTCGGGTAGCTTTCATAGTTCAGTTTGACAAAAGAGATGAGGGATGAAGGTGGCGTTGTTGTGTAGCAACGCGGTCCCGATGGTAGCCTTCATTGTTTGGTCTACAAAAACAGACTTGAGGTGAAGGTGGGCGTTATGGTATACCCGATGTCAACTTTCATGGTTTGGTCTAAAGAAAAAGACCAGTGATGATGGAAAGTGGAGATTAAGTTGAGACTTGTTGATGCAAAATGATACTTGAGTTAAGGGAGAGCAGACCTAATAATAAGCTCGTAAGTGAGACGGAGATTGTTGAAGTGCACGTGTGAGCTTTTAGAAAAAGTCACAAGACTAGAGAATTGATGTGGCGATGTGCAATTAATAATCTTAGTTGTCCCATAACTTATTTGGTTAAGCCTCTGAGTGAAAATGGATCCAACTTGATATATTACGGGCTCAGACTTGGACTCCCTCTTGACGATCTCCCCAGGTGAAAATATCAGATTTCTACTGCGCACTTCCAAAAAAATGGAATGGTTTCTCGCGTCCATCAGAATTTGTTGAATCAAAAGTTTGCATAATCATGCACATACAAAGTTAAACCGCATTTTGATATTATAGTCATATATAAAGCTAGAGAAACGAAACTGACCTCAACGAAATAGCTAAAATGGGTTAGAAAAGGTAGTAACTTAATCAAATAACGTGACGTGTATTTGGGCGTTTAAGAAAGTTGGTCATGTTGAATAGCACTTAATAAATAACCAGTTGCATCACTTAGTACATACTCCTTCTGTAGTTGTACGATGTCAAAGTTCATACGATATAGACATCGCTGTATCATGATTGTGCTATGCGCCTAGAAACTGGGCTGTGAAGTGTTATAAGAAATTAACCACTTGGTAACGCGTGTTTTTTTAAACATGCACCACATTGAAATCGGACGGAGCACTTTCTAAAAGTTATTGAAGCTGTTGCTAATGGTTGTTAAAAGGTGTTTCAATTTCGAGGTGCTTGTCAAATACCTTATTGAGATATATATACACCATTCAATTTCACAGTAGTCTTGTAGCGTCCCTAGCACGTTTTGTTGTTTTGTTTGGTCAGGCATTTTGGGAAGAGCTCTGGCCAGCAAATGAAGGCACGTAGCAACAAAGCCATGCCTGGTTCCCCGAAGGCACCATGGCAAGACAATCCTCCAAAGCAATAACCAAATGCCGGGCTGGCAATATTTCAATACCCTATTAAACAATTTCATGGATCAAGGTTAGTTTTTGGGTGAGGTTGATATATATATATATATGCAACTGGCCAGGTCTATCCACCCATTGGAAAAGATAAGGTAAAGGTTTCCACCTTTGGAAACAAAGCAGAAGCAAAACCCATGCATGCAACCACTACTCAATCTGTGTGCACGTACGTGTCGAGACACCCTCCTCGAAAGCAAGACCTAAATTTTTTAGAGAGAGAGAGAGAGAGAGATTCCTACGTATTCTTTCCTGTGGCTTTCGTTTCGGTCTCCCTTGGCAGGAGCAGATGCGGCTCAAAGCATGGGAAAGTGACGTTAGTTGATGGCACTTGCGGGTTGCATGATCTGGCAGCTATGTAGACCGAAGCAAAGCATAACTTTTAGCCTGTCAGCCTGTCTGTCACACGCACACATCTCCGAGGGAGACCTCAAACGAAAGAAAAGAAGATCCGTGCACAATGAGGAACCAGGGTAGATAATATCTACTTGGCGTGTGCGTCCATCGCACAACCTAATTGCTCCAATCCCTCGTTACTTCCTCATGCTAAGATTCTTCTTATATGCACGAATTGGTGACTCATTTTGTTCCAACATATCGATAACGATTTCGGTCCATGATTCTCGAGAGCTAAAGGTGTTGTAAAATTTCTTATCTCACCCTTCAAACTGGGGACAATTACCAAATCAATCTTAAACCCGTCGTATGAATGTCAATTCATTCCTAAATTTTTCAATCTTGTCAGTACAGTCCTAAACCTTTGCGCGGAATTCCAACGTAGTCCTTTTAGCCAATCGTTACCGAAAATCGCTGACGTGGCATCTAGTCATCGCCGGCCGTCCTACATGGCACGCTGATACGGGCAACTTGTGAGTCGCCATGCCAGCGATTTCCTCGGCACGGATAACTAGAGAGCTTTCTCGTGAAAATGAGGATACATTTTTATTTTTAGAAAACTTGCGTTGTTGATGTTTGAATATCTAAGAGTCCCTTTATTCAGTGCAGTGCATCATCTTAAATGGATCCCCTATTTCCAACCCAAGCCAGCTCAACATGAGGAGTTCAATGAGCCAAGAAGCTTTAGTAAGTAAAGGCCCTCGCTTTTCCTCGCTTTTCAAGTTTTTAGGGTGGGTTTAGTTCAGCTTTTAGCCTTTAAAACTCCTTAAGAAAATGCTAGGGTATTTGACAAACAGCTTTTAGCCAAATTCTGACTTTGAGAATGTTAAAAGCCTAATGCTGAAGGGTCTAGCATTGGGCTTTCAGCATTTGCAAAACTGAACTAAACCCACCCTTAGTCTTAGAGGATGCAGTCGAAATTGTTGAAAACCCAATTAAAAATCCAACCAGCCTCCTCTACTGATGAGAATATTTAAGAGACAGACCCTGTTTTGACGGTGCGAGTGCGCAAAAGTTGTGTACAATCACGGGATCTGATATAAGTTCATTAAGCTGAGGCACTTCAGGACAGCATCCCGGCGAGTGCAAATGACACCAAAAGGAGCTCTTTCTCATAAGAGAGGCAGAGCCGCCCTCGTGCAGAAGTTAACCAGACATGCACTATCCATATATCTACAGCTGGAAGAAGCTCTCTCTCCCTCTCTCTCGGTCTCTCTCTGTAGAGTCAAACCTTTTTTTAAACACAAACAACACTGGTTAACTTGTATAAATACCTCCTTCATTCCCATGCATCTATCCATCACTTGCAAAAGCCCTCTGCTTCGAGCTTCTCCTCCCCCTTACTTTCGTAGAATTTTGAACGATGAAGGTGGTTCTAGTAGTTGCCTGTATGGTCATGAGCTCTCTCGCCATGATGGGAGCTCAAGCCGGTGATTTCTACCGGGACGTCGACCTCACCTGGGGCGGCCAGCGAGCCAAGATATCCCAAGGTGGTCAGCTTCTCACCCTCTCTCTCGACAAGTACTCTGGCTCCGGGTTTCAGTCCAAGGACGAGTTCCTCTTTGGCCGCATCGACATGCAACTCATGCTCGTCCCGGGCAATTCCGCCGGCACCGTCACCGCCTACTATGTATGTGTCTTTGTTCATTTGATTAGCGCGCGTTGCTAATAAGACCATCCTATCGACAAAGAACATTACATTGACAACATTCTTTCGCTTCACAATATATGCAGTTGTCTTCTCAAGGGCCGGCGCATGACGAGATCGACTTCGAGTTCCTGGGGAATCTGTCAGGCAACCCCTACATTGTGCACACCAACGTATTCACTCAGGGCAAAGGCAACCGCGAGCAGCAGTTTTATCTCTGGTTCGACCCAACCAAGGCCTTCCACACCTACACCATCCTCTGGAACCCTGAACGCATCCTGTATGTTCACGAATCATTCTTATGTTTTCATCAAAGTAACCATTCTCTTAGCTAAACCTGAACACACACTAACGCATAGCTTTCTTTAATTTCTATCAGTTTCTTGGTGGACAATGTACCCATTAGAGAGTTTGTCAACAAGGAATCGATGGGCGTCCCGTTCCCGAACAAACAGGCCATGAGCATGTACTCGAGCCTGTGGAACGCAGACGACTGGGCCACCATGGGCGGGCGCGTCAAGACCGACTGGACTCAAGCTCCTTTCACCGCTTCCTACCGCAACTTCCATGCCAATGCTTGTGCATGGTCAGCCGGGAAGTCATCCTGCGCTTCCATGACCACCACCACCTCGACCACTTCCGGCGGCAACATGTGGCAGACTCAGGCTCTGGACGCCAGCGGAAGGCAGAGGCTCGAGTGGGTGCAGAAGAAGTTCATGATCTATAACTACTGCACCGACTTGAAGCGCTTCCCTCAGGGCCTCCCTCCCGAATGCAAGAAATGAGAACCGAAATTTTGGAGAACCTAAGGAATTTTCTTGCGCGATGTTCTTATGAATTAGCGTGTAGATATTGCTCAAATTGTTTTGTTCTTTCTGTAAACTGAGCTACAAGTAATAATGAAAAACGAATCGTTACTTTATCAATTCCTTTTGTATTACAAAACACAACACGCGTAAAACCCCGAGGGCTTTACCGAGTCGCTAATAAATCCATCGGCAAATTTCGCGTTTGATTTTTAATTGCACCATTGCTTTGAAATCAAGTCACAAGAAAATAGTCTCCTACGACTGTCTCTACCCCAGGGAAGACCGAAGCTGGAAGGTGGTTTTCGACTTGTCCCCATAGTAAGCAGGACAGGGTAAAAGAACGACAGATGGAGAAGAACGACAGGTGCGAATGATCAAGCCAACGATCTATTACTCTCTTCTTGTTTTCCTATTGCAGATGTAGAAGAATTGTTAGCACTTTTGGGGGTAAGCATGGTTCCAAGGTACAACCTGAAACTTGAGAACCTGTCCGATGGGACCCTGTCAGTTTCAAGTTTCAAAAATTGGGGAACATGTTTTAACGGGTAGGTTCCATGTTCTAGGTGAGTGGAACCTAGAATCTATAACAAGTTTTTTTTTTCTTGGTCTATGTTTTCGTACGATCCTACGGTATTCATGGCATCCGATGATGATTGTATAATCTAGAACCACTAGTTTGAACTTCAAATTCTAAAGATATTTATGATTGAAATTTTTACTTTATTAATATTTCACATTTTTCGTGTGTTTAAATATAAATTGTGGTTAATGGATTGTAGCGGCAAGTGGTAGCAATTAAATGTGATGATTCACTACAATCATTCAGTTAAGAATGCAGGCAGAACCTAGATAGACCACAGAACCTGTAAGTTCCAAGTTCCGACCCTAGAACCTGTAATAGGGTAGGTTTCAGGTTCTGAGGTATGCAGGATAAGTTCTAGATTCCAAAAAATGAGGAACCTATTCCAACGGATAGGTTACAGGTTTCAAGTGTAATATGTACGAAACCTAGAACTACTCACCCCTAACACGTTTAGACAAAGCCCTTGTGTGAACAAAAAAGTTATTACCAGTTTTAGACATAACCTCATCAAGGTACGCAGCCAGAATAGTCATAGCTTAAAGTCTTTTTAAATCCTCTGGATGTGAAAATCTGTCACTAAATATAGCAAGAAATGTTAGTCTCCACGGATAAAATAGGGAATCTGTTGTCAACCTTGACAATTTCATCTTCTTTAGGGTGAAGCCTAAAGGAATTTCTTATCTTCTTATTGCAAAAGCGCCAGATATGTCTTCCCCGAGGCTTTTCCCGATGGTTTTACTTTCTCTGTTGCATTGTCTCATATCTACCATGGCCGGGAATTTCTATCAAGACATTGATATCCTTTTCGGGGATTGGCGCTCTCAAATTCTCCAGAGAGGCAAGCTTGTCGCGCTCTCTCTCGACAAGGCTTCTGGGTCGGGATTCAGATCCAAGAACGAATATCTATTCGGAAGGTTCGACATGAGGATGAAATTAGTCCCAGGAGACTCCGCTGGCACGGTCACCACATTTTATGTGCGTGTACATACGCATTTCTCATCAACCACAGCCTTTGTCCATGCAAGAACAATACTATTTTACTGCTAAACCGATTAATTTATCCGCAACACTAATCAATCAATATTGCAGTTGTCTTCTCAGGGACCAACCCATGATGAGATCGATTTTGAGTTTTTGGGAAATTTATCAGGAGATCCATACATTGTCCACACGAACGTAATCGTGCAAGGGAAAGGAGGCAAGGAACAAGAGTTCTTTCTGTGGTTCGATCCCACGAAGGACTTCCATTTGTACTCAATTGTGTGGAACCCTAAAAACATCATGTAAGATAACGTCTCTCCCTCGTACAAATCTTTTTCTTCAATAGTTCTAACATTGACAGGATAACGTACGGTTCACAATTTCTTGCTCTTACTATATTGCCTAACCAAGAACAATGAAATTCAATTAAGAAATTATGGAGGCACCCAAATAACGTCAAATTCCATTTGTTTCTGAAAACCGGGCAGATTTTTTGTGGATGAAGTTCCTATTAGGGTTTACAACAACTGGGGATTGAAGGGGGTGCGATACCCGACCAACCAACCGATGAGGATGTACGCGACTATATGGAACGCCACCGACTGGGCCACACATGGCGGACGAGTGAAGATCGACTGGTCGAAGGCTCCGTTCACCGCCTCTTACCAGGGCTACAATGCGAATGCTTGTGTCTGGCCGTCCTCGTCCTCGCATTGTCCCTCTGGCTCAGCAAGTCCAACGCCGGGCAATGCGTGGCAAAACCAAAAGCTCGGCGTTAAGGGCCGGAACATGCTTCGATGGGTACAAAAGAAGTACATGGTGTACGACTACTGCACGGACTTTAGGCGGTACCCTCGAGGCGTTCCTCGGGAATGCAAGAAATCGAGGTTTCTATAGGGAAAGTTCGAGTTCGAAGGTTGATGTATCGTGTTTTTGGTAGATTGTTTTCGTACGTGGTTTCACGAGAATGAGTTCATGGAAATCTTTGGTCGACCTTGTATCTGCGCTAATGCAATTATAAATGAAACGAAAATTTTTGGATATTTTCTTGCTCCCTTGTTTCTTTTGGTTACTCTAGGCATGATCATATTGGTTTCTAAATTTGAAGAAAATTGTCCAAAAAGTCGCAAATCTATCGTACAGCAGTCAATTCAGTCCTAAACTTTTCAATTATACCAATTTAGTCCTAAACTTTTTGTACGACGATCAACTCAGTCATTAACCTTTCAATTGTGCCAATTTAATCCTAAATTTTTTTACAATTTGCCAATGCAATCCTTTCGACGAATTTTGGCCTAAAACCACTGACGTAACGGTCCAGCGAGCAACAGTCATCTTACGTAGCGCAGACAACGGACAATGGACGCTGACATGGACTATTTTTTTAATTTAAAAAACTTCGGATTTTTTTTCTTTTTTTTTTTGTTCATTGTAGGGCCGGCAAGGCCACTAGTCACTAGGTGAGGGTCGGCAGGGGTCGTCAGCCCCTAGGGGAAGGCCACGAAGCCCTCCCCAGCTGCGGGTTGGATTTTGAATGACCATCTGCCTTTCTCTTCTTGCTGAAAATGTTCTCCATGTATCAAGACAAAGTGGATGAGGTGGCTCTACCAAATAATTTCATTGGTCGAACCAAAATGAGAAAGAGAAAAAGTTTTGAGGAGGATATAAATGCTACCAAGAAGACTAAAATATGTTTCATTGAAGAGTTTTGTTAACGAGTGCCCGGCCATAATAAATAAAGAAACATTTTCATTTCCAATGCACTAATTGCAAACTCTCTGCGAGTCACGAGTTGGTGTTAGCCCCACGACTCACTGACCCATGACGCCGCCCCGGCCACCACCACCACAACCGAAGCGCATATTCCCTTGGTGTCCTGTCCAAGCCAAGAAAAGCTGCCAGCTTGGCTTGAGCTGGGGTGGGGTGTGGTCTTGACTTGAACCCCACCACCTCCCAACACCTTTTATTGCTTCCTACGTACCTTCCCCCCTCTCTCTCTCTCTCTCTCTCTCTCTATTCCAGCTCTTCTTGCACGAAAGAGACATTCAAGTTTTGCCAGCTTCACTACACACGCACACGACACAAGCACACACCAACTTGCTTGTCTAGCTTGCATTTGCCAGCTCTCTCGCCCACCCCTTTACAGCTCCTAACATTCACCTATAAAAATGCCTTCTCACCCCACTAGCAACCCACCCAATCCTCATAACTTGACCCAAACTTCCTCCTCCAAAGCGCACACCGCTCTTTTAGTCTCTCCCAATTTAAGTCGAGTCGCGAGATGACGTTGCTGCCCTCGATGAGGCTCTGCGTTTGTTTGCTCCACCTGGCCGCGATCTCCACCCTCGCCTCTGCCGGCAACTTCTACGAGGACTTTGACATCACCTGGGGCGACCGCCGTGCCCAGATACTCAACGGCGGCCAAGCGCTCACGCTCTCTCTCGACAAGGTCTCCGGGTCCGGTTTCAAGTCCAAGAATGACTACCTCTTCGGACAGATTGACATGCAGATCAAGCTCGTTGGAGGCAACTCGGCCGGCACGGTCACCGCATACTACGTAAGTCTTTTTCGCGAACCGTTCGCTCTTTGCCATGCGTAGTAATCATGTGAACAATGTGTGTTTACAATCTTTCTTTTATGACTCATGCAGTTGTCATCTCAAGGCCCGACGCACGACGAGATCGACTTTGAGTTCCTAGGCAATCTGTCCGGGAACCCCTACACGCTCCACACCAATGTGTTCTCGCAGGGGAAAGGGAACAGAGAACAGCAATTCCACCTCTGGTTCGACCCCACCCAGGCATTTCACACCTACTCCATTGTCTGGAACGCTCGACGCATCATGTAATGTCCCAAAAGCTCATGACGAAGAACTTTTTTTCCTCTGTATACAAACTTAAATATGCTCTGTTTGCTGACTAACCCGCGAATTCCTATTTCAGATTCTTGGTGGACAACAGACCCATAAGAGTGTTCAACAACTTGGAGTCAATCGGCGTGCCTTTCCCAAGCAACCAGCCCATGAGGCTTTACTCTAGCCTCTGGAACGCCGATGACTGGGCAACAATGGGCGGCCGCGTCAAGGCTGACTGGACGAAAGCTCCTTTCACCGCGTCTTTCAGGAACTTCAACGCCGACGCTTGTGTCATCTCGTCCGGGTCTTCATCCTGCGCCTCGAAGTCCACCAATGGCTTACAGACGAGCGCATGGCAGGAGCAATCCCTCGACGTGTCCGGCAGAAAGTGGCTCCGTTGGGTGCAGCAGAAGTACATGATCTATAACTACTGCAGCGACTCCAAACGGTTCCCTCAAGGGCTACCGTCAGAGTGCAAGAGATCGAGGTTCCTCTGAAGCTGAAGCTGCATCAACTTCCGCTACCACAGCTGGTTGATTCTTTTGTGCGAGATGTGCTATAAAGTAGCGAGCAAAATTCATTCATTATTCTTTCATGTAACTACAATTGACATCAATAAAAGGCGATTTCCCCAGTATTGTTGTATCCATGATCTCCTTGATGGCCTCAATAGTCAATACCCTCTGAACGCTTGATGAATGTCGTGTTAAGTATACTTTCATGACCTGCTATGATGCCATGCTCTTTCCAAAATACACATTCACAGCCTCATTGTCGAAAACGTTTACCCTAGAGAGTTAATTTGTTTTCAATGTCCCTTTCGCTAAAGCTCCGCTTTCCAAGTAGAGAAATTAAATGACAATATTACCTGGTAAACCAATTTAGCTCCCAGTCTCTTACAGTAAAGCTAAAAATAAAAGACAAAGAAACGTTCGAACAGCAAAAACTCCATGACAATCATCTGTCTCAAGCATCATTTCTGAATTGAAAAGAACCATAGACTCAATAACTTGCACTGCATGACCTTCAGCCATGGTAGCAAAGGAGAGGTAATGCATCATTCAAAATTGAAACCTATACAAAATTGTCAAGTATAATTGATAGTCACACAAAAATGATAACCCCACAAAGCACTCGGCATTTCATTTCAGCACACACATTCAGACCATCTCAAGGGTTGTGAATCCCTCAGAGGAATTGTCGACATGATAGGGCAAATAAAATGCTCAACGGACCAACGGCTTCATTCCCTACTACATACACTACATACTTATCTAGAACATACTCCAGGAGCACTATAGAGGATGAGAAATATGGTCACATATGCTGGTCCGACCACTTGAAATCGCAAAGCAGAGACTCCTGCCATCTCCAGACCTGTCACACAATTAAAAAAGCCAGTATCAGAGACATATGGAGGTTAGGAGAATCAGTGTGCAAGATGCTTCTAAAGCCAAAGGCAAGTGGCAAGAAAGATCCTAATAAAAATCCACATGGGCAATAACATCGTCCCTTGGTTAAATGATTGTCGGAAGGCAGAGAGACCAGAACATAAATGGAATTCATAAGAGGAAATTGCAACTTCACTAAATGCTGCTGGAGAACCACTCAAACAAGAGGAGGACAACCACTTCACTAACACTGGAAATCTTGCAGCTGGGAAACTGCAACTCAACCAGCTTTTCATGGTTCCGAGTGGAAGTAAACCTCATAACAAGGACTTTGATACTCATACAATCAACTAAATTGGCTTACACAGGTGCATTTCTCATATTTTTTAACAACTGAAAAATTAACTGCCGAAGCCAGGTCTTATTTCTCTACATAATTAATCAATAAATGCAGTCCTAATTAACATCCCATGAGCTCTATCAAAGGGTCAACAGTCAGTTCGCATCTTCCATTTTTCTTCCAGAACCTCATGACTCCAGTATGAATTGCTTATATTGTCCTTAAGAAAACATTATCACTGCTTTGAAGTCAGCCATCACATCCCTGGCCCACTTTACAAATCAAAGTGAAGTCAAGAAAGTCAGAATGTCTGTACAAGATAGGACAAACGAACACCCAATGAGCTCCTCAATGTGTTATCTGATCAAACACACTTTTAACCAAACCACCCGATTGAATTTGGAACCTAATTACTAAAAGCTCCAGTTTCCTACTTCATCAAATAGACGTCACGCCTATGTACTGTCTACCTACTTCATTTATCCCAGGTTTCTCAGCGAGTCCCAGCATGAACTAAATGCTTGAGTCGATTTCTACTACACAACTTCTCAAAAATTGATGACGAAAATCACTTGAAACCACTAATTCAGGGCAATTTACAATCCCTGAAGAAGAAATTCCTTCATTTGACCAACTGCTGCTAGCTTTCTAGGATTTACTACTTTACAAAGCCTAAAAGCCAACTAAACGAGCATGACCCATCAAAGGCAAGCTCAAATTTGATCTCTATTTTCCATCCCTATCATCCAGTCAACCACGAGACATCACCATCCTTCGCTAAAATTGTTGTTTAATTTCAACAAAGTACCTTCTCTGCACAGCAATCTCATTCTCTGTAATTTTATCCCGGCACCGGCAAGATAACAGTTTCAGGCATTTCCAACTCACATGACAATTTAATGAAATAACTTGCGACATGGCATTAGAGCTTGATAAATTTGGCTTCAGAGCTCAACAACTTCTCAAACCTCATAGCCCCAAGAATTTTCAAGGGGCATGTCCAAATCCGGTCCCAATTCTCAGACATTCCATAAATAAATAGTAGCGCCACGGAAGTATCAGATATTCAACATTAATCCATACCAAGAATTTCCAGATTAACTAATGCAAGTGCCAAAGTTAAGACCTTTTCTGCTTTCACAATCAAATAGGGGTCGAAAGCAAAATAGTTTGAAGTGAAAATGACCCTTTCTGAAAATACAGTAAAAAGAGAAATGAGAGAGTCCTCAACACAACAAGAACTAAGCTTAACATCACAATGAGGCTCCAAACTGGGTAAAAGTCCAGATTTTATATCATCAAACCCGAGATTTTCTTCACCGAAACCACATGCGCCCAAGAGAAAGACGAGCAAAAGCAAACAAAGCAGAGGAAAAAATGCGTCTCCGTTCTGAAGGGAAGGAGCCCAAGAGAAGTAAAATCCCAAGAAAATTCGAGAAAAAGGAAAAAGGCTTACCTCGGAGAAGAGAAGAAGGGATTCTCCCAGAAAGTTATCATCTTGCATGTAAAGGAACAGAGGTCATGGCCGCGAGCTCTAATAAATGGAGTTCCAGGAGACATGTATGAGCCCTAGGTTTATTCCCCCGGAACGACAGAGATTTCACACTGATCTTTTCACTTTGACCCACACGCCCTCAGTCCCTCTCTCTCTCTCTCTCTCTGAGCAGGCTGCAGAGTGCAGAGGGAGTACAAAGAAGACGACGAGTCTCTCAGCCCCTCTCCATCTCTCTCTCTCTCTCCCTCTGTGCGCAGGCTGCAGAGTGCAGAGGGAGTACTAAGAAGACGACGAGAGAGAGAGTCAAAGGAAGCAATGGTTGGTTTGTGAGGCCACTTTTCCGCAGGATAATACGGTCTGCTATTCGTGCGTCGGGGGGGTTTAAGGAGAGGTTTTCAGAACGCATCACGAATCGCGAGGTAAAGCAAAGGCTTTTGCCCGCCTCTCCCCCTCTCTCTCTCTCTCTCTCTCCTCCCGACAGCCTTTTCTTTTGTTCCTTTTGAATAGATTAGACTCATCTTTTCTCTGGCATTTGCATTTAAGTCCCTCGACTATTGATTATTATTCAATGTAATTCCTTCCAATCTTTTGCTAATAGCCGTTGGAACTTTCAAAAAGTTGTCCATCATGCTCTTTTTTTCTTATGCTCAGGGTCGATGCCACCGAAAAAATTCCAAACTAGTATACTCCTGTCGCATTCTTTCCAAATTCTTTTTTGTATCACAGGATATTTCAAATCCGTACCCGTGATAAATCTACCCAAAATCTTTTATGGCAAAATTGAGGGAAATTTAGGGATCTTAGCAAGTTCCATGACACAGAAAGTAGTTCAGGCAAATGCGGCACGAGTTTACCAATTTGAATTTTTTTGTGACGCAAAAATTAATTTCTGATAAATATGGTGCGAGTGTACCGATTTATGAAATCTCACCAACGTGCTAGAAGTCAAAAAGTCTCTTTGCGTGAGAGACCTTTTACCTCCCTCCTTGGATAAACATTCACTCAAGAAAAATTGTCAAAAATGTCCTAAATCTATTACACTTCTGTTAATTCGGTCATAAACCTTTTAATTTTGTCAATTAAGTCTTAAACATTTTCACATTTTATCAATAAGTCCATCTAGTCAATTTTAACCGAAAATCGCTGACGTGGACGTCGACTGTCTTACGTAGCATGGTTGACGTTCAAACGCTAATGTGGATTTAGAAATATTTTTTGAATTATTTACTTCTTTATCTTTTTCTTTTTCCTCTAACCCGGCGACTAGCCAGAAGTGAAGGCCAGCAAGGTAGGCCTCTTTCAGCCACTAGCGAGGCTCAACCTAACAAGATTTGGCAAGGTCCAGCGAGGTCGACCTCATCGTCGCTAGGCAACATTGGCCTCATTAGTGGCTGGGCGAGGCTCGCCCTAGTAAGTGGTTGGCAAGAGCGGGCTTCACCCGAGGCTAGCAAGGAAGAAGGAAATAAAAAATAGTTTATGATTGAATTGATAAAAGTATAGTAGATTTATAATGTTTCGGACAATTTTTTCCATTTCACCCCTCCTAAACAGTGCCGCCTCTAACTCAACCCCCCATACAGCACAACTTTCACGGTTGCAATGCCCTTTTCTTATAGATATAAAAATCTCACGTTTCTTCCTCTCTTTTTTTTAATAAGTTGTATTGCGCCCGACTAATTTTCTTTGAATATATATCATTTCATCCACGCGTGTCTCGAATAAAAATTCACCCAAAAAGTTATGCACATCTCTCATTATTTTAAGCGGGAGAAATCATGGTTCTAATACATTAGTCATTGTGCTTTGCGATCTCCCAACGCACGTGAAAAATATTCTTGGGCAATGTCTTCAAGTTGTATTTTAAAGGTTTCTTTTTTTTGTCATAGTATTTTAAAGTTGAAATGGTACAAATATCTAATCTATTAAAACAAAAACACGGGTTAAAACAATCTCGAGATATTTCCATCCTCTCGAAATAATGTCTTAATAAAGTGATTTCGTGAACCTCTGACCAGTCTTTCTGCTCGACGTATCGCTCTAGGGAATGCTCGAAATTTCATGAGTTATATACACTTGAGAATCAAATTTTTCTCGGCTCGATCGCATGTAAACTTCGGCATCAATGGAGGGTTGTGAGATGATATCGACGATTATAACAAGTAGTCAGACGGTGCTTTCTTGCAAGCGCCGGACGCTACATCTTTTAAGCGATGCCGATTTCGTAAATCAATCCTCTATAATCTTAATACATCTCGATGGAGTTATAACTATATGCATGATCAAGCGAGTTGCAGAGAGCAACTTACACAACTCGCAGCAGAGCTTACTGATGCCGGAAAGCTACAACACATTGCACGTGAAATTCAGGACAGCATCATGACGAACGAGAGCGGCTTTGCTTTAACATCTGATTCCAACATTAAAAGCCCTACTGGTTTTTTTTACCCTTTGTCAACAAGAAGTACCAGAAATCTGTTGCTCCTTTTGACCCCTCCCACTCGTCAGCTTCTGCCTCAATCGGACAGCATACTCACCCCCATTTTTACCTTCAACTGAGGGCCCAAGCTTGCTCTTTTTACCTTCGTTTTTTCACCTGTGACCGGCTTGATTACAAGAACAGGGAAGAGGAGAGGAGAGAAGAGAAGGAAGGAAGTAAATTTGCATGGTCCGATCCGACCCGAATGAATAAGCTGTAAGCACCAGCAAGCAAGAAGGGGAAATAATAGATTTTGCAGAGTTCAGTTTTCTTCTGATCTGTCTGTGGTCAGCTCATCCCGGTCCTCGTTGGAAACATTTACTTCTGCATCTATTCATGACCGGTTCGATTTTAAAACAAGTTCACAGTATCGTCGGCTTGGTCACTTCTTTTGTTTTCCTCAAGTCATGCTCGGCACTTTTTGATAGGTCTTCTTTCCATTTTCTGGTCCTGTCATTTTTGGTTAAAAATAAAGAAAATGACCTAAATGGTTTTCGAATTTTGGCTCAGTGTGCAATATCGTCCATGGACTTTTTATTTATTCAATGTACTCCATCAATTTTAACCCAATGTGTAATGTTGTCCATGAACTTTTAATTGTTTAATGCGATTTATGAATTATTGGTACATATTCAATATATTCCATAGACTAGATAATTTATGAATTAGACAGATGTAATAATTCAATGACTAAATTGAACATTTACCAAAAGTTCAAGGAGCATATTAGACAAATTAAAAGTTAGGGAATGATATTGCACATCGGACTAAAGTTCATAAACCACACTAAATAAATTAAAGGATCGGGGATGACATTACATATCGAGGTAAAGTTCAAGAACCATGTTGAACAAAATAAAAGTTCAGAAACGAATTTGTATATTGGACCAAAATTCATGAATCATTTGTATAATTACCCCTTAAAATATATTACTGAATGAAAATTTCTCCCTATCAACTATAGTTAATAACGAGATATTTTCATTTTTCATGTGGTTATTATATATAACTCGAGAAAGATAGCACATTGGAAATGATGAAAAATAAAAATTAGTTTCTACAATTGTTGTTAGTTGAAAAATGAGAAAGCCATTAACAAAATGAGCATTTTTCTTTATGATTCTATTTGGGTTGATGCCTGGGATTGGATGAAAGATGAAATGGAGAGTATCATTATCAAAAAAAAAAATTCCAATTCTTTCGGAGATAGTCTTCTAGAGATAAAAGGTGAAAGGCAGAGGCTTGGTGGGTCAACACTGTTGTGTTCGTCTTCCTTTGTTTGTCTTCCTTCGTGCGTCTGTTCATCTTGGTTTTCGTCTTCGGCCATCGGCCAGATCTGGTCGCTTCGTACTCTCGCCGTCACCATCGCTCCAAATCTGGTCTTTCTCTTCCTCTGTTCGTCTTCAGCCTCGTCTTTTATCGTGCGTCTGTTCGTCTTCATCTCCAGCCACCTGCCAGATCTGGTCGCTTCGTCTTCCCGCCGTCGCCATGGCTCTAGATCTGGTCTTCAGCTTCGTCTTCCTTTGTTTGTCTTTGGCTTCGCCTTCCTCTATGCATCTGTTTGTCTTCAACTTCGTCTTCCACTATTCATCTTCCTCTATTTTTGTTTTTGAACTCATAGTGTCACAGCGGCCAGATCTGGTCGTAGTGGCCATGGACGAGCAAGGGTCGTGTCTGTGGACGGGCCGCCTCGCCGGTGATGGACCAGCGGCGTCACTATTCAGATCGGGTCGGCTCCATCTTCCCGCGATTGTCATAGCTTCAGATCTGGCAAACCAGAGCAGATATGTGGCAACGAAGGCGGAGGGTGCAAGCTCGCCCTGCTGAGTGCGACGACCACGACAATGTGGAGGGCTCGCTTGCGGCGGCTTGAACGGTGGCGACGGTCGTGCAAGGTGGGGGTCGTCATGGTGGAGGAAGAGAGAGAAATGAAGTTTAATTTTTGTATTTAAGTGCAAATCTGAAAAGTAAATACACTTGATATAAGCTATAGCAACTCCCTCAACATCATAGTACGAACGAATACCGATCATCTAAACTCGCATCATCATCGGTGATAAGCACATATCAAAATCTTTTTCTATAAATGGTAGTACGTGTCCAGATTCGGCGTTCCCAACACCATTACCGTATAGAAACAACAACACCAATATGTTGAAAAAATATTAAAAAAAAAAAAAAGCTTGTAAATCCCAAATCTATATATGTAGATCGGGGTAGAAAAATTCTCAAATTTAAATATAACTCTAAATCGAAAAAAAAAAGTTGCAAAACATATATAATTGATCAAAACACTTTTAGATAGACTCGCCCTTAAACACAATGAGAAAGGAGCTCCGAAGACTTGTGGAGCGCTCAAACGACATCTACGAAATCACTAAAAAGATCTCAAAGATTTTTAACGATGAAGAGATAAGGATATAGAGAGAAAGAGGGAAGAGGGTCTCTCCCCTCAAGGTCTCTACCTCAAGTTGTTATTAGATGAAAGTACAAAAATGCACAACACGTTAGTTGATGACGCGGTGAGAACAAACCGTTGCATATTTTCTCAAAAGCTAGAGAACCAAGAAAACTAGCCTTGTAATACTTGTCTCGTTATACAAGGCAAGTGTTTTGCGGCGGAATATATCGTAGACATATCATCTTCGCATGCACCTGTTCAAGAATGAAATTCACAGTTTGAATTTAGATCAGAAAATGTACATTAAATCGTCTTAGCCCCGTTTAGTTCAGCATTTTGGGAGTGCACTTGAGAAAATGCAAATACCTTTAGCCTAAATACGTTTGGGCAAATGCAAAAATTGTTTGATTAAGTATATTTTAAAAACACTTTGAAAAGCTATTTTGATATAAATGTTGTTTGGTAAAAACTAACATTTGTAAAAAAAATTTCTTTTTTTTTCTCATATGAACTCGGCTGAAAAAAAAAAAAAAACTTTACTGCCGCAAACCAAAATGGCCACCAGCCGACCGCCAGCCAGATCTGGTCAGCGCGTGGCCATTTTGGCTTGCGGCAACCAGATCTGGTCGGCGCGTGACCCAAGCAACCGTTGCCTGGGTCGCGACCCCTAAGCGACCTCAGGCAGCGTCGCCTCGCGCAACCCCAGGCGATAATCGCCTGAGGTCATGTCTAGGTTTGCACAACCCAGGCGACCTCACCTGAGGTCACGCCTGGGTTTGCGCGACCCAGGCAAATAGTTACCAGAGGCCGGCGACCCTCAGGCGGTGGTCGCCGGCCTCCGTCTAGCAACGTCAAGGTGAAAATGAACAATGCAAGTTGCATTTCAGAAATGTAACTTCTTAAAGTACCTTTAAAATTGCTTTGGGCTAAGGGTCCTTAGGAAACTTTCGAGATGCAATTGCATTTCTTCAAAGTGCGCAAAAAAATATTGCCAAACGAGATTGCATTTACTCAAGTGATTTTACGGCTCTAAAGTTCTTTTTAAATGCTGAACAAAAAAAAATCCTTAATTCCAAGAAACGGAATCCAATCCATATTCACAATGAATACGATTCGAGAGCCTCAATGGCCTAATGTCAAATCAAACATCATAAATTCGAATCCTCTTCGTGCATTGGACCCGAAGTCTATGATGGTTTGATCTCAAGCTGAAAACCCTTCCGCTGTAAAGACAGTTGTCTCACCTGGCGCTCAAGCGGTCGCTGAGGGCTGTGGCTGCAAAGCGACGGCGACCATGCCGCAGCTTAACGGTGGCTTCAAATTTCAAAACAACTGAGAAAGCCAAGCCAGCGATATTTGTCGTCCATGGGACAAAGTTGATATATAGTTTGGAGCCTAGGGCACAGGCCGGACGACATAGATTCTCGCCAGCTCGGCCCTCAACGACTGCTACACACGTCAAACTGTGGAGAAAAAAAAGGAACGAGGACGAGAAAACAAAAACTCAAAAACCGAAGGCCGGACAAAGTCGCTTTGACGAAAAGAAGAAGGAAGGCGTGAACGTGAGATCAGCTAATAATAATATGAACGGGAAGCAGAGTCTCTTTCTGTGCCGTTTTCGCTGCCGACCTCTTCTCATAGTGTTAAAAGCAAACCTTAGAAGTGATGTTTCCATCCCATCCGCCATTCTTTTTCCTTCTCGAGCTTTCACAACCACCAGTCAATCCCTCTCGTTTCTCCTGTTCTTTTTCTTAATAGTAAAGGAAATTGGGCGAATGGTATCATAAACATTTTCCCAGTTTTCTCAATCGGGTTCCCGATAGTAATTTCTCCTTTCGCCTCTGCTTGGGGACTTCATCAGACCAGCGTCATCAACCACCCTTCAAAGGTGCCCTCTCTTTCTTTCTTTCCCCTCGTCGCCTGCATCACACTCCACTTCTTCTCTCTCTCCTCTCTGTCTCCCCTGCAGAAATTTAATATATATATGGTTCACATCACTTCAATTCTTTCGTTATGGGTACTTGATTATTAATTTATCGTTTTGCTGTATAGATCGAGACTCGCCTTTTTGGTCCTCACGATCTCATACTCACCCACTTGATTGTTATACATTACTGGGGGTTTGTGATCTGGACTCGCCGAGAGGAAAGCGAGTGATTTCGTTGGGTCAAGCTGGTTTTTCTTCTTAGATCTCAGAATTGATCCTCTGTCTTGGCTTGAAGCTGCCAGAAGCTCCTAGAGAGAGAGAGAGAGAGAGAGAGAGAGAGAGGGAGGGAGAAGCTTGTCGTGTGCTCTAATGGAAGAGGCTTCCAACGGGAAAGTGGAGGAGACGACCCTGAAGGAGGTTGCAGAAACAGGGGACGAGAGAAAGGAGGGAGCTTTCGAGGAAGATGGCGAGTACAACTACAAAGTCGAGGTCCAGTCGGTGAGAGGAGTGTCGATCGTCGATGGGAATTCGGGGGAAGCGACGGAGACTCAGCGCGAGAAGGAAGCGAAAGACTCGAGCTCGAGCAGCAGCAGCAGCAGTTCAGATGACGAAGAAGAAGACGATGAGAAAGACAAGAAAGAGGAAAAGATCGTTCCTTTGGTGGAGGAGGAAGAGAGTGTTGCTCAAAACGACGCTGTTTTGATCAAGCCTGTCGTCGCGGAGGAAGCAGCGACTGAGGATTCCGAGAAGGTTGACGCTGCTGCCGTGGTACAGGAGGAGGAAACGGAAGTGGAGATTCCGGCTGATGAGACTTCTAACGGGGTCGTGCTGACGGCGGGAGCCAAGGAGATGGCGCCGGTAGCCGTGGATGAGAGCGATGTGGGGGTGCCGGCGGTGGCGGTGCCGGCGGCAGTGGAAGAGAGGGCGATGGAGGAGTCCGTGTTGGCGGAGGAAGAAGAGAAGGAGTCGACGCTGGCCGCTGCTGACGTTGTGCCGAAGGAAGGCCGTGAGGATTCCTCGCTGGCTCAGCCGCTGGCCGATGCTCCGGCCATCTCTGACGACGGTATCGCGGCCAACCAGGGGGTCGACAAGGGAGAGATTCCCGAAAGCACCGGAAGCCCGGTGAGCGCCCACTCTATATCTACAGTATGGTCTTTTGAGATAAATTCTTAGTTACTTTCAAATGAAGGAAATATTTATCTGTGCATAAAAATCGATTTTGGATTTCTAAAATTATATGAAAGATTATTAATTATGATTCGTTTGGTGCTTACTTATTTACGGCTCATCATATCAATTGTAAGTCACACTTCAAGTTTCAAAGATCACACCGCATATTACTCCGATGACCGTGGCGTCGGTCGGTTCCGTTTCTATGCGTAAGACTTTATTTTCGCCCAAAGAGTAGTATTAAGAAATATTAGTTGATGTACATTTTGTCAATTCGATCAGATAGTTTTCATTCATTTAATGTGTGGAAGATCAACATGGTAATGATAGGACGAATTTTTATAATATGAGCACGGTTAAAATTCAACCATTTTTTTTTTTTTGCAGCCAATAATATCGGTGAGTCGACACGCCATCCAACCAACTTCTTGGACGAGTTGCTGCGGATTGTTTGATGTCTTGCGGCGCTCTGATAGGTGATTCAGAGGTACGAAATTTCTCTAGAATTTAGTCATTCCACACTAAGGAGTAATTATGTGATTTAATTAGGTTTAACATCAAAGGAAGTTATATTTGAAGATGAAAGATTAAGATAATGACAGGATTAAGAGAAGCGCGGGGACATATTTTGTGCCAGCGTTGTTAATTTCTGGGATAACGACTTCTTCTTTTCGGTGCTACTCGCAACATTATTTTGGAATGGAACTTTCAAATATCGATTTGCCACCGACTTAATAGTGTCTAAATTGTGGTTTTTTAAGCCTCTTTAGACCTTTTGATTGCCTATCCCTCTTAAGTATATCTCATATGCTAATTAAGCATGGCAGAGCCATAAGAGATCTAAGAATTGTGTTATTTATTCCGCTTGATTAAGAATTGTGTTAATTAGTAATTAAAGTTCAGAAGTTAATTCGATTACAAAACCAATTTGTGATTCTCGTTACCTATGCTAATATTTTATCAAGAAGATGACTATACTGGTGTATTCATTCATAAGTAGCCGTGATTCATCGTGTTATGAATTCGATCACAGAAGTTATCAGGGATGATGGATCGTAATTATGTAAAGTAAAACTTATCTAATACGATTAAGAAGTTCAATAATATTATGAAAAATAGAGTATAATCCCACCTGTGCAAAGAAAATTATACACGAGCAATCTCATCCACTATTGATTTGAAAATTATAACTGTTTGCTCTCTCAAATCAATGGTGTACGACAGTACTTACTTGAAACTTTTATAATGTTGATGATGTATGCTAGAGTTACTCGTGATATCAATAGCTTCACGAAAGAACCGTGTCATTATAGAGCATTAGAATCCTAGAATAACTAATCCATCTTCCTTCTACATCTTTTATGTTGCAGAATTGGAGAGAAGAAGGGTGGAGTGCTATTGATCTTTTTCTTTTCTTTTTTGGACAATTTGGGGCCTCGGGGTCGACCAAACGGATCTTGTATTTATCTCATCGCTTTCGCACAACGCCTCGGACGAGTTGAGGCGTGCTCTTTCATTTCTTGTTACAAAAAATTCGGAGGGAATCCGATCTGCACAGACCTGCGACGGCTCGCGAGGATGTGCTATTTTTTCTTTCTTTGGTCGAAGAGGGTGTGCTATTTGATGAGTCCTAGAAGTAGTTCTTTTCCGAGCAACGGACAGCCAGGTCTAAGCTGCTAAAGATGTTGATGGTTTTCTTCTTCTTGTTTGTTTTGAATGCTTTCGAGAGTTGTTGTCTTGTCAGTGCGAATCAAAGAGCTTGCAAAACAGTATATTGGATATTCCTGCATTCTTTTCCCTGCAAAATTTAGTTCTGTCCCTTTTCAGATTTCTGGTATCTGAATGTAATGGAAGAGTCTAGATGGTTTTAAAACAGCCGGGAGATGCGGCGTCTGGCGAGTTCCCAATGAAGAACACTCACCAGGCAGCACGACACATCCCGCAGGTTCATCAACCAATGACAACAGCCTGAATAAACTTACTACTGAAATTTTTCGACAAGGAAGACGTGTTTCTGCAAATGAAAGGCCATGTCCTCAGAAGCATGAAACCTGGTGGACAACGAGCGATAATGGTGCTGATGGTTCTTAGTTATGGTCTGACAACCATCATGTTCGGGGAAGAGGAATCACTACTTTGTCTTACCAACTTAAGAAGATTGATCACAGAGCAAGGTCCTGGCAGGGAAATGAGCTGACTATGGTTGTTATATCACAAAAGATGATTTTCCTAAACCCTGCGTCAGGATATAACTAAATTCCCCAATATGCTTAAGTAGAGCATTGAACTAACATATCTAGAATTCGCAGAGATAATGCCATTGAAACAGCCAGCCGGCGACGAACAAAGTGAGGGTATCAGAACCAAAAGGTTAGAACTCACTAAAATTCTCAATCCAAGCTCAAGGCAACTGCAATGAGCATGGCATATGAGCGACCACTGAAGTATATGGAAGTCTGGGGAAACTTTACTGTTACTCAATAGCTTGTAATAGCAATTCAGCTTCTGAACAGACCACATATGATATCAAACAAATGTCGAGACACCCCCAAAAACCACAAGAGTTAATTCGTAGGCTGAAAAACAAAGCCAAGAAGAATCTGTAGCATCTAACAAAATTGAAACATAGAGTAGTTTAGAAACTCCGAGGCTCTTTGCTTTTCTCTCTTCCGTTTCCTCCGTGCTTGCCCGTTACTTCACCCGAACCTAGCTTTGGCACCTACTGTAGCAAACATAGGCCACTGCGGCTGCCACAACAATAGCTCCAGTGGACCCTGCTGCCACGGCTGGCCATTGCAGTTTCAACCCTTTGTCTTCGACCATGTCGACGATCTCCCTCCTCCCATTGATGGTCTCAGCTGTCTTGTCTTTCAATCCGCTAATCACCTTCTCTGCCTGTTCTAACTCCCTCTGCAATTCAACCAGTTTCGACTCCACCTCCTTTGCCTTCTCCTCAGATTTCTTCAATGCATCCTCCACAGCCATCTTCTCGTTCTTTGAGATTTGCAGCTCGGACCCAACCTTTGCAACCCTCGCCTCCAAATCCCCAATCTTCTCCTTCAACCCACCAATCTCCCTCTCCTTCTCCTCAACCTTCTCTCTCAATTCCATCTCGGCCCTCACTTTCTCACTCCTGGCCTCGCTCTCCCTCACTTCCAATGCTCCAATCTTCCTCTCCAATTCCCTCACTTTAATATCGATCTCCGCCCTGCCATTTTTAAAACCCTCCACCTCTCTCTCCAAGCCCTCGATTCTCCGGCCTTTCTCTTCCACCGCGCTCCTCAATTCCGCCACCTCCTTGTTGGCCTCATCCGCATCATTCATCGCCGAAATCAGGTCATGCTGTAACCTAGACACCTCGATTTCCAAATCCGCGGCCCTCGCGACAATGGACCCTATCGCCCTCTTCCCATCCTCCGCTAACTCAACTTCCCTCCCCATTTCCTCGAGCTTCGCCCTCATCTCGCCCTCGTCGCTCCTCAGCTTTTCGATCTCCGCCATCAGCTCCCCAATCCTCTCCTTAGCCTCATCATTCACGCGCGACAGATCGAATTTCTCATGCTCTAACGACTTCAGTTTCAGGGTCAGGTCATTTACCTCGGAATCAATCCCACGCGGATCCGCAGGGCGTGGATTCTCCACCTCCGGATCGCTCACGCCATTGACAACCGCCTCATCCGCCATGGAATCCTGCAAAACCACCGCCCCCAGCAAACGAAATCAGAGGACCCAGAAAATGGGCGTCCAATCCGAGAAAAGGAGAGAAAATCAGCGATCTAAACAAGGGAATCAGCAACAAAGAGAAGGAATCGATCGAAAGAGGAAGCCTCTAAGCCTTGAAGGCTTCAAAACATCAAGCTGGCGAAGGGAAACAACTGGAACTTACACAGTGGTCGCCGAGGGGAGAAGACGAACGAAAGATGGGAACTTTCTTCCTACCCTTTTTGAGATATCTGCGTATTTACTAGAAAGGAAAAGTGTAAGAGGAGGAAGGGGACAACAGAGACGCACTGCACCCACCACCGCCACCGCCACCGCCACCGCCACCTCTCTTTTTGGAGCCGGAGATGAGAGAAACGAGAAGGGTTTTTGCTGGGAGAATATTCCGCTGTAACAGGAGCAGGATAGCGGGCTCAAGCATCTGAGTTGGATGGTCGGACTAGGGACGAGGTCAACGGGGCCCACCTTCCTCGTTCCCGTGATCTTTGCCGTTCGTTTCGTCTCTCGGTCTGCATCTTCCACGTGGCAAAAGCAGCCGATCTGCGTTGATGGGACGTGCGAGCGGTAGAGCACGTTCCGACTATCTCGTTAATCAAGTAGGACCAGAACATCAAAGCCAAAAGACTTCTTTTTTGCAATTTTCGTTTTTTTTTTATTTTTAGTTCGGGTTCAAAAGAAGAAAATCTCCTCTAAAACATTTTTTTTAAAAAGAATAATAAAAGAACTTTTCAAAAAGAAACCCAATTTCATTATTTGGATCAAGAGAACTATCTGAACTGAGTGAAACAAAAAAAAGAAAAAAGAAGGATAATCAGGAATCGGATGCTTCACGAATCGTCCTTTCAAATTCGATTTTTGGTTTGGACAGATTATTTATTGACAAAAAAATGAAAGTTCCAAATGATTGAATAAGCACAAACAGGATTCAAATAGAAAAAATGACAAAAGACTTCGCTTGTTTCACGGATTTCAATTATTTGAAAATATTTTTCTAAAAATAATCGTTTATATTAGTTGAAATAATTAGTCAGCGAGATATATTTTCATTATTGGCAACAAATTATGTTTCATTATTATTTCATGAACGATGAAAATATTTCTTTTTTGTTCATTTTTATACGTAATATAAACGATTATTTTCAAGAATATATTTTTTAGATTGTTTATTTTTTGCGAAAGAAACAGAGCCATTGTTGACGTAAAATCTATAGATGTATTCTAAAGTTATGAAAACTCTGTTTTGTTGAGCCAATTATTGCATGCAAAACGAAAGGCGAGAGTGGGCCATTCTTCGATTTATACATTGACAAAATCCAACGGTTGAATTTCAACTTCAATTACCATAAGTAACGAGATTTATTTCTAAACACATGTCCCTATCATTGTCTTTTCTAGTAATTATTTTATTTGCGGAATTACAATCCGCACAGATTACGAGGATTTGGTTCCAAACTTGGCGCTTGATCTGATCGCTTATAGCAATAATTTCTCCGAGTTAGAGGCGGCAATGATCATAAATGGATTGCCTTAAATTTCAAAAATAAGTTTAAACAGATCATAAATAAATTGCTTAACAACTCGATTTATCTTAAATGGGTCACAAATGAATTGCCTAAACATTTCATTTTCTATTTTCTATTTTTTTAT
>BCNH02000001.1:20219800-20257046 GCA_001662345.2 Metrosideros polymorpha var. glaberrima
GAAATTTGCATTGCAATAAATAAGTCATAAACGGGTTATATGGGTCAATGTGAGTCGGATAAATTATGACCAACTTGATTCACCCATTTAACAAGTCTACATTTAGTTACTAGAGCTCAAGCGCAACTCTTGCGCTTTTTTACTCAGAATGGGAAGGAATGGCTTTGTTTGAATTTTCTTGAGACACTGGAAGTTCTCTCTCTTTCTGTTTTTCTTTTGAAATTCCATAAGTTGCTCTCTCTTCTTTGAAGTTGATAATCAGAATTGCAAAAAAAAAGTTGTAAGATGAGGGCAAGAGTTACATAATCAAATCATGGATGACAAAAAAGAAAAGGAAAATGATATCATAAGTACCATAATTTTCGTATGATGCTCGCTTCTGTGTCAAAACTTTTTTTTTTTCGATCACTTGAGTGACAAAAGGAAAATTGATCACTTCAATAGCAGTGACGATTTGTGTAGTTAGAAAATCCAACATGACTTTAATTTATTATATAACGTCCAATTTATCCCATTGGTTAAGGTCAGTCAGCAAGCGAGTGTTTAAAACGACACTGTTTTTCTAGATTTTTATCCCGAACTAATGAATTGGGGCAAAATCAGTCATGTTCTTCAAACTCTAATCTCCAAATTGAGGAACTGGGGCAAAATTAGCTTCTAACATTCGGACATGCGAGCAATGCTCAGGACAATAGGTTTAGCATGGCCATTTGATTCATTTCATCACAGGTCCAATTAAGATGGGCTATTCTTTTTCCGGGCCAAGCTAAGATGGGCCATTCCACATATTAGTCTTGTGGACAACAGGTTCTGTCTTATCATATTCCAGGAAATGAAAATCCTCCGGAATGGGCTGGAAAAAAAGAAATCATTTTTCTTAGTTCGAGCTTATTGTTCAGCAAGCCTACCTGAGCAATCCAATTGATCAGGTGAAAAATTATGGTGCCTTTTGAAATGGTTTGGTGGTTGCCATTAACGTGATGCAAGTAAAGATTAAACAATAAAAAAAAAAAAAGATGCAAATTTTATCAACGGTGATGATGGTGACTTGTGTAAAAACCAAGTTACAAAGATCTGTATATCAACTGAAACTTTGGGATCCATCCTCCAAAAATTCTGCAGATAGCACATGCAAGAAAAGGTGTGCTACCTAGAGATAAATTAGGAAAAGAAGAGAGAGAGAGAGAGAGAGAGAGAGAAAACAAGCATGCTCTATCTCATGAAGGACCAAACACAGTCATTAACGTATTAAGTCCAAAGAATGCCAAAATGATTGTGTCCCTGTCACCGCATCTGTTCTTCTGGATAACAATCACCATCCATGGTCATGGCATTCAAAGCCCTGTAGACCTTATGGACAAGGCCCTACTTGCTACAAAGCTCTCTGTTAGGGGAAAAAACAAAGGCCCCCTTCACTTTCTTCTTTCCTTCTTGCCATCTGAACAATCTCTTTCTATCCTCAAAGCAAAAGATTGTGCTTACAGCATTAGCAGATTTGGGAAAAAAAAATTAAAAAATAAACCCAAGTGCCTCTTTCAATTTGTTCTAAGCACCAACTGATCTCTCTCTCTCTCTCTCTCTCTCCCCTATTCATTCCAATACCAAGCCAAGAGCCAAGCAACCGAAAAGACAACAAAAGGGCAAGTAAGCAAAAGGAGGAAAGAAACAGAGAGATATATCTATCTTTCTTCAATACTGCAAAGAACAAAATAAATTGACATCAAGGGAGAATAAACTCTGACTAGAAATAATATTCCTCCAATTTTCTTTTTCTTTTTTTCTTTTTTCCAATCCTCCATCATCTCCATCATCCTCCAAGCTTCCTCTTTTCCTTCTCTAGCTCTTCAAAGAAGTTGGCGAGGGCTCTCATGGCTTTGACCTGGCCCTGCAAGGCCAAGATGTACCCGGCAGTCTCTTCGAACAGCTTGTCGACCCCTAAGTCCACACCGCCAGGCACAATCCTCTGCAACGCCACGATCTTCCTATCCACCTCGGCCTTATTGTCATCTCCCTCGATCCCGCCACTCTTCCCATTCAAAACCGCCACGTGCTTCTGCCGCTTCTGCTGCGACTTCTTCAATTCCCTCTGCTTTCTCGACTTGGCCCTCCTGAGGGACCCCAGCTTCTTGCCATGCTTGCCGCAGCTTAAAGATTGGTTTTTTAGAGCACCCATCTCGGGCTCTTGATCTGATGATGTAGCCGCGATGCATCGAGCCATCTCCATGGATAGAGTATGGAGAGAGAGGGAGAGGGAAAAAGAGGGGTTGGCCTTTGAGAGAGGGAGAGAGAGGGTTGAGATTGCGAGTTGTGAATGTATGAATGATGAAGGAGAGAGGGAGAGGGGAGGGGGGGTGGTTAAATTATTGTTGAGTTCCAGAAATGTCAATGCCAACGAAGCTGGACCCACCTAGTTTTTTTTTTTGGGGGGGTGGGGGGGACTTCACAAAGCTCTGTTTTCCCTCTTTCTTGTTTGGATTGGAGTGGAGGTGCAATGCTGCTCTCCAATTAAAGTGCCTGGACATGGTGAACCTATTGCTGCTCCCATGTGCCCCTCTCTCTTTTATTTATTTTTTTCTCCCTCCCCCCCTCCTCCTCCTTTTCCCCCACTCGATGAGAAAGAACCATCTCAAAAAGGAGTTGCGCTCATAGCTTATGATATCTCAACCGTAACGTGTGTAAACTGTGATCGGTTTAATCAAATACCAATCGACTTCTGTCAGTCGCAGATGCTGGAAGCTAGCGCGCCCCGGGGGAATCACTTTTCCTAACTCACAGTAGTCCCCCCCTTACCTTGGGCATGATGAGTATTCATGTGACCGCGCATTGAATATCCAACGACACCTCACATGTATTCGAGGGTTCCAACGCATGAAAGGCTAAAGGATAGCTACAGGGGAAGAGAGAGAGAAAGAGAGAGCGAGTAGCAGCAGCCCACGAAACTTTCAGGGCATGTGACCACTACAGATCCTCCTAAGATCCGTCTCTGTCCCTAAGTGATCAAAGATCACCAGCTCGTGGGACTCCTCCATCCAGAGCACGAGCACGAGGCCGAGCCCGCATCGGTTTTTTGTCGCGAACCCAGACCCTCTGCAATTCCGCACCGCTCATCTCTGCATGTGTGCGAGCGAGCGAGGGAAGAGGGGCGGGGGTGGTCGCGCCTTCTGCATCGCACGTTGCAAAGTCTGTCGTTTTTTTAGCAGTCTCGTCATCTGTTTTTTTTGTTTTGTCTGCCTACTTTGCTTGGGGATCGACAGGGTGTTTGTGGGAGAGTGGGGTTCCTTGGAAGGAGGAGTGGCTTAGGGGGCGGGGGGATGGGGACCAACGACGCATGACGCTAAGCGGTGGGAAGCGGCACATGCGATCACATGATTTTCTCGAACCTAACAACGCTAGTTACAGCACAGGTACCACCCCTCGTTTGGCCCTCGGTGCCACGTGGCGTGCCCTTCTTGGGGGTGAGGCCCACCTAGAGCCCCTTAAAGCTTCTTCTTATTTCCCGCCCCCCATTTTTTTTATGTTTAATTTAAAGGTAAAAACCAACTAAAATACTACACTATATTCATCATAACACATCTACTCTAAAACCTTGGCAATTTGCCCTCTATCAAAATTATGTCAATGAAAATTGTTTAAAATCTGCCTATATGAAGTTAGAAAGCAAATAATATTAACAATGGTGTCCACGTGACTCAAGTAAAATAAAATGACGTTGTTTTGACTGAAAAATTATATAATGAAATATTGACGGAAGATAAATATATCACATATGTACAAATTTGAGATTTTTTATGTGACAAGAAAACGTTTAGGGTAAATATGTCATAATGAGCATAATTTAGTGTTTTGATAATGAGTCACAACGTGCTTAATTTGGAGTTTTGTATGGTTTTTTTTCCTTTAATTAATGGTGGATTAGAATATCATTTCCATTGATTTACTTGCATTTGCTTGAAATTTTTCTAAGACTTAGGTTTTGGAGCAACTTAATCTCACTTGCAAAGTGTTAATGATTAGATGCCATCGATGGCGAATGAATTCATGTTTGGAAGTTGAAATGTGAGAAAACCTCAATTAGTCTCTCAATCGACAGATCGTAAAGCTGAATCACATAACACATAATAAAGTAATCAAAAAGAGATGTATTCTATGAAGCGCTCTATCGCAATAGCCGCGCAAATTTTACGTGGCAAAGCCAAGATGTTTTGCCCTAATAAATAAAATGATAAAAAAGAAGAAGGAAAAAATGCACTACAATTTCATCGATCTTTTACTTGCTCAAGAGGTGGAAACCACCGATTTACAAAGCCTAACTTATTTGGGTTTACAAATGTTTGTTAGAGCGTTTAGAAAGCTTTCTATTGACAAATATAAAAAAACATTATTGAGGGGGCTGAATATTGTAAATTAAAGTTTTCAAGGCGTTGAAAATATGTAAATCACAATAATTACATTTTTGGATCATCATTTTTCGATTTGGTTTTTACACCAAGTGTCTCAATTATATACACTCTTTTTTATGAATTTCTTGATCAATGCACAAAATACCACCAGATGGACGATTCGTTCCAACAACAATACGAGGTCGAGTCAATTCGAGACATCTTCGACAATAAATAAAAAAAATAAAAATCAAGGCATCATTTCCTCGGCGGCGGAAGGTGGCGGAGGTGGCGGTGGTGTTTCCGAGGAGGAAACCAGTTGGCGAGTTGCGAGCGGGTCCCACCGGTGAGAGAGAGAGAGAGAGATATTCGTGTTGGGCATATGGGGCTCCATGTGATCAGAACCACCCGATTCCCTGTTCCTCCTACACACTACACCCCCACCTTGTCCTCATTCTCAGACAACTTTCTTGGATCAAGATTCAATTCCCCCCAAATTTTTCTTTTTTTATTTTTTATTTACATTTCAATTGCCTCTTCTTCTTTTTTCTCGCATTGCTGGATTTTCCAATTGAATTTTGTCAGTCCCTGGCGTTTCCGTACTCAATTTAGGTACATCACTTCACTCCACACACCCACCCCACGCCACATTTACACACAAAACCAGGCTTTAAAAAAGGAAAATTGAGGATAAAAAGGACAAGAGTTAAGAGATTTTGTCAATTGGGCATGCACTTGTAGTGCACTTTTCTTTATCTGTCTAATACTCAATTAGGGAAATACCCAGTTGTCTAAAGCACCGTTCACGTGGAACTCTTGATTGAACAAAATTCAATCCTAATCTTACCTCTAATTACAAAAGTACCCACTTGCCACTTGCCACTATACCTCTCTCTAGGCTAAGCCTACTGTTTTTTGGGATATGAGAATTGTGGAAGAGGGGTGATATAAAATGTCGCCAGTACCTTGTCATCCGCTCTGATTTTGGCTTATTCGCGGCCGCTAGGCTTTAAAAACATGTTGTCCTGATTCGAGTCGCGCCCGAGGGCCGACGTCGAATCAAAGACACGCTCGACACCCAATAACAGGAGATCGGTGCACGGAGTTATGATCAATGTACTCCGACAACTCATTCGAACGTGGGTCGGATGCACGCACCGTGATAATTGCGAATCGACGAGGCCGAAAAAGGAAGAAAAAAGAGAGAGAGAGAGCATGGGGTTGGGACGAACATGGGGACCCATGTGGGAAAGACAGAAAAAAAAAAGGTAGGGCGATGCATGCAACAAGCAATGATAAGGCAAAAAGCATTGATGCATCATGGCACTACTTGCATCGGATGGGATTGTGTGAGCAACCCCTCCCCCACCCTCCACCCATGATCGACGCCATTTTGGGAGACAAAAGAGGTCAGACCTTGTCGCACGTCTCTCTCTCTCTCGTTTCAGGCCAGGCCTTGCTTCGTTTTTGAACTTTTGATTCTCACCCTCCTGCAGTGCCCATCATCCACAGCCCAACTGAGATGAGAACATGAAGGAATCTGTGGGAACATGACAAAGTATGTGGGTATCGTGTCGTCGAATCTCCTTGACTTTTCAAGAACTTTGGAATCTAAACGTGATTGAAGGGTCCCTCTCTATCTCTCTCTCTCTGAGGTTTCTTGAATTCTGAACGGTAGGCTCGTAGGGCGGCTTTGCATCGGAAAGGGACAGCTGAGAACCAACTGATTGGGTTTTGGTTTTTAGTCTTGATCTGGGGGCGAGTGTTTATGACTTCCATGGCATGTTCATCGTCATTTTCTACAGCTAGTTTAGAATCTGGAGGTGCCATTAGCTGCTAGCAAGTCATTTGGCAATGAGAGTTGACTATGGGGATTGACTGATGTAAACCCTTGGGAGCGAAACGACTGACCAAAGAGGACAACACCACGCCTTCGCTATACGTATATGTTTTGCCTATCAAAACCAGGCAAGGCAAGTCGAGCCGTTTCAACTCTAGAGCTCGCTCGATCGAGATATTTGCATGAATTGTCGAATTCAGCGAACGGGCGCAAGCGCGAGCATTTGTTTTGGAAGTGTACAGACATCGAGAGGAACCTCTTCGGCAGTCAGTCGATCCTTTGGATTAAAGGCGAGAAGCATCTCCTTTGTCTTCTCATTTCTGATCCGAAAGAAACACGGACTAAGGTCATATCAAAACCCCGACAACATAGCTAATGCACACAGTTGAGCCGTTATTTTTCAGTGATCACCTGCGCGATGACGTCGCGAGCAGATCCGCCATTAAGTCTACCCGATCGGTAACATTCTTCCCCGGAAACAATGGCTTCCTAGCAAGTAACTCGCAAAGATGCAGTCGATGCTCCATATGTCAGTTGCAGGGCTATACCGTATGGAGATGCCATAACATATAATAAGGTCCACAAACCAATAGCGTAATAGATGTCTCAATAAAGGACGATAAATATTCGCGCGAACGATCTCCGATTTTGGCGGTACCCCGACTCTGGACACATCAACTTGGTAGTTTGCCATAGCAACAGGTTATTCACTTCAACAGGACATGTAAAGCTCATAAACCAGCTTGCTCTAAGAAGTACACATCTGGATAAATCAAGTGAATAGAGAGAAGAAATGTATTATATCTGATGGTTTCGTCTCCAAATCCCTAAGTAATAAAGGAACCTTCTATGAGAAGCAGACCAAGCAGGACCATTCATGAAGCATAATGCATTCTTGGCTCCTTCAAAGATATTTCGGAGGGGCTATAGTTTAGTTTCCTTCGACCAACCTCCCGACTAGTGGCCTTACGAGTTATGGACATTATCCACATGCAAGATCAACTAGAAATAAATGTGAGTGATAGGCAATGTTAGTAATCCATCAATTAGAAGGGTGGTTTGGAAAAACATGGCTCATTTTAGAAAAGTAAGTTGCGTCACCGAATAAGCTCCTAAGGGAGCATGAACGGCGTAGCACTTTATAGAAAAGTAGTTTTAATCATCTGTATCGAATTAGTCTTGTATCTCTATAGCCTAAAGCTTATTATGCCACGGACGACAAATTATTATCAAAAAATGCACGATAACCAATACCCCAGAGGAAAACGATCCGCACAATTCTGGTTTTCTGTACCATCTTGTAGTAACATAATCCTGTAATTAAGCAAAAACAACAAGCATCATCCTGGAGGAGTCAACATATTTATTCACTTCTGCAAATTATTTTGACTAGAAAAAACGTATGAAGTCACACACAATCCAATTTGGTGTTATGGGTATATCACTAAAAGCTCATCTTGCTAACCTGAAATCACATATCCTCAATTTGCAATCTGCATTTGCCGATATATTTTTCGGTCTTAAATCTTGACGAAAGACATCCACTGCAGGCAACAAAGCCCATATCAGCAAGAGGAAAAGAAAATCTGCTTTTAGTTATATCCTAAAGCCTCACTAATGCTATGAGATAAAAGAAAAAATGAAGAAACTACTGGAGCAACATCACGCCATCTCTTAGCAAAAACATCAAGCTGGTACGGAGTGACATGTCAATACGAAACTAAAGGAGAGTACCAGACAGGAACCACATAGTAGATTTCAAGGATATATTCAGTGCCCGCAACAGCTGGTACAGAAAAAATTGGTGGTGTTCTGGGGTCAAACCATCGTTAGCTTTGATGACTCGGTGTAAATCTGACTCGAATGAGCTCAAACACAAGACAGATGCTCTTAGAAGATGGTAACGTTATGCTTTAGTTTGATGATGTCAGGATGCCTTAGCAGCCTCAGCAGCTTCATCTATGAGAACTCGGATCGCATTGACATTGTGTTAAAAAATTTTGTGCATCTTCTTTATAGCTACACCCTCTCCAGTATGAGTGTATCAATGGCCAAGTAGAACCCCAAAGTTCCCTTTGCCGTTGGCCTCTTGAATTTCACACTGTTTCCATGGCTATATTCAGAGAAATTCTCCATCTCCGCTTCCTTCTGCAGCATAAAAAATTGTTTCAGATAAGAAATTCTCATGTTTACTTATCAATCGTCAGTTTCTAGCATCACATTTGGTTTTTTCTCTGTTTATTATCTTCTTCCACAAAATGATCCTTCACGTACTTTTCTTTTTTCCTTTTTGGTCTAGCAACGGAAATACTTCTATGGAGTTGCGAGCAGAGTAACATTAAGCAGCTTTAGAGTTATGGCTCCAGAAACCTTTCATAGGGTGAAGAAGAAAAGACTCATTTTGCACAGCCAATCGCATTATAACCTTGTAACGGTAACATTCACGGCGCAATCTGGAACAATGCTTTCTCAACAAAGCAGGAAAACCAGAAAATCTTGACCACTATCTCCAACACATTCTGTAATTCTAAAGAACAGTTATCGAGTAGAGCGAGTTTGTTAGCGTAACTTGTGTGCATGAAAGCCATTTACTGCAGAACGTGAACTAGAGATGTACTCACCAACGCATACCTGTGGGAGCAAGAAAATCATCGATATAGCGCATGTCGAGGGTTCCATAGACTTAAAAATAAGTAACGCGCCATGTTGGATAATGACATGACAAAGTAACAATTATGAGCGATCGAACCAAGCTAATTAATCTGACAGTTCCATGCAAAGCGGAACGATTCCCTTCACAGACCATAGGAAAACCATAAAATAGTACGGCCTTATCTGCAAGAATCACTTGGTCTGATTGACAATAAGGACCATTCAATGAATTTGAGATGATGGAGAGCAGACAGAAACTTCCCCAACATGCATAATCAGATAATCAGCACATTCATTTCATGCCTTCCTGTGTCCTGTTTCGACTACTCGAAAAACTCTACAAAGGCCAGTCCTACTGTAACCCAACCAACATGTTATCAGGCAACATATCTAATCGACTTGGTATTTGTTAGGCGTTCGATTTTTGTATATGCACACACTAGCTCCAACTCTCAACAGACATGATTATCAGTCTTAAAATGGCACGGTGATCCTTAATAACCAGATATTCAGTCTGCCCCTCTTTTCTCTTCTCCTCTCTGATTCTAAATCAATACACATATCATTGCATCGACCAAAGGCGATTACTCTTGAACTGGAAATGTTTTGTTTTCTATGTCTTAACCAGCACCAAATTCACTAACGGTCCCGACCTGATTGTCCACAGACCCACTTCCTGTTCCTTCGGAATCTCTCCTCTTGCTTGAATCCTGGCCACTCCTTGCCTCCATCATTCCAACTCTGAAACAGATGAAACAACAGTCAGAATCAAATCTGCGCTCCAACGTCGAAACCTAACAACAGAATAAAGTTCAATAAAAACCTAGCACGATCTTGAGTCTGTCGTGTCTCCTCTACTCACGGAGTAGCAGGGGCATTTGACCGATGGACAGAGGAACCATTCCCGCCGAGGCAATTGCTGCAGGCTCAAGGAGATGACGAGGCAGAAGATGAAGAATCGAGGCACAGCGGTGAGCTTGGATTAGCATTGACAAGATCGTCGTTGGGAATGAAGGTCGCGTGCTTGAAAACCATCTTCTGCACCGATCAGTCAGCTCAAGCTGGAACACAAGAAAGAAGCAACAACCGAGAATGCAAGAACTAAGAGATGCAAATATTTTCTTCTAAACAAAGAAAACCGAAACACCATATTTGACAACGAGAAGCGATCTAACCATTCGACATTGTTCGCTGATGAAATCATCATCAATTTTTTTCTTTCTTCTTATGTTTAGTATGTGGAGCGGGTAAATCAACGAAGCTTGCCTATATGGGATTAAACTTATACAAATTGCGGTGCATGTAGCATCGAAGGCTTGGAAGATTTTGAGGGCGACTTTTGAAGACGACGAGTGTTGTCGTTTGGCAAATTTGGGCCGGCGCATAATGTAAGTGGATGGTTGGTTCCTGAGCCAAAACGACGGACATGAGGAACTTGTAACGGTAATTTATATAATTCGCCAAACCGTTAGCTTGGGAAAGAAATGGCGGGAAACGAGTCCTTTTCTTCCTTCTGCATGATGCCCATCTGTCTACTCACTCACCCATGATTCATGTACAGAATCGATAGAAATGACAGGTATTCGACAAGTGACGAACATCTAAGCAACCGTTTCGAATTTTCCATACAATCCTATGGATCAAATTTATAAATTGATCTTAGTAGCTGTTGGCGATTATCGTCCACCATGATGAATAAGACGGTCAAGATGAAGTAGTTGCGTCAAATTCAGTGAACGAGCGCAAGTGCAGACATTTGTATTGAAAGTGTACAGACATTGACACAAACTAGTCAATTATATCATTGCCTTCTCATTTCTAAAGGCGAGAAGCCTCTACAGCAGCTGCAGTGCTATAGGGTCTGCATTGGGGAATTTATGCGTGAATGGAACGGGTTGCTTATACTCATACTAGTCAATTATATCATTGCCTTCTCATTTCTAATCTAAGACAAACGCAGTAAAAGGTCATTTCAAAACCCAGAAAACATTGCATCTGCACGCGGTTGAGTTGATAATTTTTTAGTAATCACCTGCGAGATGATATCTAATGATGGGTTCTGAGCAGATCCGTTATTAGGTCTAGCTGATGAACAACATTTTCCCCTCGAAACAATGGCTTCCTAGCAAGTAAATCGGCAAAGATGCAGCCTATGCTCCATATGTCTACTGCTGGGGTATACCCTATTGAGATGCCATAACATATGATAAGGTCCACAAACCAATAGAGTAAGAGATGTCTAAAAAATAAAAGATAAAAAATCGCAAGAACAATGTCCGATTTTGGTGGTACCCTGACTCTCGACACATCAACTTGATAGTTTGCCGTGATATCGAGCTATTCACTTTACATGACATGTAAAGCTCATAAACCAGCTTGCTTTAAGTACACATCTGGACAAATCAAGTGAATAGAGAGAAATGTATCATGTCTGATGGTTTCCAGTCAAGTAGTCCTTAAGCAGTTGAGGGTGATATTCAAGGATTTCTCGGAAAATTAGCTCCCGTATATCCTCCTTGTTAACCCTTCGTCTCTCAAACTCAAATTCCATCTTTGTAATGGGCTGGCATGAAGGTTTCCTTTCAACTTTGGCTAGTCCTTTGAAATATGGATCGGCTAATGCCTACAAAAAGTCATATTCTTTAGTACATGACTACACAACACCAAGGAAAGTACTGGAAGATAATAGTCAATCTAGTATCTATAACCTAAAGATGAAGCATACTAAAATTATCAGATACTATGAAGACAGACACGATCTCAACCTCTTCAGCAGTAGGGCGATCCTTTGGATCAAAGGCAAGAAGTCTTTCCAATAGCCGCAGAGCTAAAGGGTCTGCATTTGGGAATTTCAGCTCAAATGGCATAGGCTGCTTTTTCCTCATGCAAGTTAAGTATCTTCTTGCCTTGTCATTTCGGACCTGCACGTGTTGACGATTTATAAGGATCTGCCTTCCTTGTATTTATCTTGGAGATAAATCGCTCATAAAGTTCAGAACATCATAAAGAGATCATTTGATACCCTTGCAATAGTATCTAGTGAAGGTGTTCCAAGGAGATCGGTCATTAGATCCAGCTGATGGACAACATTTTTTCCAGGAAACAGTGGCTTCCCGGTCAGTAATTCAGCAAAGATGCAGCCTATACTCCATATGTCAATTGCAGGAGTGTACTGCATTGCAATCACATAACATTTAAGTTCGACACAATCACATAACATTTAAGTTCGACACACAAAAAGATCAATGTGGAACAGCATAGGTACATCTCAACTTTTAAGTTGCCGATATACTTGCTTATCTTCGGAAAACATCCAACTTTGATATCTCTATCTGAGAAATACAAGATAACAAAACTGCAAAGCATCTCTGTGAAAGCATTAAAGCCACTTTACCGTGTTGGATTCATGTTACAGTATTTTTATCTCTAACATAGTCATGGCCCTTCCGACTTGTCGTTCATGGTTTTAGTCTCTTTCAGTTTCCTTCAACAAGAACTCTCTGTCAAAATTGGACCAAAGTCTCATTAACATCCAAGCAATTACTTACTTGCCAGCATAAATAATTCCATCTCGAAGAAACAGAAGAGTCTATCCCCTACCACTTACACAAGATTTTATAGCTGCGTATCTCACCCAACCGAAGAATCACCAAGCCAATCATCACAGGTTCTGCTCATATGCTTTGTTCTATCAAGTCAAATTCCCACAATAATCTTGTTTTAATTGCTTTATCCCTCTTCTCTCCCAGAAATGGCAATGTAATGATTAAAGTGTTCACCACCTCAAGAAATAGTCCACAACTTCTGACTCGTAGGTTCAAACAATTTAGTTTCAGAACATACAAAAGTTCCTAGAATCGCGGAATATTTTTTTCTTTTTATGAGCTTAATGAGCAAGTCAAGCTCATAAAAAACAAAAAAAAAACGTTCTGCGACTCTGGGAACATACAAAAGTTCTCACAGAGTCGTGGAATGTATAATTTACCAAAGCATTCACATGTCTTGTCTAGAATTCTAACGAGCAAATGACTCAAGTCATGCTCTGTGTGAAACAATATAAACCCAGACTGTCTCTGGAACATCAACAGAGAGCTCCACATCCCCCACAGAGAAAATATTAGATAAAGAAAAAAACTGAATAATTCACACGTTCATAGTCGGTAAAGTGGTCAAATAGTAGGTCAAGCCTCAAATTTCCAACAAACGAAGTGAAAAGCAAAGTAAAGCAAACGAAACCAGCTGTTCACCATATTCTGCTCATAATGAAAGCAATACCCACAATAAAACAAGTGAATAAAATGAATAGACAGAATGTGATAGCTTTAATTCAAAGGAAATGCTTTCACAAGCCTTGCAAAAGGAGCTATAGCTATGTTGGTCCAGATAGGTACCAAGAAATATTAGGAGACTCGGATCTTAAAATGCATGATGACAAACTCATCTCGTTAAAGATTCTGACAGGAGAAATAAGATGCATGACCCCCATTACCTTGAAGAAAAGTGATCCGCACAGTTCTGGAGCTCCATACCATCTTGCAGCAACGTAATCCTGTATGAAGTAAAGGGCGAAGCATTAGTGACCATCTTCCTCCGATGTCAGAGGCTTAAAAGTTAACGACTGGTTAAGAAGTTACATACAGTCCACAATATGGCCAAAGGTGTATCATTGAACGCAACCCTTGCTATACCAAAATCGCAGATTTTGAGCTTACAATCTGCATTTGCCAATATGTTCTTTGGTTTCAAATCTCGATGGAAGACATTTGCTGCAATGATATGCATAAATATCAGACATTTGATGTTGCCACCTTCCAGAAAAGAAGACTATCATGCTCTCACAAAATAGATATTCGCCGGATTGGAGCCATGAAAGGTATAGTGGTTTTTTTTTTTTCAGAAGTTAGCCTCCACAATGGACAAATGACGCGTAAAAAATGGACAGATTAAAGTACATGTATGATGAACACCGTGTTTTAGATGTGACGATTAGTAGATAGGTGCAAAAGAAAAAAGATTAAACATTACCTATAGTGAATGAAGTGATGAAAAAGCTAAGAGTGAGGAATACTCAAATGAATAAACTTCAAAGAGCGAAGTAGCTGGTAAAGAAAAAACTGGTATCGATCCTTAAAGTCATCATTAGCTTTAATGACTCGGTGAAGATCCGACTCCATCAGCTCAACAACAACAAAAATATCCTTTAAAATCTCTTCTGGAAGGTGGCAACATCATGTGCTTTATTTCAAAAATATCAGAGCCATGAAAGATATAGTTTATTTCTTTTACAGAAGTTAGCATCCAAAATGGACATGTGAGGCTAAAAAAAAAGACTGAATAAAGTACATATATGATGAACACACTGTTTTACATGTGATAAAAAGTAGATAGGTGCAAAAGAAAAGAGTCCTACAGTGAATGCAGTGACGAGAAAGCTAAGAGAGAGGGATACCCGTATGAATATACTTCAAAGCGCGAAGTAGCTGGTAAAGAAAAAACTGGTAATGCTCCTTTGTTAAGTCATCATTAGCTTTAATGATTTGGTGAAGATCCGACTCCATCAGCTCAAAAACGACATAGACATCCTTAAAATCTCTTCGGGAAGGTGGCAACATTATGTGCTTTGTTTCAACAATGTCAGGATGCTTTAGAAGCCTCAGCAGCTTAATCTCACGAAGAACTCTAGCCGCATCAGATATGTTCTCAAATATATTGGGCATCTTCTTTATTGCTACTTTTTCACTAGTATGAGTGTTGATTGCTGAGCAGACAACCCCATGACTCCCTTTCCCGATGACTTCTTGAATTTTATATTGATTCGCATCTCCATAGTCAGAGAAGAAGTCCATTTCTGCAGAACTCTGAGGCATAGAGATTTGTTTCAACATGAAAACACTATAAAAAGTCCATGCTATACTGACTAGAAAAAGTTCAAAGTTTCAAACCAATGACAAGGAGGAAGCACCAAAGTTACACATATAAATGCAAAATCACACACAACAGGACAGGAATTCTCAATGCAAAACAAGAGGAAATCTTGAATTGATCGTTACAGATTTCAAATTGCACGACAAATGGTGCCCAGAACTCCCTAGCAGGCGATGCCAAGAATAAGACTCTGATTTTGAGATAGATGCACTAGGCAATGAAATGCTCAATATGATTGTCAACTTAAAATGGCGTGGTGATCCTTAATGAACAGAAGCTCACTCTGCCCCTATTTCTATTCTCCTCTCTGGTTCTAAATCAACACACATATGATTGCATCAACCGAAGGCGAATACTCTTGAAACTGGAAATATTTTGGTTTTCTATGTCTTAACCAGCGCCAAATTCACTTAAAATCCTGACCTGATTGTCCGCAGACCCACTTCCCGTCCCTTCAGCATATCTCGTCTCACCTGCATCCTGGCCACTCCTAGCATCCATCGCTCCACCTCTGAAACAGATGAAACTACAGTCAGCATCGAATTCGAGCTCCAACATCGAAACCTAACAATAGGAAGCTGGCAATCCCAACACAATTGCCAGTGAGCCCCTAACATAAGTTCAGTAAAAAGATCCTGAGTCCGTCGTGTCTCGTCTACTTGCGGAGCAGCAGGTGCATTTGACCGATGGACAGAGGAACCAATCCCACCGAGGCAATTGCCGCAGGCTCGAGGAGATGACGAGGCAGAAGACGAAGCAGTGAGGCACACCGGCGAGCCTGGATTAGCGTTAAGAAGATCATCGTTGGGAACGAAGGTCAAGAACTTGAAAACCATCTTCTGCACCGATCTGTCCTCAGCTCAAGCTGGAACCCAAAAAGAAGCAACAACCAAGAAGGTAAGAACTAAGGGTCGTCGTCTATATTTTCTTTCGAACTAAGAAAACCGAAAGACCACAGGTGACAACGAGGAGCGATCTAAGCATCTGCCAATGATCGCTGATGAAATCATCTCCAAGTTTTTTTTCTTTTCTTTTCATATGTTGAGTGTGGGGGGGTGGGGAAGAAGTCAACGAAGGTTGCCTGTGTAGGATAAACTGATGCAAGCTGCAGTGCGGGTAGAATCGAAGGTTCAGAAGATCCCAACAGCGACTTTTCGAAGACGTTGAGCGTTGGCGTTTGACTTTTTCGGCCAGGCGCGCAATGTAAGTGGACGGTTGGTTCCTGAGCTAAAATACGAATACGAGGGACGGGTAACGGTAATTTACGTGATCGGCTTAACCGTTTGGCAGCTCTGGGAAAACATGGCCCAGCGACGGCGAGTTGAGGCTCGCCCTTGCCCTTGCCCTCACCCTCGCCAGGTGTGCTTCGCCCGAGGTCGGCGAGCCTCGCCGGCCTTCTTCTTCTTCCTCCAGCCAGCTGGAGGAAAAAGGAGGAGGAAGAAAAAAACTAATAAATCGAAAAATCGAAAAAATAATAAAATATTATTAAAATTTGTTCACATCAGCGTCGGCCAACAAGTTTAGGACTGAATTGGCACAAATACAAAAAATTTAGGACTCAATTGATAAACTTAAAATGTTTAGGATTAAATTGGTAAAAATGCAATAAATTTAGGACTTTTTTGACAATTTTTCCAATAAGGGCCTATTTGGTTCATTATTACCAATAGACTCTGGGACTCCAAAGTCCCTTGGGAAAATGCAAATAGCGTTTGGTTCGTTTTTCGCTCAACTTTGGGAAAATGCAATTACATCTTCAAAGGCCCTTAAAGGCTTTTAGCTCAAGGCAAGTCTAGAGATATTTTGGGAAGTTGCATTTTCAAAATGCAAATAGACTTTTTTTTTTTTCCAATTTTATGATTACTATACTTTCATAATGACAAAAAATGTCCTCGAAATCCTAACCTTTCTGGCGAAGCCATGCCGAAAACCAGTGGCAAGTGTCCAACTGTTCGGCAAGCCACAGCTAGCCACGGCCTAAGGTCTTGCCTGAGGTCGCGCTGGCAACGGTTCACTAGCCAGGCAACGATGGCTAAGGGCTTCGCGGGTTTTGATTTAAAAAAAAGCAAAAGGATTTTGCAAAGTATGATTTTTCTAAACACCATTTTAATCAAAATTATATCCCATTGTATTTTTTTACCAAATATAACTTGTATTTCGAAGAACTCCTTTAGTCCAAGAGCATTTGCATTTTTCGGAAGACATTCCCCAAAGACAGAAATAAATGGCCCGCGGTAGTAAGCGATCAAATACGATGATGAAAAGGACAGTCAAGATGTAGTAGTCGACAGAACTCCCATACGTTATCCGTTGGGTTTCTGATCGAACCAAAGGGAAGTCAAACGGGTAACATGTCGGGAAATAGTAAAATCTACACACTTCTTGTTGCAATTGATCTTGCTCTGGCTTTCCTAAACGTAAAGTTCGTTGTATGAGTAACGGAAGCAGCCATGGGTATCCTCACTGTGACAAATGTTAGATCACTCCTTTCACTGAGATCATTTCGGAGGATATGATCCAACTCGTGATTGATTGCATCTTCGGAGATTGATTTATTTATTCTACATACCATTTCTCCAGAACACATACAAAGGCTTCAACTCAGAGAGAGAGAGAGAGAGAGAGGGAGAGGGAGGGTATAGAAAGCAGTATTTTGCTAACAGTATAGTTTTCGAACAATTGTACTTGCCGCGTGCCCACCTAGAAGCTGCCTCCTCCGCGAGATGTGCACGACACCCGCAATCATTTTTAGGCAGCGAACCCAACATGGGGAATTGGGTCATCTCTGTCCCGAAAGAAGAAGAGCCGGTCTTTCTTCAATACATTCTTGTCATACCAAACTGTACAGACCCAACCTTCCGGTGAGCAGCCGCGTTGGCAGCAGCTGCAGCTGCAGCACCAATGCTGCCATACTGTGTCTTTGCCGCTAAAAAGTTGGCGTCTATTGCAGTCCGCTCCTCACTGTTCTCCATTTTGCCCCCCCCTATCCTCGTCATAAAGAATGGATTTGTGTCTATGTTTATGGCAACTTCTGGGGCTAACTTCGCTGCAATCCCACAGTGCGGAATCTGCTTGGCATGCGCAGCAGCCATTTCTCTCTCGGCTTCAGTCCCATGCCGTTCTTGCTTTCCCATGCTCGCTTTATTGTAGCAATATGCAGGAGGCACTGCCTGCGAGGGGAAGACAGTACCTCGGATCATCGTTCGAGGATCATATACATCTTTGGCAATGTTCCTGTTCTCATATGGAACGACTGGGCCCACAACTCTCCCTGGTTTGGCTGAACAGTGACAATATCAGCACGTGAATTACCATTCACTGATTAAAGCAAACATGCATGGAAGAAGGTTATCTACCGATTGGAAGTCTCTGGGTTGGTTGGAAGTTTCTGGATGGGTTCATGGAAGCTTCCTCGGCCTGAGTTGGCTGATCTTTATAGCTGTTTATTTGTGGTTGCTCCTTTGGCAGAATTGAATTCGAATGTACTATGGTAGACCTGTAATTGTGCAAGGCGTGCAATGTCATCCACTAAAAATGGTTCAAAACTCAGCTGAAAACACGAGACATACAACTGAAAATGGAAAAGCGGGCAAAAAAGGCACAGCACGAAACACAAATGTACCTTGGCAAAGACACGTGCTTTCTTTCTAGAGGGGCCGAAGCACCACTTTTACCACCATTTTCCTCCAGTTGCGCAAACTGCTTCCTAAATTGATCAACGGCACTGTACACAACATAGACAAAGGGAAGATCAAGGTGGAGCAACCAATGAGTCGATTGAAGAAAAGCTGACAGATCAAGTTGGAGCAATCAGTATTGGTGTTGACAATGTTCTTCTAGCAACAGAGAGAAAACTAAGAGACAGATTGACCACACCCAATAAAATTGGTACCAACCTCGGATATAGAAAATTAGTCCTCTCAGTTCCATTCATGTAGTCCTTAAGCAGTTGAGGGTGATATTCAAGGATTTCTCGGAAAATTAGCTCCCGTATGTCCTCCTTGGTAACCCTTCGTCTCTCAAACTCGAATTCCATCTTTGTAATGGGCTGGCATGAAGGTTCCCTTTCAACTTTGGCTAGTCCTTTGAAATATGGATCGGCTAATGCCTACAAAAAGTCATATTCTTTAGTACATGACTACACAACACCAAGGAAAGTACTGGAAGATAATAGGCAATCTAGTATCTCTAACCTAAAGAAGAAGCATACTAAAATGATCAGATAAAATGAAGACAGATACGATCTCAACCTCTTCAGCAGTAGGGCGATCCTTTGGATCAAAGGCAAGAAGTCTTTCCAATAGCCGCAGAGCTAAAGGGTCTGCATTTGGGAATTTCAGCTCAAATGGCATAGGCTGCTTTTTCCTCATGCAAGTTAAGTATCTTCTTGCCTTGTCATTTCGGACCTGCATGTGTTGACGATTTATAAGGATCTGCCTTCCTTGTATTTATCTAAGAGATAAATCGCTCATAAAGTTCAGAACATCGTAAAGAGATCATTTGATACCCTTGTAATGGTATCTAGTGAAGGCGTTCCAAGGAGATCGGTCATTAGATCCAGCTGATGGACAACATTTTTTCCAGGAAACAGTGGCTTCCCGGTCAGTACTTCAGCAAAGATGCAGCCTATACTCCATATGTCAATTGCAGGAGTATACTGCATTGCAATCACATTACATTGTAAGTTTGACAGACAAAAAGTTCAATATCAAAGCGAATTTGAGGTACATTTTAAGTTGCCAATATAGCAGTTTATCTCCAGAAAACATCCAACTCTAATATCTCTATTTGAGAAACAGAAGATAACAAAAGTGCGAAGCACATCCTATAGCTCAGCATCTCTATGAAAGCATTAAAGCCACTTAGCTATGTTGAATTCAAGTAGCCTATTTGTTTTTGTCATCTCTAACGAGTCATGGCCCTTCCAATGTGTTATTTAATGGTTCCAGTCTCTTTCAGTTTCCTTCAAAATTGGAACAATCTCTCATTAACATCCAAGCAATTACTTACTTGCTAGCTTACTAATTCTATCTCAAAGAAACAAAAAAGTCTATCTCCTAACAATTACAAGATTTCATAGCTGCATATCTCACCCAACAAAAGAATCACCAAGCCAAACATCACAGATTTCTGCCTGTTTGCATGATTGTATCAAGTCAAATTCCCATTTGATGTTGTTCCAACTGATTTATCCCTCCTCTCCAAGAAATGGCAATGTGATGATTAAGGTGTTCACCACCTTTAGAAAAACTCCTCAACTTCTAGCTCAACAAATTTCAGAACATACAAAAGTTCCTAGAATTGCAGAATTTTCTTTTATGAGTAAGTTAAGCTCATAACCAAAAAAACAATTAAAAATCAGTAACCCTGGGAACTTTTGTATGTTCCCAGAGCCGCAGAATGTTTATTTACCAATGCATTCACATGACTGGTCCAGACTTCAAGCAAATGACTTAAGTCATGCTCTGTTTGAAACAATATAAACCCAGACTGCCTCTGGTATATCAACATAGAGCTCCACATCCCCCACAGAGAAAATATCTAAGAAGTTGAAAACTTCGTAAAGATATAAAGAGAAAACAGAATAATGCAATAGGTTCATATTGGTCGGTAAAATAGTCAAATAGAAGATATTAAAGTAGATCAAGCCTTGAATCTCCAACATATGAAGTGCAGAAGCAAAGTAAAGCAAACCAAACCAGTCGTTTAACATGTTCTGCTCATAATGAAAGCAATACCTTAGTAAACAACTGAATAAAAAGAATAGACGGAATGTAATAGCTTTAATTTAAAGGAAATGCTTTAACGAGCCTCGCAAAAGGAGCTATAGCTATGTTCGCACAACAGGAGTCTCTGATCTTAAAATGCATGATGACAAGCTTATGCTGTTAACGACTCTAACAGGAGGAATAAGATGCATGACCACCATTACCTTGGAGAAAAATGATCCACACAGTTCTGGAGCTCTATACCATCTTGTAGCAACGTAATCCTGTATTAGGTAAATGTCGGAGCATTAGTGACCATCTTTGACTGATGTGAAAGAATTAAAAGTTAAAGGCAAATTAAGACGATACATACAGTCCAGAATACGGTGGAAGGTGTATCATTGAATGCAACCCTTGCTAAACCAAAATCACAGATTTTGAGCTTACAATTGGCATTTGCCAATATGTTCTTTGGTTTCAAATCTCGATGGTAGACATTTGCTGCAATCAAATACATAAATATCAGAAACAGTCTGTATCCACTTGAAAAGAAGACATTTCATCACCAGAAGACTCATTCTCTAACGATATAGAAATCAGCGGATCAGAGCCATGAAAGATGTAGTTTGTTCTTTTACAGAAGTAAGCATCCACAATGGACATATGAAGCTTCAGAAAAAGACCGATTAAAATATATATATGATGAACAGTGTTTTAAAAGTGATGATTAGTAGAAAGGTGCAAAAGAAAAAAGATTTGGTTACCTACAGTGAATGAAGTGACGACAAAGCTAAGAGTGAGGGATACCCGTATGAATATACTTCAAAGCACGAAGTAGCTGGTAGAGAAAAAACTGGTAATGCTCCTTTGTTAAGTCATCATTAGCTTTAATGACTTGGTGAAGATCTGACTCCATCAGCTCGAAAACAACATAAATATCTTTAAAATCTCTTCTGGAAGGTGGCAACATTATGTGCTTTATTTCAACAATGTCAGGATGCCGTAGAAGCCTCAACAACTTAATTTCGCGAAGAATTCTAGCCGCATCAGATATGTGCTCAAATATATCATGTATCTTCTTTATTGCTACTTTTTCACCGGTGTGAGTGTCGATTGCTGAGCAGACAACTCCATAACTCCCTTTCCCAATGACTTCTTGAATTTTATATCGACTCGCATCTCCATATTCAGAGAAGAAGTCCATTTCTGCAGAACTCTGAGACATAGAGATTTCTTTCAGCATGGAAACACTTAAAAAATGTTCATGGTATAGATAACTAAAAAAAAGTTCAAAATTTCAAAATAATGACAATGAGACAGCACCAAAGTTACACACGTGAATGCAAAATCGCACACAGCAGGACACAAACTCCCAATGCAAAACAAGAGGGAATCTTAAATTGATCATTACAGATATGAAAATGCACAAGAAATGGTGCCCAGAACTCCTTAGCAGGCGATTCCAAGAATTAGTTAGACTTCGATGATGAGATAGATGCCCTAAGCAATGAAATGCTTGATATGCTCAAAAGATGTCAATCAAACATCTCAAATGACTTGTCTCCAACAACAACAACAAAAAAACAACAAGAACAAGAAGATCCCCAACAGTGCCTCTGCTTCACCTTTTGACTTTGAATAACCAACAAAAACAGAACCCCACAGTTGTGAGATTCCAACCAAAGCCTTCAAATATTTCAAGAGAATATTTCACTTACACGAAGTTTGAGTCAAAAGTTTCCAACTCCTCATACCGGTTGATCGTATATTTCAAGCAGCTCAAAAAAAAAAAATGGCAACCAAAGTTATAAGGCAAAAGGAAGCTCCTAATGCAGACAAGTCGACTCTAGAGTCTGAAAATTTTTCACATATGTACAGGGCCTACAGGCTTATTTCCAAACTGCAGAATAAAAAATGAAGCAAGCAAGGGCAGATAAAAGTGTCAACAATTCTATACAGTCAGAACAGTTTATTTTCGCTTTAAGCAACATATGCAAACACAGGTACCTTGCAATGTGAAAGCAAAGGCTATCAACATATGATGCCCAGAACTTCGGCCCATGTAAAATTTTTCTAAACTGGATAGCTCCCAAGTCCCCCATAGACCAAAAATGCATAATGAAACAATCTTCAATTTGAATTTGATGATAGATTACAGGGTCATGGACTAAAAACACGCAAAGAATTAACATAGCATCCCTGCAGTATTTATTAGGTACAGAAAAGTAGACAGATATGCATCAGCTGAAACTCAACTTACTAAGTCCAATTTCCAGCTAAGAAACATCCAAGATCACGGTGATCCATAAAAAACTCGGATTCGAGATGGAAGAGGTGGAGCTTGCAAAAAGAAAAAGAACTTGAGACCAAGAATAGATTCCAATGACAGATAGAACAAATCAATGGAATCAAGTGAGATCAGAAAGAGATGTAAGCACATCTTTCAATTTGTAATATCAATATCAGATAAGAATGAAACCCACCACCACCATCAAAACTAACTCCCGTTTATTTATGCTGTTTCAAAGTGAAAATGTAACAGAAATCCCGATAATTTAAGAGGCAAAGCACTTCATAAATGTATTATGATGAGCACCACCCGCTGATTATAAGGGAGAGAAACCAAAAGTAAAAAATAAAAATGAAAGTCAGTGTTTTTATCCTGATATAAGCCCCCGAAATATCCCCACCGAACTGCCAAATAAGTTAACCCATCACTGAAATTGCGCAAAAAAAAAGTCAAACTTTATTCACAAACGGAGAAGCACATGAACGTGCACCGTGAAATCAAACTCCAAAACTCCGAAGGCATCATGAATACCATGTCAAACCACATTGCAAATAATCTCTTCCTCTCTCATATTAACACAGTTAGATGCATTCAGCCAGTGAATCTCACAGGCTTCATTATAATCATAATTCATCAGAAACCCAGAAATGAACTCTCAAACCAAAAAAGAAGAATGGGCACGAAATCAAGAGATCGTCCAAAGCAATCACCTTCTTCCTATGATCCTGCTGCATCTCTTTCCCAATTCCTTGAAATAAAGGCTCAACCTTTAGCTCCCAAAAACGACCAAAAAATTCAGAAACTCGAGACCAAAACAAGCAAAACCCAGATGTCTTTTACCCTCTTCAAGAGCTCAAAACGAGCACACAGAAACAAGACAAATCCATCGTTAGCCGCATTTGCCCCATCTGCCTCTGCTCCGAATCACAAGACCAGTGTCCCACCGTATTCTCCTCCCTGAACAGTCCTCCTCCAAGCACAAATCCCTCATGCACTCCCTCTCCAAAGAAGCTTCGACCGCCCAACAGAACACCCCTTTTCTGGCTATCATATATTTCTCCGATTACGACCAAGCAACAACAGCACCAGCTCTCGCATATCTACCGGATCCAAAATCCCGAGCTGATTGCCACCACAGAAAGAACCCCCCAAATACCACCACCCCTTATTAGTCTCCCTACGGAATTTGATGCATCGACCAACTTTTTCCTCTCTTTCTTTCCTCTGATCCAAGCCTTGAAACCCAAGGTTCGATCTTTTTTCCCGGTAATTGTCTTCTGCTGCTTATATTATTGCGAATGACGAAAAGGGGTGGCGATAAAAAGAGGCTCGAGCAAGTGTGTCGAAGCAGCAAGCAAGATCTGAAACAACACCGACAAAAAGAGAGGCGCTGAGTGAGGAGAGAGAGAGGGGGAGGGGGAGAGAGAGAGAGTGAGAAATTTATCAGCAAAGAGGGACGAAAACATATAAATGAGAGGTCTTGGCCCTCGGGCATGAACGACGCACGTTCGCCGTATACGGATACGAATCCAGATACGCGGTAGTGGCGGGATCGAAATTATGCGGGAAACGGAGGGGCGTTTCGGTGAGGTGGGTCGCTGACCTCCCGTGGCTCTCTGGCCGTGGCAGTTCCCGCTTTCGCGATTCCGTTTCTAGAATCACCGCCCCTCACCGCGCGTTCCCGAGTTAGGTACAACCGTGCAATTGCCATCCGTATACATCAAAGGTGCTGGACAACCCACCGCTTCACGTGCGCGTTTCTGATTGTGGAAGCGGCTGAGGGGCGGGCCCCACAAGCGGAGGAGGCGAAATAATCACCCCCACCTATCGCAACCTTCGCCGATCACGGCTCGGGCCACATGAGACCTACGCCATTGGTGAAAGTGACGAAATGCGATCGACTAGAGTCGAGTTTAGACGAGAACTCACGAAGTTTTTGTGTACGGTTAGGGCATGCATCAAATACATTTGTCGATTGGCCGGATTGTAAGGTTGACGCCATGTGACTTACCAATTGCACTGCATAAGTGATATGCGTTCTAACCAACTTCACATTTATTTTAATTGCTTTTTGTATGCCACTATAATTAAGATATGATCATGTGCCTAACAGCTCGGTGGCTCTAGCCATACTGCGTAGGCCTGAAGGCCACTTTTGGGCAAGCTTGCATAAGGCTGCTTAGTATAAAGCCGAACTCGATAGGGGTGTTAGAACTGAATTGGAAAATTGAAATCGAACCGAATGGAAATTTCGTGCTTTTTTTTGTTCGGTTCGGTTCGGTTTCTTAATCTAATAATAGAAAACTAATTTTTTCCAATTCGAGTTATTTCAGTTCAATTCGATCAAACCAAAATACTCAACAAAAATTAAACACCCAATAAAATCTCTCTACTTTATCACCCCTCTCGAAATCGCCATAAATCCTAATCTTCGTCTCTCTTCTCCGTTCGGAAAACTCGAACCGATTTGATCCAAACCGAAATTTCAGTTCTGTTCGTACTCGATTTGGGTCACGATTCGGTTTGGTTTATCTGCTCACTCCATTGATTCGATTCAGTTCAGTTCGAGTTTCCTAAAAATCCGAACCGTTGACACCCCTATGACTCAGTGGCTTGAGCTCGTTCGTTGATCACCTCTAATTCTCTTGAACCTTGGGAAGGGGACGGGCAGGGAAAAAAAAAAAAGGAGCGGAAGAGAAAATGGGCGGCACGTGCTGGTTGGATAGGGTGTCGTTTTACATGACGGTTGGGCAGTAACAAGGCGGGGATGGAGCTGGTCTAACAACTGTATTGCGTTGTGTTTCCATATTGTCTCTGGCGCACGGCTTCAACATTTGTTTCCTCGCTGTAACAGATTGTCCGTGACCAGAACTTTCTTGTTCTCTCTTCTGTCTGCTTATTACTCTAGGAAGTGAAGAAAACAATGAGGAATAGGATAGTGAATCGATGCAACACTAAAAATAACTCGATTCAAATGATCATTGTTCTTGAAATTGGTCGTGATTTCTACGGAAAAAAGAGTTGGCAAAGCTTATCAGCCCAGTAGACATGCAATAGGAAGATATAATCAAGTCACGACCTTTTTTCGCTTTAGGGTACCATCGAACATTGCAGATGGTATTTGGTTGAGTGAACCGAGTTAGCGAGCTACGAGTTAATTTTTCTAGTAGATTAGTATGTCAATCATGCCAAGGTGATCAATGTGCATGAATTATTCAATTGCATTGATTCTATCGCAGTTAAATCCATTCTAATGAAGCCTTATAGAGCCTGGTGCTACACATGAAACGTCGTCTTATAGGCATGTGGACACCGACGCCATGCATTGAGTAAAAAGTCGAGAGAAAGAACAAATCTTGCCCATTTTTACCGGTGTCTATGAGCCCCATTGACTTCACCCCTTTATCCTCTTTTGACTTCATGGTTTTCGTTTTTTCCTCGGTCTAAAACGGAAACCACACGGGCAACACACGATACACGTGCCCAAATGTGGATGTGGGGTCAACTTTGCAATGAAACCAGTTGACAAAATACCCATACAACTGGAAATGAAACGGTCGTTAAGATAATTCAATAATTGGACAGCATCTCCAAGTGTATGGATTAAATTAAGATTATTAGCCGCAAGACATTGCAAGCGAAACCCCCTAGAAAAGGAGAAACATCTACATTATACATAAGGCACTAAAAAAAAAATTGGACAAACCCGATACATCTCACCAAACACTTGGGGACATATCACCCACCTCGAATTGACTTTGTTAAGTACTGTGCAATTACAAAGGTGCCGACCTGAAATAACACATGGCTAAAACCAGATGTCCTCTCTAGTCTTGTGCTGCCGGTGGTTGCTTCTTGTTAAGACCATCCACCGTCCGTTAAGAGGGCGGAAAGGGAACGAAAATATGGAAACAGTGTCCAGAAAAGGAATTACACGAACAAGGGTTGTGTCGTGGATCCATCTGACATTCGACTATGATTTCATTTCATGTGTCTTGAAATGGCTCTCCCTATGTGCGAATAATGCACCCTCGGACACACATCAGGTAGTTCGAATACAGATAGAACAGAGAGAGAGAGATCTTGCGATCAATCAAGTAGTCCTGATTGCAATAAAAAGTAATGAACTTTGTTATCATTATTAGCTTTGGATTAATATCAAGAAAAACTCCAAATTAGTACACGTGACAAATTTACCTCAAACTAATTTTTTGACTACCAAAAACCTCAAACTAGCGTACCTGTAGCAAATTTACCCTATGTTATTACCACAAAAAATCCCAAATTGTCACACAGGTGACAAATGGAGGGTAAAACCTAAACTAATATATGCCGTCAACTACCACATATTATCCAACTCAACAATTTGACAAAAAAATTTGACGAAAACTAACGAAGGATAAATATGTTATATGTGTGTCGGTTTGGGATTTTTTGTTGTAAAAAAATTAGTTTAATATAAATTTATCACAAATGTACCAGTTTGGTAGTATTAACCCCATTAGCTTTTACACAAGCATAAGCTTCCTAGCACCAATACATCCTCTCTCTCTCTCTCTCTCTCTCTCTCTCTCTCTCTCTCGTCGGCGTGCGTTTTTCATCACCAGGAGGCTGGGACATCATATTGAGGTCGATATGAGGCAGTGGACGTTCGGTAACCTCATGTTGCCTCTCTCTCTCTCTCTCTCTCTCTCTCTCTCTCTCTCTCTCTCGTCGGCGTGCGTGCGTGCGTGCGTTTTTCATCACCAGGAGGCTAGGACATCATATTGAGGTCAATATGAGGCGGTGGACGTCCGGTAACCTCATGTTGCGATTTAATGTGAGGCATAGTATACAAATGAGAGAGAGAGAGAGAGAGAGAGAGATGCAGGGCGATGGTCGAGTGGCGGTGCACAATTATCAAATGGTAATAGGCGGCGAAGGGACCGAGCGCCGATTTCTTATGGTTGAAAGGCCACGGAACGGTGGAGGTGCGACTGTCAATAGTTTAGTAGCAACGGAAGGGGAGAGGAAAAAAAGAGACAGCAGAGAAAGAAGGAAAAGGTGCGCTAGGGTCAGTGTTGATTTTTCTTTTCTTTTCTTATGTGTTTTGCATTTGGGAAGTTATGCTAAGGTCAGGAGAGAATTTCTTCTAATCAGAGAGACACAAAAGAATATGTCGTAAAAAATAAATTAGAATATCTCGCAATATATAAAAAGAAAGTAGTTCATACATTTGAGAGAATCCTCTTTAAGGAAATGCCAATGGACCGTGCAGACCAAATTTATGTTGAAATTTCTGCTCTACTCAACGAACAATTAATCTCTATGGAAAACCCATCGTTAGTTAGCCATTCCTATTAAATACGAAACGATCGAGTTGGGCACAATACACGACGTGCACTCTTTTCAACTTTAGTCATTTTACAAAGTTGCATTGACACAACTTTGAAGTTAGGTAGAAAATTGGTGATTAGTGTTGAACCACGGAGTGAAAAGAACCCTCGTTGCATGTCAACAAAAGCTGATTAGGCAAGTACCACTGATCCGCATAAGATGTACCACATAATATTCTCGATTTTTAGTTCATAAAAGTCGTACATGCTAAACTCTGCATGGACTTCGCTTCCGTGGTTCCCTCGTACCCATGATTACTAACGTATTATGTTCTGTACATAGTACATCGTCGCATGCTTCGTGTCTTGTACAAAACATGCAAACGACATAAGCTCGGCCTTCGGGGATCCGGTCAAAACGAGTTTGGAAGGGAAGGATTTGAGCCGGTCGAACTTGTTCCGAGCATCTTCTGATACAAAGTTGACCTCTCGACGGTGGGCATGGTCGATAAAAGGCAAAGAGATCGAGTGGGCGAGAGAGAGATATGATTTAAGGTATGGGTATTCTTGGGCACGATCAAGTGTAAGTTTAGATGACCACTTTTAATTTATTTATTTTTTTGGTCAAAGACCACTTTTAATTGGAATGCATACTTATGTGGCTCCTTAGCCTCCACAAATCTTTTTAAAACTCCTTTAGCATCAGTGTAAAATTGGTTTCACCGATACTGACAACGTCGCACTTAAAACTTGCTTTCAACCAAACGCCAAACTCGATTAAGACAGTCCAATTTATTTAAGCATGGTCCTAAAGCCCCATATAAAAAAAATAATCGGTTCCTTCGAGTGCAGCCAATAGAAAATGAGCAAGAAAACCACCTTACCCATATTTTAATTCTTCCCCTTTCCCCCCCGAAAATAATATATCGCTGGATTAATTAAATATTAGGCAATTCAAAAGAGAATAATATGTGGGGGAATGAGGTTACCAATCATTTTTGCGAAAGTGGGTGGCGTTGCTTTCAACCGAATAATGTTTTCCACACACCACCACACGATGCCCGACCTATAAAGTTCTTTGTGGAAGCCAAAAATTAAAAAGTTGATTAGTAATTTAGAATTTTAGACTGATATTAGGTGGGGCTGTGATTAAAAAAGGAAAGATTATGTGCTTTTTATTAAATGATTAAGCAAAAAGGACGTCTCTTTCAATTCACACTCTCTCGCCAAGAGCCAAAATTCCACAACTTTAGCATAGAACAAAAGGGCAGATCCTTTGTCTCTATCGTTCAATCATTTTCGGTTCCTTTTATTTCGATTCCCGCGAAAGGGAAGCCGTTGAAACTACGTACTCAGCCCGTATAGCGCCATTCATATATTTATTCAATTATGTTAGAAATAATTAGGAGATTTTCCGCACCTCTTCCCCGATTGAACATGTACTTTTTTCTTAATCGCGCATGTTCTTATTGGACCGTCATCGATCGTAATTGACATCGTGAGGAAGATACGAAAAACTATATTTATTATGGTCATTTTTCACTGCCGCCTAGAAAAGTAGTGATTTAAGAGTTTAGGTGGACGGAAGAGGTTTTTTTAAAAAGAGATTTCAATGGTTTTATCAATCCTCTTTTGAAAATATGGACGATGTTTCTTGTATGCTTCTATCGAGCTATACAAGTGTTTCTTCGCCGGGATTGACTCGATGCGACTAAATACCTTTCACCGAAGGTTGATCTTCGATTTTTATTTGAGTTGAGTTCTGTGGTAATTCGGATAGGAGATATAATGCGTAACGAAGAACTGAACTAAGTACTCTAAATGAAAGTAAACGTAGGAACTGGAAAAATAAATTAGAACTGAAAGATACATAGTTTGTGTTGATGATTGTAGATCTTTTTCTACAACGATTTGCTCGGCCTCAGGCAAAGCTCGCCCCCGTTGGCCACTGGCGAGGCTGAGCCTTGCTCGATCAAACCAATCTCCTTCATTCCCCAACCCCAAACTCGCATTGAACGGCAACGAAGACCTCCAACTCAAGCCAGCAAAATCCCTCTCAAAAACCCTAATTTCAATCTCTAATCTGAGTCGTCTTCAACTTTGATTTGAATCCGATTGCAACAAATAAGAGGAAATACAGCCGAGCTGGGACTTTGGGTTGGGGAATGAAGGAGAGTGGTTCGATCTAGCGAGGCTTGGCCTCGCCCTCACTAGTGGCTAGTGGGGGCGAGCTTCGCTTGAGGCCAGTGAGGTCGAACTCATCAGCCGTCGCCTCTGGCCGATTGCCAAGTTTCAGCCACTAACTGGAGGAAGAAGAAGGAAAAGAAAGAAAAAGAAAAAGATAAAGATAAAATCAAAAAGATAAATATATATATAAATTAAAATATTATATCGCCGGCCAGTCGGTGTCCACATCAGCGCCGCCCGGCCAAAATTCGCCAAATGGACTGAATTGACATAATTGCAAAAGATTTAGGACTGACTTAGCCAAAAAAAAGTTTATGGTTGAATTAACACAATTGCAATAGGTTTATGACTTTTTTTGTAATTTTCCCACATGCTTCTCTACTAGAGACAACTTGTCGATAGTATTATCGTCTAACACTGAGCTCTGTATAGGCATCGCATCGATATAGAAGATTTGGTCAATTTTAGGTGTTGACATAGAGCAATCGCATCACAATAGCAGTAGCACACAAAAAATGCACATTATATGATGTGGAGCTAGAATAATTAGAATCATGGTTTGACCATTATATCATTGCATCGTACCTAATAAACATAGAGACTTTATTGACCGAGCAATTCACTTTTACTTTTATTCTCTTAGCCAAAGTAGAAATCATAACATATCTCACTTCTATATATGTCAACATATCGTGCGGTGGTGCTGCTAATTTTTTTTTTAAATTATTTATGCTTTAATAAAGAGTTGAATAATGTCTGTCAAAGATAATCAGGAGATTCTCCATATCTTTATTAATTGTGTATGTATCTCCTTAACCGTGCATATCCTTGCTTGATCGTAATTGATTATGAAAAATTCCCGAAGTAACCCTAATAAAGACAAAGGAAATGCATAATTTCAATGCATTTCATGACAAAGGGTACATGAGATACTTACAGGCTTTACATAATGACTATATAGGTAACAAGATATTACAATATCAATTACCATCAATTATGATCAATTAAGGATATGCACGATCGATTGAGAAATATTCATAATTAAAACAGATATGGAGAATTTTCTAATTATATCAAAAGCACATATCTCACAAGAAAATGAGTTATAATTATATAAACATTTATAGACCATAGAAACCCACAAACTACGATTTCCCGCTCAGCGCGCTATCGAGTTTTACAATTTTGCATATTCTCCTCAGCAATAATAGTCTCAAAAAAGAAAAAGGAAAAAGAAAAAAAGTGGATTTTACAATCTGTTGGTTATAAAAGCTATAGTCTTCAAGTGGGGTGTCCCTTGAAATGAAGTTCAGTCGGACCCAAGCCTCTATAATTGGTGGGGATGATCAAGCTTCACTTCAACCACGAACGCATATTGTCGGTCACATGCAAAAAATCTACCCCCACTCTGAAATTGAGCTTGGAAAGAGTAACGTAAGATATATTAAGATCAGTCTGCAAACATCAAAATTACCGAGCGATACTGATGGACTGAAAATCAACATTTAAACAGACGGGCTAGTCATGTTCGATGCCTAAATCAGATCGTAATTCGGCATTCGAACCCGCTAATTCCATGTCATCCACCAAAAACAAAAAGGTAGTAAAATTCACGATTAATTTGACTCGAGACTAAGGGTGGAATCGGGGCTGGCAGCAACTGTTCGTCCTTCTGACCATTAAATACGTACTAAGAATTCGCCGGATAAATTTCTCACGCCGTAAAGCTAGATCTTCATCGCCACCTAATTTCTGTGTCGTCGGCAGCTACCCAGAGGCCGACTCCGCGCGTTCGTCGGCTACGCGGAACAACCCCACACGAAGTGCATTGTACGCACATCGTACCGATGATGTGCCCCACGAGGTGAAAGGGCAGGAGGGGGTCCTTGATGCACAATAATGCCCTGTCAAAGTACCAAAATGGAAGAGAATATGAGAATCTGCTCCACCTACGTCGCAAGAAGCATCTCCGGTCATTAGCTCTCCCCTTCCATGTGACCACGTGAAGTCATCCTCAGCTCGCTAGCGGGTGTCCCCCTTCCAATAGAGACAGGTCCAACCTCGCACTCCAGTGCATGTCCAACGTGGTCCACCCCCATCATAAATAAAACTATATTTATAAATAAATAAATAAAAGCAGTCGGTCGCACCTAACTCTACCCTCCAATGGAATTAAACGGTATTGAGTTCGATCAGCGTGGCATTTAATTTCTCTTGATCGAATGACGATGTTGGAGAAGCCCCTTCATGTTCTTTTGCTCAATACTCAATAGTAGACATCTCAAAATGGGTTATGTACCAATTTCTTAACCCATATTTACTGAAGCAGATTGTTAAATGAATTAGTTATATTCAATAAATGAATCATAAATGGATTTAATATGGTAAGGTATGAGTGTTAAATGGGTTTACAACTTATTTAGATCAATTCACCTTTATGACTCTCTCTTAATTCTCTCTCACCCTCCCTCGATCTCGCGTTTGCTCGTTCCGTGCTCTCATATCAATTTAGGTATGAATGTTCCTATATTTGGTCAAATATATAAGTGTTTTAGTAAATGGGTCAGATCAAGTATGCACCACTTAATTTGTAAAAACGGGTTAAGTTAGTCAGTTTGAGTCGGACAATATTCGACCCGACCCACCCATTTAATGGATCTACCCAACATCAGTGCGCGCAACTTCAAGTGGTTCCGACTCGCGTGTTTCCCCACACATTTCATTGAGAGAACGCGAAAGGTCTAAGTGATTCCAATGGGTCGGCATGGGGCAACATCGGTAGCTACGAATCCGAAGTCGTTAAAAGAACGTGTACCCATAAATGATCTTTATGTAATTCGATACGAGCGGCACGTGATTTTAATGCATGCACTGCGTGGTATATAAATATGACCACAAGCGTGCCTGATTCTCTACGAAATCGTGCAGATGTAGAAATCAGAAACGAGAGAGAAAGCCTCACGTAAAACGCGACATGTCATTATCGTAACAATCATTAATGAATTTAATCATTGTACGTAACCTTCACGGTCGTTTTCTTATCCACTTCACCGCTGGGCCACTGAGCACGTGCCACGTAATTACCGCTATTAAAAAAAAAATCCACATGTGAGGAAGGTTAAATAATGCAAATTAGAAAATGCGTGTGGAAACTCACATCCTTTTTCCTCGTAGGTTACGCGACACTTGGGTATCACTTTCGCGTCCCGGTTCATAACGGGTCACTTAATTTTAATGTTCGTAAGCGACACTTGTTCATATCGTATGTCGACTATAATTTCTCAATAACAAAAATTATGTATCCGAAATTTACCTTACCTAAAAGACAGAAAAAAATGATTTTTTTTTTTTTGCCATCGACATTCCGCAAAATGAAAATTAATCTCATTGCCGTTAAAATTCCAAACCGTTATCGGAAGTAGTGGGGGGCTTTCTTTTTCTTTTTTTTATCATCTTCTCTTGCTTTAAAGTGTCGTTTGCTTTGATCGAAATAGGAAATTACCAAGCAGAGTGATGAGACTGAAGCTGTCAATTGGGCCTGGGCCCAAACGATCGGCCCAACGCGTTTAAGTCATGGAGGCATTTGCCGTGTCATCAAAGAATCCAGCGAGGCTCGACCACCGCACACGCCAGATCGGACGGGCACGGCACTGCAAGCTCAAGCGATTGCTTCACCTACCGAGTTTTGGGTAGTTGGTACCGTGCTTAATAATTTCTCACTTTTTCTTTTCTCCTTCTTATTTTATTTTGTTGAGTAAACTATACAAAATAGGGGCTTCCGTTGACTTCCATTTGTGTTTGACCAGAAATTGATTTTTTATTTATTTAAGGATATCATAAACGGCTTGCTCGCTTTCCCGATGGATCCTTTCCAAAATGGGGAATCACCGCGTGCCGCAAAAGTATGTCGAGGGCTTGAGCACCCATCCATCGGTTTCCCAAATGATGAAAAAATTATCCAAAAAGTCTTAAATTTATTGCATTTTTACCAATTCAGTATTAAACTTTTTAATTGTACCTATTAAGGCTAAATTTGGTTCAGCATTTCTAAGAAACTTTCGATCTCTAAAGCTTTTTGAGAAAATGCTGAAATATTTGGCAAGCAGTTTTCAGCTAAATTCTAACATTAAAAATGCTGAAAGCCCAATGCTGAAGGAACTAGTATTAAGCTTTTAACATTTGCAAAGTTGAATCAAACACATCCTAAGTTTCAAACATTTTCACGTTTTGCCAATTGAAGTTCATCCAGACAACTGTCGCGGACTATCTTATGTCGCACGGTCAATACTAATTATTGATGTTTGTACTTTTTAACATATATACGATGAAATCCAATGGACTTATCGAGCTATTCAAATTTCAATCGCGGTCGAGGCCGCGCCTTACGGGGGCACCCCAATCATGGGGGTCTTCAGAGTCCCCCTCGATTACGTGATGTGTTTAATATTATGGACGCGCATTAAGAAAGTTTTGCCGTGGCCGCTCTGACCGGCACGAGAGTCGGGGATCAAAGTGCCTCACCTTCTACACGGGTCTTATCGTCGAGTCCACTTTTTTTTACGAGCAGCGACCTTATAATAATGAATCATTCATGACATTATCATCGTCCCATAGAGCTCCAAGCATTTGCCCAATTACAATAACTTTTCGGAACCATTATGGAAAAGGTCCTGCTCGTGAAAGGAACAAGAAACGGCACGAAATCACTCATTCGTCCACGTCCGTTGGGTAGAAATTGTCGGAAAAGGCCATGAAATTTCCTTAATAATGTCTCCACCGTGTTCCCCATCGACCCCACTTTCATGGGTTTAACTATAAAACGCACCGTGGAATGAATTGAGTACTCGCCGTAAATGATAATTATTGTCCGAATCCGATTACCCACGTATGTGCACATAAGACAGGGCAGGACACTTTGCTTTTATAAATAGAGGGGATAATCATTTCATGACCCGAGGATGACGACGCAATGTCATCAAGTAGTGGGGATTAAGTTAATCTCGACCGATAATCATAGCTCCTCGAAAGGAAAGCGGGCACGGAAAGACTGTGGAGGACTTGGTTTCGGAGACCTCACTACCTTCGATATAGTTATGTTGGATAAACAAGTATGGAGACTATCACAATCTCTATCGGCTATAAGGAGTCAGCTATTCAAAAGCATTTTCTATCCGAAAGGAGATTTTTGGAATGCAAGTTAAGGGTCTCGTCCTTCATGGAGTTGGCAAAGCTTGTGTAATGGGTAGAGAAGAGATTCACCTTGAGGTTAGATGATTGGTGGGCGACGGAAAGAACTTTAACGCTCGTGAGGATAAATGGCTTTCGACTGGAGCGATTGGCGTGCCAGCAAACAAAGAAGATAGTCCAATAGTGACAGATTTGATTAATCAAGAAGCTAGGGAGTGGAATGAATAGAAGCTGTATGAGCTATTTGAAGAGCAAACTAGGAAGGAAATTCTAGTGACCCCACTAAGTCCTAATTTTGTGGGAGATAAACTAGTGTGGCTGGGGAATAAATCAGTGACTTACTCAATCATTAGCGAATACACTAGATTGCATCCAACAGGTCATCAACCAAACACACGTCAAGCGAATGTGGAGTGCCGATGGATTAGGCCTGTGGCAGATAGGACGCAGGCAATGTGGCACTGTTGGCCCCACCACAAAGCGTCCTACATGGCACTCACTAGATCAAGCCTGGGGCCGATTGCTGGGCATCGAGTAGGCTGGCAACTGCGGAGGAAGAAGGAAAAAATAAAGAAAGCAAAAAATAAAAAATTACAAAAATTATCAACGTCGGTGCCAATGGTACCATGTAGAATGGCCAATGTTCACATCAGTAATTTTCGGCTAAATTGGCTAGATGAACTACATTGACAAATTTTTTTATAATTAAATTGGCTAAATTATAAAGCTTATGACTTAATTGACATTATCGCTATTTAGGACTTTTGTGGTAATTATCTCCATATTTAGGATTAGAAAATATGGAAGAAATCATTAACGCCCATTTCATTAGATTAAGGAAATTTTTGTGTAAAGAAATTTTATTTGAGATATAATTTTTTTGCATGGTAAACGATTTTGCCTATAATCCATACAGTTGAATAAAATAAATAGGAACTCCTACTTCTAGGATCACAATCCTCTTTTTTCTTCTCCAAGAAATTCTCAAATAGTTATCTCACAAGTATTTTTTATTCATGTACCGGTGTGAAAATTGACGAATTTATTTTGTTTTTTGCGCATTTTGATTTCAAAACTTGATACCAGTCTAATCTTCAAAAACAATCTTATAAGAAAATTTCAAAATGTCAAAACATTTTTCTCTCTCTCTCCGTACATATTTTTTTTCGCAATGATTGAATAATTTTTCTCATTAATTAATGCTTCGAACGATCTCGTTACGTCGATTTTTATGGAATTTTTCGAACGTCGATCTTTTAGGGACACGTCCACCCAGTCCTTTTTGGCGTGTACAGACCAGTGCGTAATGATCCCCCTGCTGACTTGGCGGCGTTTGATTGGTGCGATTTATATGAAATTGTGCACCTCAGTAGGAGACAAACTGAGCCCAACTCCGTGTGCCGACGCGGAGCCACGTCAAGGAGTCCCCCACCAGCGCCCTCAGCGAAGCGGAGAGACGATAGGCTGCGCTCGATCCCACGGAATTCTCGCACACGTCATCCCCGATTGGACCCCTCGAGAATCGCCACAAGACGACAACGGCGAGAGTGGGCCGGCGATGGTAATTTCGGGATAATCCCGATGGCAATTTGGGAAATTGAGAATATCCTGACAAAACATTTTAGTCTTTTCCGCACTCGGGAGCGAGCGTGGTGTTGTCAACGGACGCCAAAGGTGGATTCAAATACAGTGGAATGTTCCTTCTCTTTTTGCCTTTTTTTTTCAAAATTTTTTGGAGTAACCAAAAGAAAAAAAAAAAAAAA
>BCNH02000001.1:20257057-20290523 GCA_001662345.2 Metrosideros polymorpha var. glaberrima
AAAAAAAAAAAAAAAAAAAACTCTACCTTTTGGATATATTTTCAAGGGGAAAATAATTACACAGCGGCCGAAGGTTCCACTCTTATATTTTCGAAATTTTTTAATTACTTCTTCGGGACAGGAAAATACATTTTCACATATTTTTCGCGATCGCTATCATTATGCTATTTTCATACCTCTCTCTGATAGTTTTTATTTATTTATAAAGTTTGCTAATGTTTAATATTGCATCACTCTGTAATTAATTTCAAGAAGTTGCTCCCCCTGGTGTTGAAGACTCACAGGTTCATTGAACGTGTTTGATAAGTGCACATATTACACTTTTAATGGCAAATAAAGTCATAATTACATTAAAGTGATTCGTATCTGGATTGATTTTAGTGTTTTGATATACTCGAAAGTATGTTGTCGATTAGGAGATGAATTTATAACTTTAACCTCCGATACCAGATGCAAAGTTAAGTGATTCATGTGCCTTTTTTTTTTCTTTCATATTTCATAAATCTACCTCCCTATGTTGTCTCGAATGAAAGATGGCTGGTACCACGATAAGAACACTTCCTCAGGAACTGCAAAACGAGCACGTTGAGTCGCGATCAAACTTTGAAACCCATTTCTTCAGAATCCCAACAGTCGAACGAATGACCAAGTTGTCAGTTCCATTAGTCAATCGGTCGTGTCGATTCAAGATTTGTGCAAAGAAATCGACATGCCACAAATTCACACATTCAATAAATAACCAATCCTATGGTACTAGTGTCCTCTCAATCCCTATATCAGCAAGGCCGTAAGAGATAAAGTGAAAAATCAAAGAGAAGAGAGTTAGAGATAAGATCGAAAAAGAAAAAAGGATAACCAATCTATCACATGTTTGTAAACTTACATTATTATATTTAATTACCACAACAAAAGGATGGGCCACCGGCCGTGTCAGATTCAAGATTTGCACAGATAGATTGGCATGCCGTGAAAGTACATTTTCAAATAGATAGCCATTTTATCTTAGTTAGATATGTGACTGTATGACCACGTTTTATTACCATAACCGAAGGAAAGAGAGAGGAATCTTCTCATTCAAAATAATATATATATGTTCCACAAAAATCCCAATCTATTGAATAAATAAATAAAATAATAATAAAAAAACATATCCTGAAGTCTTATTGTGGGCTTCCGTTGCCGCATTGCAATTGCCAATTCCGTTCGATGAACTTGTGCCGGGGGCTTCCTCTTCCCTCCAATCATATTCAGTCTCGGCTCCCCCATTTTCTCTCTCTAAAAAAAATTCCGTCTTTCCTCCCGTTTTCTCTCTCCAGAGCTCGCTTCTTCTTCTTCTTCTTCACTGAATTCTTCTTCGCCTTGGCGAGAGAGTCCTGCACTGGGAAGTGTTTGGATACAGAAATCATCTGGGCTTGCACGGAACTCCCTCTCCCTCTCTCTCTCTCTCTCTCTCTCTCTGTGGCCTCGGTCAGTGTTCTGATCCGGGACGGCTCTTCGTTCAATCGCTGAAGGACTCTATTATAACTGTTGCTTGCTGGGGGCTCGAGTGAGGTGTATTTTTTATGGTGTCCTCGTTAGGTTTAATCTCTCCCGCGTGTTTATCCGCTTGAATAATTCCGAGGTGGGTTTTTTCTTTTCTTCTTTTTTGTCCTTTCCTCGCCCCTTTTTTCGGGTGCAAAGTTTTGATTTTACGTGATTTTTTCGTGTGTGATCCCGGTGATTGCATTCGGGTTGAGCTGAAGCAGGCGTGCGAGAATTTCCATCGTAATGTTGATTGGGTTTTGTTCGTTGGTCCGAAAGTTAACGACTTTGGAGGTTGTTCGGCCGGGATGAGGAGACTGTTTGTGTTTGTTGCGATAATTGAACTCGTTTTGGTCTTGGTTGTGAAATTTTGCGAACTCGGGAACGATTCGTCTCTCCACTACTTCTTTCTAGCTGTCTCCTTTGTTGTTTATATTGTTTGATTGAATTCGTTCGAGACTTCAGCAAAACTCAGATTGGAAACGAATATGGTGTATGGGCTCCTTTTATTGGAACTGTGTTCCTATTTGTTTTTGTTTCAAATTAGGCTGGGGCTCTTTTACCATGGAAAATCATAGAGTTAGCTCATGGGGATTCGATTTTTCCCCCCCTTTTTTTTGTGAGTTTCATGCTGACCCTGAAATCTGCAGTGGGCCATTTTTTTTTTTTTTAATATTTTGCTGTTGTTAACTCATGGATTATACTGAAACCTGAAGTCTTATGCTCTTGTAAGTTGTGTAGTAGTGAAAAAGGCGAAGGCTTTCGCTCTCAGAGCTCACGGGGTCAATAAATTAATTGTAGGTGTTAGTTGCTTGCTTCAGCTATCGATGATATGACTGTTGAAAGTAGAGAAAGGATACAGAGTTAGCAACTAGGTGGATATCTTTTGGTGCGTAGGCACTCCATCACTCTAAGAACGTTCTTGTTGACCTTCACGATGCTTTCTCTGGGTCGCAGTCATAACCAATTTGGCGTTGTTCTGCGGATGAAAGAAGTGGAAGCAGTTGATTGTGTTTGAAAAGTTTCTTAGCTGCAGTTTATTACATTGCTTTCCCACATCTGTTTTCTTATAGTTTGAATAGTTTATTTGTGTTCAGTTCTGTGCTTCTTTTCTTTGATTAAATGCCAAGTGATTTCAGGCTGCTTTGTGCTAATCAATATATTTTGTTCAAGTCTCATCTAATTGCTTCATGACAGCAGCCAGTGGCTAAATGGAGTGGAACTCGAAGGATTTGACTTCTGGAAATTTTGAAGGTGTGATTATTTGGTTAAATTGAACATTGAATGATAACTTCAATTTCGGTTCCATCGAATGTGTTTCCACTTATTTTGATGCGGAATTTCTGTTCTCCTCTTTTCTTTCCTGGTAATTTTTGTAAGAGTATAGAAGCAATAAATGCTGCCAACTCACGGTAAACTGATCCATGGAGTCAAAGTTACAGTGGGTATGGATTTAAACTCGATTCTTGTTTAGGGGTTCTCTCACCTCCTTGGGCAGCCGTGGGTTGAATAAATGGTGAATCACAAAAAAAGGTTGAATGTTTCTTTAGAAGGATATGTGCTAAATTTAAACTATGCATATCATATCTCAAAATGCATCTCCTTGTAAGTTATGTATTATGTGGACCAATATCATTCTCTTTCAGGAAAAAGGAAAATGGCATGATGGATATTATTAGGAGCTCTTCTGTATTGACACACATGATACAGGGAATATATACACGCAAGCGTTGTTTTGGTTAGACCCTTCGAGGATGGCCGTCTTATGTCTGGCTATTGTAGGCGACTTGCCTACCTCATGAATAGGAACATTCACTTATGCAGCAAAAGGGAGATAGTTTTTCTATTTCTGACCTGATTCGGTTGTTCTTCATTAACCTTTCCTTATGTTTTAAAACTATCAGTTGAGGGATTCAAATTTTGACTTCCTTTAGATGCAAACACGACAAGTTACTTTTTAGCTAACATTTGAAACCTCAATGACTCCTCTAGCTTTTGCTAATTCAAGTCCAACTCATCTCTTTTCTTGAAGGACCTTTTTTTTATTGGTCATTGCCTGAAAATGTCTGCGAACTGATGATGCATGGTCTGTTTGAAGCAATCTTTAATTTTTAAATTTTTCATTCTTATAAAAAATATTTTGCAGCTCTTAAAGTTTGACTTCTATACAATGCGAAGCACCTAAATCCTTTCAGATCTATCAATATTGAAATATAGAATCTTAATATCAACTTTTCATAATTGCTTCCAAAACAACGGGAACATACTAGCTTTTTGAACCATGTTTGTGGTGTTTGTGTGTATTTTAATTATTGTCTCCAGACTTTTATCCAGCAAAGAATACGTCTTTTATACTATATGACATATTCTGTCCTATTCATAAGACTAGGTGCTTTCTTTGTAGGTCCCTCTGAGGTTCCTTCAGCAAACATTCCAAGAAGTGTAGGATTTGGTGCATGGGGCACACCGCATGATGCACATGCCTCCAATGATACTAGCTTGTTTTCTAGCTCATTACCTGTCCTTCCTCATGAAAAGTGTGAGTATGTGCCTTTGCAATTGAAGAAGACCCAATTCCTACAGAGCGCTTCACAAGCATGTTACTTTATATGTGCAGTGAACTTCACTGAGTCTGGGAATTTTGGCCATTCTATTGACGACAACTTCCAGAAGCTAAGTAAGCTGAGCCAACAACTTGAAGAGACTGATCCACTTGAAGACCTTGAAACAATTGCAATTGGAAATTTGCTTCCTGATGATGAGGATGAGCTTCTAGCTGGCATAATGGATAGCCTTGACTTAGGAGGATTGCCCATTCAGCTGGATGATACAGAAGAATATGATTTTTTTGGTAGTGGGGGAGGAATGGAACTGGACTATGATCCTCAGGAGAGTTCAACTATTGGCATGTCAAATATAAGCATATCTGACGGCTTTACAAATGGGTTTGGTCACTATGCTCTTACAAATGGTTCTGGAACAGTGGCCGGGGAACATCCATATGGTGAGCATCCTTCGAGGACACTGTTTGTTCGGAATATTAATAGCAATATTGAAGACTCTGAATTGAGATCTCTGTTTGAGGTAACTGCATAGCTCTGCCACTCAGTTTCAAGTCTTACTGTTTTTTTTTTTTATCGTCAGATTATTGTTAGTAAAACTTTGCTTTCTTTTCTTTCATTTCTGTGGTATAATAAATTTCAGCATGAGCTTTTTTCACTGAAAATGGATATATCAATGCAATCTTTTCTCTATGGTCTTCGGTGGTCGAGTGATAGGTTTTCAAGGGAAATCTGTTTGCACCAAAATGTGAAATGTAGTACTATAACTCATGCTATTCTGTTCTTTCATAGTCAATTTTTTTTTGTAACATCAATCTAATTATAGAAGGTTCGATCTATCCTTTTATCTTAAGTTTTTTTATGGGGGTTTCAATGATATGGAAATGCTTACTGCTTATCGTTTGTTGATCACAAATTTTCTTACTTTTTCCCTTTTCTGGTAGCAATATGGCGATATAAGAACTCTATATACTGCATGTAAGCATCGTGGATTTGTGATGATTTCATACTATGACATTCGAGCTGCCCGCACTGCAATGCGTGCATTGCAAAATAAGCCCTTGAGACGAAGAAAACTTGATATTCATTTCTCCATACCCAAGGTACCATTAATTTCTAGCTTCTACTTGAATTGTTGATTAGACTGCTATCAAATATTCACTATACTCCTGTGCATACAGGATAATCCGTCAGAGAAGGATATAAATCAAGGAACTCTTGTTGTTTTCAATTTGGATGCTTCTGTATCAAATGACGAGCTTCGTCAAATATTTGGTGCTTATGGGGAAGTCAAAGAGGTCATTGCTTTCACTCATTTTGTATGGAGCACTATGCTTTCTTCTACACCTCATTCTAAAATTTGAAATGTGGATTTCATTGTCCACAAATACAGATCAGGGAAACTCCCCACAAGAGACATCATAAGTTTGTAGAATTTTATGATGTGAGAGCTGCGGAGACAGCTCTTAGAGCATTAAACAGGAGTGAAATTGCTGGGAAACGCATAAAACTCGAACCTAGCAGACCTGGTGGTGCACGTCGGAAGTAAGTACTATTTGCGCTATTTTAATATTATACTTGTGAAAGTTCGATTCTAGGTACCCCTGACTTTGATTTCTAATGCTATATGACTTGTACAGAAGCCATGAAGTACATGTTTGAAATCTCCGGACAGGCCTTTTTGTTTTGTTTGCTGTTCCATTTTGCTCTTGAGACAGCCTCAAATAAAAACATTGGTGTAGCCGCTGAATTTCCTTAAAGTGAATAGAACTGTTAGAATATTCTTTTGGCCTATTGACAAAAAAATCCCAACCTTTTGAAGGGTTTTCAATCTTATACCCACCTTCTAATCCTATCAGAAAAATACCCTACCTTTCAAATCTGTTTCATATCCCAGTTCTTTTTGCAGCGGAGCTGAGAGGGAATATTCTGTTAGATTCAGTCTCAAGTTCCAATTTTGCCTCGACTTTAATTTTTGGTTTCTTCTGTGATTTTCTCCCACCCCTTATTGTTCATTTTTATCTTTGAGATTGGATGATATTTATGTTGTTTCATATCATCATTTTTCATTTACTACAATGTGTTAATTGTTTTTGTAAATTAAAAAATGAAAAACTAGGTTTCCTTGAAGAAAATATGTCCTTAATGGAGATCCTGTAAATACATAATGCAAAAGAGGGTGAAAGGGTACTATAATTTTTATCGGGAATATAATCTTGGGATAGATTTGATAAGAGTTCAAAAGATGAGAATTTATTTTGACAACCTAAAAAGGTGGGGATAAAATTGAAAAATGGAGGAAAAGTGAGGATTTTTATTGCAATTAGGCCTATTCTTTACTGTTATCTTTGATGAAGCGTTTTCAGACAAACTTCTAACTCATTGTCGTGTCGTGGAATTAAAATTGGAAGAATAAGACCAGTGATTTCAGTTTTTTTGGTCAGATAGTGATTTCAGTTTGTTAAGTGAGTTTTTATCTAATTGGTGTCATTTAGATCGCGGTTGATCAGATATTCAATTTGTTGCTGTAAATTTGTATTTTGACTTCCTAATGTGGCAACCTTATGAGATTTTGCTCTACTTACCATGTTGTTGAGAATGAAACTATCGTACACTGAGAAACAGCTATTGGAGTTCCATCTTTGGCTCTTCTCATGAAGCATTGTTACGCAGCAACTTTGCATGAAACTGGCTCCAGCCTCCAATGAACAGAAATAGACATACTGGAGGGCATTTAAACAATTCACTTATTAGTGATTTTCCTTAGACCCATCAACATATAGATGTGTTTATGCAATTTTTTTGGATGCTGAATATCTTGTAAAACTGTTATTTCTCTTCCACTAGTTAAGTTTTGGCTCTACCTCTCTTGTCTAGCTTGATGCAGCAACTGAGCCTAGAGCTGGAGCAGGATGAATCTCGAGCTTTCCGGCACCAAGTAGGTTCACCACTTGCCAGCTCTCCTCCTGGTTAGTATTTCAAAAAGTCAGCTACTCTCACTATGTTGCTAGAATTTTTTTCTGAATTAATTAAAACATGCAAAACCCCTTGATAGGTAATTGGATACAGTTTGCGAGTCCCATTGAGCAGAGTCCTTTGCATACTGTCAGTAAATCCCCAGGACTGGGATCTCCTAATTCTCTACAGAGCAACCATCTGCCTGGGTTAGCTTCGATTCTCCCAGCTCACTCATCTACTTCCCCAAATTTTGCAGCCATTGGCAAAGATCATGGAAGAATTAATCATATCAACCAGATTTATGCAAACGCTGATTCTACAAAAGGAGTGACCTTTTTTCATTCTAATTCTTTTCCTGAGCATAGTCTCAGTACAAGTCCTGGACCTGTTTTTCCTTTGGGTGAGTCAAGTCCAAATACATCTTCTGTTGGAACTTTATCTGGTCCTCAGTTTCTTTGGGGTTCTCCCACTCCATATCCTGAGCGATCCAATTCATCTGCCTGGCCCACATCTTCAGTGGGGCGTTCATTCGTATCCAGCAGACAGGGACAGGGATTTTCATATGCCAGTCGCAATAATGCATTCCTGAGTGCCCAACAATTACATCATGTGGGATCCGCTCCAACTGGTGCACCTATGGACAGGCATTTTGGATTCTTCTCTGAGTCACCAGAATCGTCATTCATGAGCTCAGTTGCCTTTGGAAGGCTGGGTCGAGCAAATGGAAATTACATGATGAATATGGGTTCTCATGGCAATATAAATCCTGGTATAGGCCTTCCTGGAAACATAACTGAAAATGGTTCTCCTAATTTTGGAATGATGTCATTGCCTAGGCATGCTCCTTCGTTCTATGGAAATGGTTCATATCCTGGGTTAGGAGAAACCAGCATTGAAGTATTAGCCGAATGCAGTCGAAGTCGGCAGACTGGTGTAAACCAGATGGAAAACAAAAAGCAGTATCAACTGGATCTAGAAAAAATTATGAATGGTGAAGACTCTAGAACTACATTGATGATCAAGAACATCCCTAATAAGTAAGGAGAATGTATAAACTTGTGTGATATTTGCAAAACCATTGACGTGTGAAATTTCTCAACATGTCTACTACTTATCTGCTTTGCAGGTACACTTCAAAAATGCTGCTTGCCGCGATTGATGAAAATCACAAAGGAACATATGATTTTCTGTACTTGCCTATTGATTTCAAGGTAACTGTGCTCTGGGAATCCAACAAAAAGTGGTACTTATTATCAGTCTGCTGATGCTGAGGTTTATTCTTATTGCAGAATAAATGCAATGTGGGTTACGCCTTCATTAATATGGTTTCGCCCTCACACATTATTCCTTTCTTTAAGGTGTATTTTGATTCCTCACTTATTCATCGGGAACTCCTCATGGCTAAATAGTTTTTTCCTTTTCAATGCATGATCTATTGGTAGAGAGATCGACTACAAATGTTCCAGTTGGGATGGGACTTCTGGCTGTTTGTCATGTTACTTGGAGTAGTTGTAGAGTTATTGCTCTCTTGGTTGCTAAAAATTTAATTTTTTGTGCAGACATTTAATGGGAAGAAGTGGGAAAAGTTTAACAGCGAAAAGGTTGCTACACTGGCGTATGCACGAATCCAAGGCAAGGTTGCCCTTGTCTCTCACTTTCAGAATTCAAGCTTGATGAATGAAGATAAGCGGTGCCGTCCAATTCTCTTTCACTCAGAGGGCCAAGAGACTGAGGATCAGGTAGAATTTTCATTCAGTGTAACTGTCTTGGCATAAGCATAACTAGTTTCTTTCTTTTCTAAAGTTCGAATAGGCTGCTTTGTTCTCATTAGACTATAAAACACCAAGTCAAGCGAGGGGAGTTGTTGAAAGTTCCTTAGCTTTTCACTGTAATTTCACTTACTGTTTATGTTAGGAATGATAGGAGTTGTACTATTGGTTATACACATCAGTTGACTACCTAGTCCTCACATTTTCTTAATAAAAACTGGTCATAACTCGTAGATGCTGAAATATGGAGCATTGGTCTAGATATTAGTGGTTTCTTCTGATGCTATAGCTCTTCCTTCCTTAAATCAGAAACCCTGCTAAAAGTCAGGACTGACTTTGCCTCCTGCACTTGTCATTCCTCCAGGAATCTTTACTCACTGGAAATTTGAATGTGTATATTCGTCAAGCGGATGGTTCTTATGCTGGGGATTTACTGGAGAGTCCAAAGGGCATTCTGGACGAGAAGCCTGGCAGGAATTAGCAGTGCGCTACATCTCTTAGCCATGGTAAATGGTGGCTTGAAAGCTAACTTCTGTATAGGTACATAACTGTACAAAATCGGAACAGAAAAGGGACTAGGTAACATAACTGTATGTATGACATGACCCAGAGTTGCAGGTGCTGGTTGAAGCTTGTAACTATCTATGAGGGGACTTCGTTAGATGCGAAGTGGACAGCGGCATAATCACTATTCAAAGGCATAGTGAAGCATGCTGCTGGAAGAGCGTATTTGCCACCAAATGGGGAAATGCAATTGTTACCACCATGTTAATTTGTCTCTTCTTCTGGTTCTCTTTTCTAATGTATTTAGCATCTTCAGTCATTTTTTGAAGACAATTACCTGCTCATGTTGGTACATACTCGTAGGATGAGCGAGAGGTACTGTTTTCGCAAATGTACAGAAGAGAGAACATGCCCTCTGTACTCTCTATTTGTCTTCTGTCATTGGCATGCATCTGTAAAAAATGTATATTCCATCTTTGGATGATCAAATGCTTTACCATATTTTGTTGTGCACAACGTGTAGCTTTCCGATGCATGATGCATCTGCAGAATCCAGTTACGGATTCTTAAAGAGCAGCATCCATGTCTATTGTTGTGACCTGACAGTTTTTAGCTTAACTCCTTTGTGTTTCAAGACCACGGTAGATGAGCTGAGTACAAAGATGTTCATCGAGCAAAATTTATTCATATAATCATTTGGTTGACTCCATGTCAATCAGTAAACCAATATGATGTTAATGTACTGTGTTAAATGTTAACGAGTGTCTTGCAGCACTTGTAAAAGTAATGAGTGATGAAGGAAAACTTTAATTTTGAAGACACTGGTCAATTGCGTTTTATATTTATCTGGCGATACGGAAAACTAGTTCATATTATGTCACAAGATGAGTTAGGATGATGCATGGGATTCTTCCAAATACCAGTTGTGACATGTTTTTTGAGGGGCGTGAGCATGCACTCATATGCACCGCACTCGTTCCTCCATTCATGCAGTTAAGAACAGTTCAAGGGATAGAAGATGCTGCATTAATCTCTGTGAACCATTGTGAGCCAATAATGTGGTCAAATGTTCAAGTGGAACCTAATAAAATAGATGCAGCAAAAAATCCTAACCTTTGTATTGTATTCCCAAAAAACTAGATAATAGTCACACAAAGCCAACAAATTAGCAAGTGTATTTTCCTTGAGTGTATCCGATTTCAATGGAAACTTCAATGCCAAGAAGAATCATCATAAGCGATTGCTAAAATTGGGAATGCCTCCGTTACCATAAATTGATCAGTACAACCTTGTAGTGGGGCGTCACATGAACCCCCCTGTTCCAAACACAAACAAACCAAGGTTTCCTGAACTAAATTATTCCGAAACTACAACCCTCAGCCTCATTGGAATAGGCCTCACCGAAATAGTGTAATTCATTTCCTGCACTGTGGAACACGTTTTGGTTCCTTTAAGAAGCCTACTTAAATCTGTAAGGCATCGGCAATGGATCCAGCAAGACTCAAAACTTCGAAAGGAGCTTGATTTCCTATGGCTTTAACCGTGTGTGGGCAAGAATCCGTTATCCAGAAGTAGGTGAATCCCTTGTCAGAGCCTTCTAAAAACGATGTCAAAATAACTGTAAGATGCTCAAGTTCAATTTGATAATTGTAACGTTTTGAAAGCACGGAATTTAAGTATCATACCACCATTATTGCAAGTGAACCTCTCCCAAGATCGTTTTGGGAATACCGCATGAGTAACATATGCGCTCACTTTGGCAGCACCGTGAGCTGCCAAAACTTTCTGGTAGAGTAAAAGAGATAAATATAAGGTACAGCTTATGAAAATTGCAGTTTACATTTGATGTACAATGTAACGGGGCTAAATTGCCCCGGATTCAACCATACCAAGACAGGGCCATCCGGCACTTGCATAACAAAACGGATGTTGGAAACAATTACAGAGGCATTTTGATATTTTTTTCCAGTAAATTAAAATGCTAGTTGCTAACTGATTGCAATATACTCTTATCTTTGTCTATGCAATGACAAGCGGAGACTATGGGCACCATATGATTCAGTGAGATACATCTGTATCGATCAAAAGTTGCAGAGAATTATGGGGGACACCTCTACTAGATGAAAACTAAATCGAGCCATATGCATCCTCTTTTTATCATCTGCCTGCACTTCAATTTTGATGATTTAGTGTAACAAACCCCAAGCATGCATGTCTAGATAGGCCTTCTACTACTGCTCTCTCTTTCAACTATCCTTGTGTTAAAGTTCTTCCCTTTCTTTGAATTTCCCATCAGGCAATACGTATTATTATCGATCGACAAGCATTTCTTAGGATTAAGAAACATTTGTTCCTCCACCAGCAATATGCACAGTTATGGCATATGACTCAAGGATCCAAATAAATGACATTAATCGACAGTATTCAACAAGGTGAAATTACGCACTGCATGGTTTATGATGGTTGACTAGCATCAGCTAGAAGATATGAAGAAACGAGCTCCATATTTGTTGTTGTTCTGGCATTTAGAAGCATACAGTGTCATGTACATGAGCAATTTTAATTTTGGAACATGAGAAAGATGACGCGAGAAAGTACCTGGCACTCAATTAGAGTTCCCCCAGACTGCACCAGATCATCAACAATAACTACATGACAGCCAGAAGGATTTCCCTCCTTAAGCCACACTATCTTCTTGTCACCTTCACGAACCTTTGTGCACACCACCTGTTGTACACAGATATTAGGTATCCAATATGGTAAAAATGCCCGTAACTAGATTCAACTGAAAGCAAGAGCAGGACTGACTGCAGGAAAATTATCCAGGAGCTTGTGAAATCTCTTCCAGGCTCCATCATCAGGAAATGCGACAACAATCTGAAAAATGACTAAAAATTAAACAGGGGATTTAAAACAGAGAGCTCTGCTACACAGATCATCGACGGGGGATAGCAACAACACTCACAAATAACAATTAACAGATTTTATAAAAATGGAAACCCTGGGCAATCTACTTACTTTCTCAGACTCAGGAAGCTCGAAAAGGCGCCTCTTTAACAGAGGAATCCCAGTCTCAAATAGAGGCAAAACATGGTCCCCAAAATAAAACCTTTCCTGTGGTAAGAGAAACCTTAGGGTCCAATTAATACAACAAAGCTACTGGAAACTGCACTTGCAGACATGAAATAAGCAATGCTGTCACTATAAAAGCAAGCACTATGGTAAAAAAAAAAAAGGAGATGGAACGTGCCCCTAAATAAATAAAGCAAAAAGAAAAGAAAAGAAACGATGGAACAGCACTCTCAACAACAAACTTACTCATTAATAATGTTGCAAATATACCAACTAGATAAGTTACTGACTCAAAATGGAAATTGTTTGTTTCTCCAATCATACAATTACAGTTTGCATGAACCAAACTGGCACACATCTACCCTTTGCTACACAAGCAAAGCCAAGGTGACAAATACTTTTGATTGGAAGCATATTATTAAGGGCCTAAAAATATAGATTGTCATAAGATGTATAATGTCTCTGTCTTCAACTACACTTAGTACTTTCACTGGATGACTTAACCTCATAGAAGAGATAACAAAAATATTTCTTTTATAAGACACATCCTATCTGATGACGCCTTTGTCACTTTAGACCACCCTAGAAGGATATGATAAGTTTGATATGCAGAGTTCCAGTGCATCAGTTGTGCTTCCACATACTGGTAAACTTCCAAACACAAAATTGAGTACATTTAACCAATCGTCACAGGGAGGTCAATCAATACATTTTGTTGGTACCAGCAGGGATCATGTTCTCATGGTCAAACTCTTGCAAAACCACTAATATAGCAGAAACATAAGTGCCAAAGGGAGAAAATACAAATAACATCTCTTCCATATCAATCTCATGCTGTTACTATAGAAATTACGGCAGAACTGAAAAGGAATGAGTCAATGCCTTTCTTCTATAAGAGGAATTCAAGGCATATATTGAGTTCAATTGGTGCCCATGAACCATACCTGCAAAGCATGTATATCGTAGATAACCAAGCTTGTTGGGCCCCCCCTTGAGATGGGAATGTTTGACAAAATTCTTGCCATGGTAAATGCTGTAGCCACATCTCCTTCCTCTTCCATTCGTTCAAAGGAGCCAGTAGGGAAATACGCCAACACCAATGTAAAGGAAGCGACAAAAAGCCGCGGTAGTGCATAAATGACTGAAAGCTGCTCGAAGATTACTGCTGGAGAACTGAAGGATGCAAGAAAAGCCACATGTTGGCCCCTTATATCTTGTGCATTGTTTATGAAAAGGTTCGGGAATTCATCATCAAAGCTCCTGCATGTACGTCAAATTTGTCATTTCTAGCCCTTAAACAAAGAGTATATTGCGGACATATGTTTAGCAAGTCCGTAATCCAACTGTATCTACCTCAAATTACATCGTACACTATGCCCAAATGCCGAAAACAAATGAGAAGTTGAGACTAGACAAGATTTCCACATATGGATCAGAGAAGAGGCTGCAGAGTCACTTCTCCAGTTGCTTGCCAAACAATCCTAAGTCGATTCATTGCAGAGTCAGTAAAATCACCTGGGGATCTAACTTACTGCAGATATTTGTCGATGTTCTCTCCTTTCGAAAATCGAATACTGCAACGATAATCTCCTACATATCATGTATGAGCCACGACTAGGAATGAGACTCAATAGTTCGTGAGAATTTAATAAAAAAGTTGCAACTTTGTCTCTTTTTGAGGCGTAAAGGTTGCAACTTTTGATTCCTAGCTGATAATTTCATAGTCCAACTCATTGCCGTCATCCAAAAACACATCTCCTAAGAAAAGGAATATTGAATTTCTCCTAATCTTGCTCTAAAATAAGTGCCACCATATCAAATTCAAAGCTAACCCATGTCACGAAAATCAAAGACTCGCTCGCCTTTGGATCACATGATGAGCAATTTCAGTTCCTCAGGGTTGAAACACGACAGTAAACAGAACAGAACATGAAAGAATATAAAACACCATGTCGTACTAAGTATGGCAGTGCAAAGATCATATCAAAAGTTCGAAAAAATGGATTCATCCACGCGCCCACACACACACACACCAGATAGAGCGCAAGTCTCACGCTTTCACAAACAATGAAGCTCTTTGGAGTAATCGACCGTGCATATATCAGTCCGTTTCAGGTTTCACAAAATTGTATGTAGCTCGGGAACATATGTGTGTGTGTGTGTGTGAGAGAGAGAGAGACCTCCATTTGATGGACTGGAGGTGGATGAGGTCGGAGTGAGCGGCGACTTTGCGGGCGAGCTCTTCGGACTCCACGCAGTGGAAGAGCAGCACTTCTTTCTTCCCTGTCGTCTCCTTCTTCTCCATTCCAAACACACCCACGAACACGCGCAGAGGGAGAGAGAGGGAGAGAGGGTTTTTGCTCCGCTCTGGTCCTCCGGAGACGTACCCGACTCAAGACTCAGGAGTGCAGAGAGAGAGAGAGAGAGAGAGAGAGGGAGAGCCTTTTTTCATTTTTCTTACAAGAATTCTTCTGAGAATTTTCCTCTAGGATTTTATTACTGAGTATAGAGAGAAAATAGGGTTAATACCATAAAAAATCTCAAATTGGTACATTTGTGATAAATTTATCCCAAATTATTTTTTTGACCACGAAAAACTCTAAACTGGTATATTTGTGACAAATTTACCCCAAACTGATACACTTGTGATAAATTTACCCTAAGTCAATTTTCATCACATTTTACTGTTAAAATGCTGAGTTTAATGACACGTAACAGTTGGCAGGATATATTAATTTTGGATTTTATCCTCCGTTTGTCTCAGGTTTGCCAGTTTGAAATTTTTCGTAGTATTAATACAATTTAACTGAAACTAACGGAGGGTAAATTTATCAGAAATATACCAGTTTAGGGTAAATTTGTCACAAATATATCAGTTTGAGGTTTTTCGTGGTCAAAAAATTAGTTTGGGGTAAATTTGTCACATGTGTACCAATTTGGGATTTTTCGTGATCAAAAAATAATTTGAGATAAATTTATCACAGGCGTACTAGTTTAGGGTTTTTCATGGTATTAACCCAAGAAAATATTCATTAAAAAAGCATTGTTACATTATAAAAAATAATTTGTTCGGCTACTTTACTCAAGTTTAGCGAAATTCCTTTGGAAAATAACAAGGATGAGGCTCTTTGCAATTAGGGGTGAGCAAACTGAACTGGGACCGCCCGGACCGGACCGGCCGGGTTGGTCCGGTCCTCAGTCCCAATAAACGGGACCAGTGGTTGGGCGGTCCGGTCCTCAGTCCCAATAAACGGGACCAGTGGTTGGGCGGTCCGGTCCTCGGTTCCAGGGGGCACAGGACCGGACCGGACCGATCCAAAAAAATAAATAAATATATATATACACATTCTCCTCAAACTTTCTTAGGAGATGAATGACTAATTTAGAACTAAAATTTATGTGTTAACACAAACATTTCTTGAAAATGAATATAGTAATTTAATTATGTGAGCTATTTGTCAAAATTCATGAACTCATTTGAAATAATAATATCGTCGGCACCCGCCGCACCTCATTTCCATTGCCTACAAAAACGTCGTCAGAACCCACCGTACCTCCGCAAGATCGAGGCAGAGCTCTCCAAATTTCGCGACAAATGAAATCGGGAGCTACAACGGTTTTTTTGGTTTGTTTGCCGGTCCTATTAGGACCGGACCGGACCAACGGTCCTGGTCCAGCTAGTCCTGGTCCGGTCCTTGGTCCCGAAAATTTGGGGACCGGGACTACCGGTCCTGTCCCCGGTTCCATACGAGGCCCGGACCAGCCCGAACCATGTACACCCCTATTTGCAATTATCCACCCCTAATATAGCTGTGTACATCCACTGTAATATGCAATGATCCAAATACCCCTCTAATTTCTTTTCCCTTCTTTCTCCAACCTGCTTCGACTCTGTCATTTACATGTCGTTGATGACGTAGAGCTCCACATCCGGCGTCAAGCTCCATCGTTGTGAACATTGAGCAGATAGAGTAGAGGGAGTTAGAGAGAGCGTAGACAAGGAAACAAAGAGGCGAGTGAGGATATGGACCTGAGCGGGCCCGAGCTCAATCACAAAGGTGGGGGTGGGGGAGGTCGGTTCGACGGCGGCGGCTTGATGCGGAGAGGACAACGATGAGTGCGGTCGGGCAATGGCAAGGAAGTAGGAGGAGAAAGAAATTAGGATTACAATCGACAATTGACAATTGATGTTCTTTTCGGATTGTTCTTGCTAGCTCTCATTTAGTTTAAAAGTGGGATTCAGATCCAATAATGGTGTTTTTGGATCATCATTGATCTCTATCTCCCTTCTATTTTCATCCCTCTGATATAGGTTTTGCTTAATCAAAAGGAAGGTATAACAGATTGTTAGCAAAAGTCCTCTCCTTTAAATAATTTTACCAACTTTGGTCACTAATTAATAGAATATGTGTTTTAGGTCATATTGGAGATGGAAATAGCTTCATCATATAACTTTTCATTTCGAATCTTAGCATGTTCTTAAAAAACTATATCTAGATTTTCGTATGAACCTCAAGATTACGTGGATGTAAAACAATTAGAGGGTTTTATCGGGAATGGAGTAAAAAAAAGATATTGTACCAATTGAGAGGACTTGAGTGTGTAGGTACCGACACGTTAAAATAAAAAACGTATCCGTGGAGCCCACCTTGTTACGGGATAGGCCGTAAATACCCCAAGTGATAGCTTGCTACATTTTCTGCGGTGAATCGCTATCGAGGATCCACATGAGATGTCGGTTAAAATATTGCAAGAAAGTGATTCCTCTTTCATTAAAGAAGATGATTCCACGCGTATGCGCTCCGCTAATGCTTTAGGACCAAAAATATTGCAAAAGTGATTCGAAATGTCTTTGGATTTTTGCGTTTAATTGTTTTTCCAAAAGTTGAGATGTTCAATAGTAAATGATTATTTTCATACCCTAGACACATAAAAATAAAGTCAAAAAGTAAAAACTAAAAGTAGAAATCATTCCATAAATTATTTACTAGAAAATAGTACTTTATGGTCGGGGTATTGGAAAGCATGCCTGATCTACCTTTGGCTTCTTTCAGTTTAAACATGGAAACCCAACATAAGAGATCAAGATGAGTGTTGAGTTTTATCCCTGTTTTCTCAAACTGATCATATTGAGCATGCTTAGCAAGTCAAATACATCGTCACAAGAGTAGCGGTAGGGGTGAGAATTGGTCCTAGTTCAACCCGGAAACCGATTTGTGCCTTTGCTTTTGAAAAAAATAAAATAAAAAAAATAAAATCCAACCCGCGCTTAGCGTGATTGGAGCTCTTAATCTCTTGGAAGACATACCACTTGAGCGAGAGTGAAACTTACTTTCATAGTTCTACATAGATATATTCACCAAACCCGTTCGAGCTAGTCGATTTGGAACCGATTCCAAGGCTGGCCGGGTTTATGGTTTCGACTTCGGAACCCATACCACACGAGCCATGCTCACCCTGTAAATAGCAGACAACTCAGCACGCTAAAACTTCTCACGGTCACCTTTTCATCCTAACACATCCCACAAGATTCCAATTTTGAGACACACCTCCAAATGATGGCCAACAAAACCACCTCCTCCATTTTTCAACAGCACTCACTCTATACAAGACACCATGTTGAATCTGAGAGATTATAGTACTGGCAACAACAAAGTTTCATTCATGTATGCTCCCTATAGCAGCACACCAAGCAACCTTGAAAACAACCACAGAAGTGGATTTCCCTCGAGAAGTTGGATATACCATTGCCAACTCCAACTCCCATCTCTGCAATGACCTTCCAATCCCACATCTTTGATAAACTTGTTGCCAAATCTGCGATGGCTACTTGACACTCCATAAAACAAATGGTTTCTGCTTTCAGGGCAACTATTGCATAGAACACACATATACCCTGTGCTCATCCATTTAGCTACTCTTATCTTTAGTGGATGGCCAATTTAGAATAGCTAAGCAGCTTACAAAACTGTGCTTTGAATTATTAGGTGTCAGCCATACAAGTTCATGCCATAATACTTTAGAAGTGCGAGTTCGAAGCTTACTCCAAGCACCACTAATGGAGAAGCATTTTGAAGCAGCAACCAACCATACCACCTTGTCCTTCACTTTGGAATTTGGCCTGATTGCATCACGGGGAGATGCTTGAATGGTGATCAAATCATCTGATACCTTCTTTGTGCTCAATCCTCTTCTCTTTTAAATAGACAAACCTTCTCAATCTTAGTTTTCACACCTGAGCCTGACCACAAATCGGCATTACAGCACTGCTTAACAACCATCTTAGGAGGGATAGAAGCTCCATATTAGAAAGAGATAATGCTGTTCATAAGGAAACTGATGAGCAGGAGTCTCCCTGCAAAAGGAAAGTTTTTTAAGCTTTAACTCTACTTAGAATTCTCTCAATTAAAACTTTACAGTCACATTCAGAGAGCTTCCCTGAAATTGACGGTAGCCCAAGATACCTGACTGGCGAAGAACCAATCTTAAAATCCACTAAGCTGCACCATTCTTGAAGATGAGTATGACAGACACCAGAAGAAGTACATTACGGTCTTTAAGGGATTCAGCTTTAGACCAGACATATGGCAGAACTGCTGAAGATATTCAAGACTTCCTACAATGCTCCGACAGGTCCCATCATCTAAGATTAACATGTCATCCAGCAAAGCAAAGATGGGTCAACTTAATTCTGGAACACAAAGGATGATGTTTCAAAGTTCCAAATTCATCAACCCTGTGTAACAATCGAGAAAGAACTTTGATTGGGAAGATCGTAGGTTTTGAAATTAAGGGGAAAAAGGTATGAAGAAAGTCAATGACAGGTTTTATAATAAGCCATAAATCTAACGAGAAAAGGATGGTGCACATTGAAGGAACCGGACTAATGATGCTTTGGGAATAAAGATGGACGGCTTCAGGTGCGGGGTCTTTGTCCTATTACGATCATGATGCCCATCAACAAGAAAGAGTGACCCTACAACTTGTAATATTATGTAGCTAAAAAGATTACATTTTTAAATTTTGACTACCCATTTTTAAAAACCGTCGAACACATAATATATTTCTAAATTGTTCTCCCCATTATCGGGAAGTGGTACCACTGCAACAGGTTCGAAAACAAATTCTCTGAGTATGGGCCAAAAGCCTACTATAAATGGTCTTATATACCACCAGGCCCATAAACTTAGTTTTATGCATGTCTCAGCTTCGAGCTGGGCTGAGAAATTAGCCAACTTCACGAAATTAATCATGGGCTCAAATCATTAAAGAGACCACCAAAAGAGAAGAAGAAGGGAAGCTCGAAGGAAAAATTATTTAAAAAATCCTAAATTTATTATACGGATGTAAATTTAGTCATAAATCTTTTAGTTTGACTAATTTAGTCCTAAACCTTTTGATAATTTGTCAATATAATCTTTCTAGCCAATTTTGGTTGAAAATCATTAACGTGGATGCCAGCTGCCTGACATGACACTACCAATGTATATGTAAACAATTTTTTCATGTATTTTTATATATTTATTTTTTTCTTTTATATTTTCTCTACTTGGTTTCCCATTGTGGCCGGCAAGGCGAGGGTGGCCTCCCCCGCGGGCGGTGAGGGCACGCATGCCCTCGCCCAATGGCCTTGCTAGCCATTGTGGCAAAATAAAAGTAAAGAAAAATTAAAATTAAAAAATATACATGCAAGGAAAATTTTAAAAAATTGTAAAAATTGTTCATATCAGTGCTAGCCCTACCACATAGGACGGCAAATGTCCATGTTAGCGATTTTCGGCTAAAATTAGTCGGAATGACTAAATTGGTAAATTGTCAAAAGTTTTAAGACTAAATTGGCCAAATGAAATGTTTACGACTGAATTAGCATTCATATAATAAGTTTATGATTTTTTTTTCATAATTGTCCCGAAATCTGAACCTAGTAAGAATGGGATGACCAGATCCAACCGCGAGGTAATGGGATCACCTACTGTCTAGGTTTAAGTTCTGCGATCGAGCAGGACGTTCATATGTTCGTTCATTCCTAAAAAGCGTCCGATGCAGAAACTTCAATTAGGAGGGGAGATGAAAGATGTCCAATGTTTTATCTCATGACAAAACTATAAGAGTTATGCATCAAATTTCATAGATTTAGATCATCGTGAATTTTTGCCGAAGATTACAATGGGCACCAAGCGGCCAAAAAAAGGCGTCGACCATGCTAGCTTCGCCCCACTCAGTCCTTCGCCGTCCCTAACTCTTGATCGTTCCGACAAGAAGAAGGTGGTCGGACCGGATCCATGTCTGGATAAGAGATATTGGAGGTCAAAAGATGCTGCGAATTGCATCAAATGATGGGCTGACGAAAAGACAAAAGGTGGTGAATTGGAACTCATCATGTGATTTCATGTTCTATGTTCTTTTTGGTGAATGATATTATGGGTAAACCATAGGGGAGATAAAGAACAGGAACTTATGTCATGTGATTTCAGGTTCTCTGTTTTCTTTTTTCTTTTCCTCCTGAAAGACTATGGGATGATTCTACGCTTACAATGCAGAGTGAATACTCACTTGACACGACACATGTCACTAAGAAACCGCCACAAGTTATATGCAAGCATTGCACATGCAAGAGTGTAGGAACTACATAAACTGTGTGCACAAGCTTAAAGAGAACAAAAAAAAAATCATAAATTTATTGTACGGATGTCAATTTAGTCATAAATATTTCAATTTAGCCAATTTAGTTTTAAATATTTTGACAATTTGTCAATGTAATCATTCCAGCTAATTTTGATCGGAAATTGCTAACGGAAAAACCAACTGTCCTATATGGCATTGCTGACGTAGACAATTTTTGTAATTTTAAAAATAATTTTTCTTAATTTTTTTCCTTTTCTTTTTATTGTGGTCAGTGACCCTCACCAGATCGTTACTAGCCACTAGGTGGCCACTGGGTGAGGGCTTGCGACCCCTAGCTAGATCTAGGCTAGGCAAGGGCATCTCAACCCTCGCCTGTGGCTAGCTGGGGTTGTGGACTGGTGGAGGGGAATAAGAAAAGATGAAAAAAGAAAAGGGAAAGAAAAGAAAGGGAAAAAGAGAAAAAGAGAAAAAAATTATTAAAAATTTATAAAAATCGTCCATGTTAATGCCAACCGTGATATGTAGGAAGGACAGCATTTGCACCAGCGATTTTCAATAAATAAAAAAAATGGCAAATCGTGAAAAGGTTTAAGACTAAATTGGTCAAATTAAAAGGTTCAGAATTAAATTGGCATCCATATGATAGATTGATAATTTTTTTCGTAATTTTTCCCAAGCCTAAATGTACGTTGCAATACTTGGAGGAAGAAACTACTTTCCAATGGACGTTCAAAGGCCAAATGAGGAGAGTTCATGCCCTATCTCTCTAATCAAGCAAAAGAAGAAAAGAAAAGAGATATGCATGCTGCGTGACGTACGTTGCCATGGATAATGCTATTATACTGTAAATCCAATAATAAAGGGAAAGAAACCCTAATCACATGCCCGGCATTTAGCATGTCAACTCCCCATATCTTTTCTCTCGCCATAGGTGGAAACCCAAGCCTGTGCCACGCATAGGGAAGCCGTGACGAAGTATATTAAGTTTCAGTCACGACGCGTCTGCAATTGCATGAACAGTTCATTACCGCGTGACAGTTGCATCCATCTCTGTTTTTTCTATTTCTTCTGCAACCTTTGAAGAGTCGAAGGAACGCGAACCGGGCGGGGGGATAAGAAACTCGAGTTAACCTAACGTCATGGCAAGAAGAAGACATGCATGACGAAGAACAGCATACTTGGCGAATGATTGATATAACCTCACCGGAACGAGCAATGAAGGAAGCATGAGCTTAGCTTAGCTGCCCCCCGTTCGAAAAGCTAAGGGAAGAGAAAGAGTCCAGTCAAAATTTTCCTGTCTAGATCTGCTAATGAACATGTAATCTGCAACGATGTCCAATCGATGGATTGTTGTAACGTCAGCGAGAAGAAAACATGCATGATGAAGATGAGCATACTTCGCGAATGATCGGGAGAACCTTACCAAAACAAGTAACCGAGGGAGCGTGAGCTTAACTGCCCATCCAAAAGAGAGATTAAAATAATGTTGGGGAAATAATTGTCCAATCAAATTTTCTTTCTAGATCTGCTGATGAACATGGAACGTGCAATAATAAAAAAAATTGGAATGTATCAATATTAAATCACGCATTCATATGACGGTATAAATTTTTAAAACTGTTGACGGTGGTTTTATATGATATCGAGAATGAGGTTGTTCAAATTTTTCGAGACCCTTTATTTGTCTCTCCTTCTATATATGTCCATGCTTAGATTTAAATCAGAACCCAACCTACATGTAAGAGGGAGTGTTAGAATATTTAAATATCAAAACCACACCATCACCCTATAGCTTAAGTTGATAGTGATCCCATGAAATCTTTCAAGCCCACTGCCAGCAAGATGAAAGAATGCATGGTGAAGATAACATGCTTGGCAAACGATTGAAAACCTCACCAAAACAAGGGAGGGAGGAAGCATGTGAGCTTACTGCCCGATCGAAAGAAAGTTTTAAAAAAGTTGGGAAGAGAAAAAGTCCAATCAAATTTTCTTTATAGATCTGCTAATGAGCATGAAATCTGCAAAGAATTTCGCAGTGCCTTCACCTAACCGACTATCACAGTTGGGTCGATTGGAAGATCTAAGGAAAAACTTGTATAGAGGTCTCGTGCTTTTTTGGTGAAATGCAGTTGAGATCTCAACAACCAAACTCATGCTCGAAATCAGAAACATGGAGCAACGATGCATGTGTTGTCTCCGCAATTCCCTATGGTTTTCATACAAATATCATCGCGAGAAATTGTACTGAGGGTGAGCAATTATCGGCGAATCACATGAAGAACTATGTAAGAGATACATTCGATTTTCCTCGTATCTTTTAGGATCAAGTTTTCGTATACCTCTGGCGTCATTGTAAAAATAAAGATGACAACCATCCAGTTTATTTTAGCAAGTTCTTTTGAGCAATTGATCATGTATTGTCATGCAACACGACACATTATTCAGTGAAAATACAGGAGCCGTATCTAAGCACATCATCACCAACTATCTAGTCTCATGCATATTCCAGCCACGCATGCAATGCATGCATAAGCTTCACATAATAGAGTGCATCTACAACAACATGAACATTTTCCTTTCATACAGTTATTGCAATTGGACATATAATATATCTGCTGTCCAATATAACTATGGTATTATTGGTCAACCGCTTTGATGTTCATGTCGAATTGAATTGAGGGAGGACCCAATAGTTTCCTTAAAATCTCCACACGTTCCTATTGATCATTGAGAGAGAGAGAGAGAGAGATTCAACGTGACATAGAACTTGCGAAGGCGGTCACCAACAAGCCAACCTACTATCTCTCTTTGACATTTATCCGTGGAAGGGAAAGTGGTGAGGGAAGAGACCTTGTTATTCAAGGCAGATAACAGTATGACACTTTACCATTTACCAAACAGAAAATAGAGAGAAATTAATTGAAAGAAAACGAAAAAGAATACTAGACTTACGGATTTTATATATATATATATATATTGTAAAAGAATTTTTACACAAGTAGCTTTATATACCATTGATCCAAAAGAATTGGTAATTATAATTCTGAAATTAAAGGCGGGTCAACCGGCTCCGTAAAATTTGCCCTGATGCATGCTTCATTTTTTTTCATAAAAATAAAATAAAATAGGATGCGGTATTAAATGCTAGCGGTGTGGCTAACCAAATATTGCTCTGGTCAACCTCCCCACTCGACCCCACTTTAATGGCTTCTCACTATAAATACCCTCTTCATGTCTCACACTTCTCCATATACTCCCTCCTCCATCAACTCGCTCTCTCTCTCTCTCTCTCTCTCTCTCTCTCTCTCTCTCTCTCTCACATTGAAGCTCAGGGAAGTCAATAAGCCATGGTGTTCCCAATGGTGCTCCTGAAGCTAGCAGACTGGCTCCTGTGCCAGCTCCTGGCCGACTCATGCTATAGAGCCGCCATGAGAATGAAGAACTATGGCTTCCTCATCACCAACACCAAGAACCCATCTCTCCGATCAGCACCATCATCACAAGCCCAACAGCAACCACCCCCGCAAAGCCCTTTCCCTCCTGTGACCAAGTGCTCCTTGCAAGGCAGAAAAACTGAGACCTTGGTCTGTGACATGCATGGAGCCCTCCTAAGGCCCCAGTCCTTCTTCCCTTACTTCATGCTTGTGGCCTTCGAAGGAGGTAGCATTTTCAGGGCATTGCTCTTGTTGCTTTCATGTCCCATCTTGTGGGTCTTGGACCATGAGCTCAAGCTCAGGGCCATGATCTTCATCTCCTTCTGCGGGCTCAGGGTCAGGGACATGGAGAGTGTGAGCAGGGCTGTGTTGCCGAAGTTCTACCTAGAGGGACTCAATGCTCATGCCTATGAGGTCTTGGCCTCGGCTGGTCACAAGGTGGTGTTCACTGGCGTCCCCAGGGTCATGGTCGAGGGCTTCCTGAGGGAGTACTTGAGTGTTGATGATGTGGTAGGGACTGAGTTGCAGACGCTCGGGGGTTACTTCACTGGGCTCGTCTCTGGGTCTGGTTTGCTGGTGAAGCACAGGGCACTGAAGGCGTACTTTGGAGAGAGAAAGCCTGAGATTGGGCTTGGAGGTCCGAGCTTCCATGACCATCTCTTCATCTCCCTCTGCAAGGTACAGACATTTCCTCCTTAATATTCAATACATTTTACCAAGCTAATCAAATCGCCCTCCACCTCCTAAAAGAGGGGGAAAAAAAAACAATTAGACGTCATTTTGGGAAAGTCTGATGGTGCATGACAGCTGTACCTTTTTCCTCTTCAAGGAAAATCCGATGCACCAGAATGTACCACATTCATTCCTCAGTGAAAGCGCACTTGCTGCTCTGTAGCTGCTATATATGTGCATGTCCTTATTCCTTAACCAATTACGATTATTGACCTATGTTTTGGTTTGCAAATTGACAGGAGGCTTATTTGGTGACCAAGGAAGAGGCCAAGGGCGGTGTAGGCTCAGTGGTCTTGCCCAGGAGCAAGTACCCGAAGCCGCTGGTGTTCCACGACGGGAGGCTCGCCTTCTTGCCGACCCCGCTCGCAACCCTCTCCATGTTCCTGTGGCTTCCGCTCGGAATCGTCCTGGCCATCTTCAGGCTCTTGGTGGGCATCTATCTCCCTTACAAGCTGGCCATTTTCTTCGGAACATTAAGTGGCGTGCAGTTCAGGATCAGCGGGTCGAGACCCGCGAGGTCAGACCCGAGGAAGGGCGTCCTCTACGTGTGCACCCACCGGACCCTCCTCGACCCGGTCTTCCTCAGCACATCCCTCGGACAACCTCTGACCGCAGTCACATACAGCCTCAGCAAGATGTCTGAGATCATATCCCCGATAAGGACGGTGAGGCTCACCCGAGACCGAGCCAGAGATGGAGAGACCATGCAGAAGCTGCTGAGTGAAGGTGACTTGGTGGTGTGTCCCGAGGGAACCACTTGTAGAGAGCCATACTTGCTCAGGTTCAGCTCGCTGTTCGCCGAGCTGGCCGACGAGATCGTTCCAGTGGCGATGGACGCGCATGTGAGCATGTTCTACGGGACGACCGCGAGCGGGCTCAAGTGCCTGGATCCCATCTTCTTCCTCATGAACCCTAGGCCTTGTTACCACATCCGGGTCCTGCAGAAAGTGGCCCGAGAGCTCACGTGTGCCGGCGGTCTGTCGAGCCACGAGGTCGCAAACAACATTCAGAAGCAACTCGCCGATGCTCTGGGGTTCGAGTGCACTAGCCTGACCCGGAGGGACAAGTACATGATGCTCGCAGGCAATGAAGGGATCGTCAAGGAGAAGAAGAAGAAGAAGAGATTCTAGCTAGCTTGAGATTATTAATGTCACTTGATTTTTTTTAACCCTTCTCTATTTCTTTGTGGTAAGTACCATTACATGTAGGTTTTGATATCCCGGTAAGTACATTGGATGTGAAGATATATTCATTTACTATGCGTGACAGTTGTGTGGACCGTGGCATCATCATCGTCATCGCATCTTCCATGTATTAATTGATTGACTGTGTCAGGTTGTTCCCATCATCAATCCACAGTTCTGCTAGCTTTTGCATGCGATGGTCGATCCATTCTCCTTTTTATTTTTCCTTTTGATGTATGCTTTTCGAAATCATTTCTCTTTTTGTCTCTAGTTGCAAGTCAAAGAGGTGCGTTGGAAATTCATATCCTTTGCCTAGGATGGAGCGTTTGTTAGGTTGACTACTTTAAAAGGGTGAAATCTAGTTTGCCAACATTTATTATGCATAGTCAAGGAGAGATCGCACACTCAACCCCCACACCTCTACACAGAGAAAATCACATGGCACGCTAGATTGAAAATTTGCATGTAACCGAACAACAATATATATTTGGCCATCCATTGGATCGAATCGAGTTGCTTCGGCACGAATTTAATGTCATGCAAGTTGGTAATAGAAAACTTCATCCATAACTTGAATAGTCATGCCAGTTGGTCATAGAAAACTTCATCCATAACTTGAATAGCATGCACATTCGAGGAGAAGCGAAGGATTTAATCTACTTTCGCAATGACTCGATCCAATGACCATCATGATAAATATGACGACAACCATTGTGAGAGTTGCATTTGCCATGCCCTAATCTTGAGAACTTGACTTATACATGAAAATAATATGAAAGTGTCTACGCATGAGGATGAGGTGTGCAGAAGAAACTTCTCTTCCCATGATCATTCTGGGGTACCATCGATCTCGTTTCATCCGCAGAATCGCAAGCTTTGACTCTTTTTTTTGTAGGTTTTGGTGGATTTATTTAATTAAAGTCTTCGGAGGCTTTCAATTTCCTATAACACATTGAGATGCGTGCATGCAAAGGTGGCAATCGATCGTGGGGGTTGGTGCAGGTGGGGCAGTGTCAATTCTTCTGCGCAATGGCAATGAATGATGCGATAAATGCCAGTGGTTCTCATGATGGAATTTAATGCAGTATGTGCGTATGGTGTTAGATGGGGACTTGCAGATTGATGCATACAACAACGTAGGCACATCAAAATCACGACATCAGGCCTTCGATGAAAATTATGATATTTTGCCTGCAAAGAAAAAAAAAAAACCAAAAGTAGAAGAAGAAAGAAAACAGGTGCTTGCAACCACATACTTCAATCGCTTTGTCAGGAAAATTGTCCAGCTAGTCTTCAATCAAATCTTTCAATTTTATCAATTGAATTCTAAACATTTTTTAATTTTATCAATTGGGCCAAAATTGATCGAAAATCGCTAACATGGTTGCCGGATATCTTATGTGGTGGGACTGACACTAATGTGAACGAATAATTTTTAATAACTTTTTCAATTTTTTTAATTTTCTATTTTTCCTTTCTTCTTTTTTCCTGTTTTCCTTCTTTTCCTTTTCCTTTTGTTTTGTGTCCTTTTCTTCTTTCTTTTTCCCTCCGCTGGCCTCGAGCGAGAAATGCCCGAGCCTAGGATGGCAACGGCTACCCTTGCTTGGCGCGGCGAGGGTTTTGACGCCGGCGAAGGCAACCCTCACTTGATCCGAATAGGGTGGTTGTCGCTAGCCTAGGACCGAGCGTCCCTCGCCTGAGGTCGTCGACCTCCACCAGTAGAGGGAAAATGGAAGAAGAAAAGGAAAAAAAAGAAAAGAAGGAAAACAAAAAAAAAAAAGGAAAAAATAAAAATTGAAAAATATTTAAAATTTTCCATGTCAACACCGGCCCTATCACATTGATGGCCGGCACTAACTGAATTGCCACATCATCAAAATCTTGCTAAAATTGGTCAGATAGATTCAATTGGCAAAACGAGAAATGTTTTAGGATTTAATTGGCAAAATTAAAAGGTTTAGGATTAAATTGACAAAAATGCAATATGTTAAGGACTTTTTAGACCATTTTTCCTCGCTTTGTCCCTGGTCTCTTTTTCATTTCTCAAGTGATGGCTCGGAACAATTCTCTCTCTTTCCTTTTTTTTTTTTTTAATGCTTGAACCATAAGTATCTCGCCAATCTCGTAAATTTGATAAGATGAAGTCGACGGAATATGGACTTATAGAGAGATTATCTTGACTTCTTATAGACAATGTCTTTTTCATTTCGAAAAAATGACAAAAAAGTTCTTAAATTTTCACTGCATGTGTAATGTCATCCTTGAACTTTTAATCTTGTTTAATGTGCTCCTTGAACTATTTTGAAATGCTCAATCTAGTTCTTGAACATTCAATATGTTCGATTTATCCCCTCAACTTTTCATTAAAAGGTCAAAAGTTTTCATAACTACACTATTATCCGGAACTTAAAAAATCTTTTCATTTCAATCTATTTCCTATATCAACAAAAAATAATTCTATCCTTTTATCACTTTTTTACATTTTTTGTCTATATAAATATTATGATTGTTCCATCTATGTATATTTTAGCTTATGATCTTCATAATAGTAATAGTAGAACCTCATTTAGAATTGTGTTGGATTGATATTCTTGCTATTTTAATTTCCTACTTTATAGAATTAACTAAATTTAATTAAAGAAAACACGAAATCCAAAAACTTGAAAATCTATCTATATTAAAAATTAAGAACAAGATTTAGATTAATATAAGTATGAGAAATCTATCGATAAATTAGTGTTGTTACTAAATATATTGTGAAAACACTTATTTATAAATTAAAAGGGATATGAATCTGTTATAAATTTAAAGGAGGTCATATTTTTAGTATCATAGAGATCTTAAGTTAAAATATATTTAAATAAAAATGTAGTAATATTTACAAGGACACAAAAGGTAAAAGTAGTAAAAAGATAACATATTTTCTGTTGATTTAGGAAATGAATTTAAATGAAAAGATGTTCTAAAATCCAGGCAGTAATATGATTATGAAAACTTCTGAATAGTACCGAAGGGCCGATTTGATTTTGTTATGGAAAGTTGAGGGATTAGATTGAACAAAGCGAAAGTTCAGGGATTAGATTAAACATTTTGGAGCACTTCAAATACAACATCGAATGAATTAAAAGTTCAAAAATGATATTATACATTGGATCAAAAGTTAGACATTATATGCGTCATTTTCCTTTTTTACCCCATTGATATCCAATGTGTGCACCACAAAATACATGCATATATATAATCTGACGCAAAATGATCATAAGCTTATTATCGAGTAAAGTACATCGAAAGTGCTAAAATTTGTGTACGTTACTCACTTTAATGCTGAAATTTTTTTTTCGAATCACTTAAGTAATAATTGTTTTTAAAAAAAACTAACACTTAAGTGGTTAAAATAAAAATGATATTAAAGTGAGCACGGTACATAAATTTTGACACTTCTAGTGTCATTTACTTGCTTATCTTCTATTGTGCCCCACTACCAATACCCATTTCGAAACCCATGATGAGGAGCAACCCTAGCCATCATCGCATGGGTGAAGAATCCGTCGATTGAGAAATGTGCGTGTTGGACTAATCTAAGTCCATGACGAGATTATAAATACAAGTTGGCTTTTAACTCTTAAAGTTCACATTTCGCAGGGATCAGTCCGTGACCATGCAAGTCGCTAAGAAATACATCTCGGTGAATCAGAGTGTTCTACAAACTGCTAGACAAAAATCAATACATGATCATGTGACCCAGAAGAAATATGAAGGCGAATTGCACGAATGGTGATTCCGCTCCCCAGTGATAGCCTCGTCTTATAGTCGTTCCCGATATCGACAAAACTTATTTTTCTTTCCTCGCAACGGGAACAATCTGAAGCTTCTTCAGCTGATAACAAATCAGATCATCATCTCATCTCACCCTACATCATCCCCTGTTCTGATAAAGGATTCAGTAGTCACGGAAACAGTACAAGTTGCAAGAAGTATTATGTCAGGCACGCCGCAAGATCATCGTGTATATATCTTGTAGAAATCAGCAACATATTCCATTTTGTCACTCCAGAGTCTCTGCAGCTAAAGCTCATTGCTGTACATATGTGTGGCTTGGTTAATGGATTCGAGAAGCAAAACTGAGCCAACTCAGTGTCATGGCAAGAGACGCGATGCAACTCAATTGGGAAGCTGACGAAGTGGTAGGGCCTGAAGGCACGGCGCCAAAAACCGTGGCCCCGCTAGAGTTTGTGGTGTTCAAGATTGAAGAAGCTGTGCTGCAGATTTCAAACATATACATATATGTGACATATTATTGATAGTGAAGATCCCCTCAATTATTCGTGATAAAATCATAGAAGGGAAGTTCAGACAATTAAGTTGGGAAAACTCACCTCGTGGATTGATATTCACATGTAGAAGTACCTGGAATCACGAGGATGAACAGAAAAAAATCAGCAAAGGGGAGATTTCAAATGGGCCTTTGTCCACATACCCGAATCAGATGATTGATCACAGAAAATTGTATGCAATGAACAGATTAAGAATGTCAAATATGGTTCCCACGAAATGATTGATTTATGCTCCGGAGGATTCGTCTGATGGTTTTTCTCAACCCAACTAGTTTTCACTATCACAAAGTTGTCCTCACTTTTATTTTCTTTATTGTCTGGGAGAATTGCCGCCAGTGCCAGAACAACATACTATTTTTCTGTTTGGTAAACAAGACAACAGGCTGTGTTTCTTAAAATGCATGAATTGTTGTGTTAGACTGTTAGTACATCACTTCAGTTAGGTTGGCAGGCAACTATCTGATCCAGATTGGCTCTGTACACAATTGCTAAAACTTTTTTCCTTAGAAGGAAATTGGTATCTATATCAGGCAAGAGGGTCAATGCTTAATGCTGAAGTTGGCTGCTGAAGCAGCATCTTTGGGCTTGGGCCTAAATCATCTGCTCTACTTTTGCAGATGGGGCAAGAGAGGGCTTAAACTATTGACGGATAGGCAGGCCCGAGCTAAACATGATAAGCGATAAGGCCCCTCCTAGAGGACTATATGTGGCGGTACTCTCGCATCACTAGGAGTGGCTCGTGCCAGACTCGATAACAAGAGGGAAGTGACTGGCAACAAGAAGTAGTTATGTCATGTGAAGCTCTAGGAGGGCTTCAACCTTTTCCCACCAACTAGTTATATTATAAATCCCACTCAGTATGAACAAATCAACATCGCCTGAGATATATAGAACTACTTATGCAAGGGTAAACAGTAAAAGTCAGAGCTCACTTGGGTCAGTGCTGGTAACAACAGCTGTTCCTCCAAAGCTGCAGCTTGTGGGAACAGGATTCTTCTGATAATACTTATTGAACGCGTAAGATGCGTGATCGCGCACCGTATTTGGGTAATAACAGCTCCCACCGGGCTGAATTGCCGAGCAGTCAGCCCCGCCGTACCCACAGGCATAGTCCAGAGCGACTTGCAGAGTAGTCTGTGACACGCTCTGGCTTGCGATGCACCAGCTGGAACTCAAGGATGGGGGCGAAGTCACTGTGGCCGGGTACGCGGTGGGGGTCATCACGGTCGGTGGGGCCGATTCAGGGTTCGACGTCGGGTTAACCACCGGATCCGTTAACCCCGGATCGGTGGAAGCGAAAGGGGCTGGAATTATGGTGGGGACAGTGGTGACTGGATTCGTGATGTCCTTTTGGCCGGAAGGCGAGGAGGGTTGGTACTTCTTTACCGGGGCTAGTTCGTTGGCGTATCCAACTGCTTCCTTCCTCGTCACAATTGACCCTGAACCTGAAGCTGTCGACAAAAGTTAAAGTAGGGCTCTACTTTATCTCTCTTTTGTACAAGACCATTCTTTAACAGTAAGAAAGAGAACAAAATACTTGTCTTGCACTGCATCTACTGAAGATTAGCTACTGTAACTGAATTCTCAAACACACCCCCACCAGCCAAACCCAAATCCCTCTTTTTCTTTTTCTCCACACACCCTTTTTTGTCTATAAAATTTTCAATTGATCCTCTGATGTATCTCCTGTACTTTTCCACAGGGAATGACCGGGTTACACCCAGCCATGGAATTACTGATCTAGTAGGAAACGTGATAAACAGTATACCAAGTGGCTAAAGGGGGGACAAAGGAAAAAAAGATAAAGTGGGTTCATGATTTGAATACAGCCACGGTTGGGCCAAAAGGTCAAATAATCAAACGGCGCAGGGAATAAAAAATATTTCTTTTTTTTTTTTGGGCATTCAAAAGGGTGCGCAGGGGGCAGTGTGGAAATTCCAGAATTCTATGAGCACCAAATTTGTTTTCACATAACCAAACACACGGAGACCATCCTGAACCGAACCGATGAAAACAATCAGACCTCGCGATCCGCCCCTAATCACGTAACGGGGACCCAAGCCAACCCCCCAAGCCCGTAATCCCATTTGACAACTAGCTAAAAACCGAACCGAACAGCTCAATTTAGTCCGTGAGGAAAAAGACAACTAGCGAAACGCACGGAGCTCGGACAGTGTAGCCACGGCACGAACTGGTCCGAGCGCACTTGCGGCGTCGACCCTCAGATAAAAATCTAGAGAGAAGCGTGAAGAGAAAGGTGGAGGAAGCGCTGTCACCTGAACGCAGGAAGAGATGGCATAGCAGGATTATGGCGTAGCGAGCACGCTCTGCACCCATATATAGCCGTCGAATCTCGCCAGCCTCTCTCTGCTCCCTCCTCCTCTTCTTGCACAAAAAAGGGGGGACGAAAGCTTTCACAACGCCACAGACGGGAGGATTAGCGGGCGGCCTGGTGGAAAGGGAATGGGGGGGTTTTATACCCTTTGGCGTAAAGATGAGAACTTGAAGAGAGGGGGAGGGAGAGAGAGAGCAGGAGAAGAAGAGAGACATTAGGAGAGAGAGAGAGAGAGAGGGCAGGCGGGGGAGGAAGGTGCAAAAAGGGGGAGGAAAAAGGGATTTGTTTTTGGGGGGATTTTAAGTTGGGTGCGGGGGACGTGTGACTGTGAGCGATGCTTGTAATGATGGTGATGATTTTGCGTTGCGTTCATTGCTCGCTCCTTTTCCTTTTTCTAACTTCGCCTCTTGAATTAATTCTTTTTTTTTTTTTTTTTT
>BCNH02000001.1:20290539-20303942 GCA_001662345.2 Metrosideros polymorpha var. glaberrima
AAAAAAAAAAAAAAAAAAAATTCGATCCGATATCCGGCTATTTCGCTAAATCAAGCACCGCCATTTTCGTATGCTAAAATGTATTGCTAACTCGGCATTTTTTCATGACCTATTTTGAGGTATCGCTCAAGATCACGCGACTTTATATATTCAGAAGAGCGCACGACCATACTGAGAGAGATATACACTAAGACACCGCAGGAGCCTCTATTCCAATCGGCCTCGCGTCACTTCAATGACACTCTGTTTCCGGGGCACCATCATCGTAAGTGCTGGAATGGGTTTCTCAAATGCCTTTGTCCCGGTGCTAATCGAGTTCGCATAAAGCTTTTTTCCTCCTTTGGCTCCACGTTCGTCGGTCCTCGGAGGACGGACCCATCACCTCTTTCCTCCTCCTTTTCCTTTTTGCTTTTGCGAAGAACCATCATCTTCCCCGGGTCTCTTTCGCTTTTTTCAACAAGTGACACTGCGACTTTGATTTGATGTGTGCACAGATTGCTCTGCCACGACCACGAGGGTCAAGCCCCAAGGTCCGCTAATCGTGTCGCCGGTCGGCCGGACATAGATCTAAGCACGGTCACGGATCCTCTTTTCCCTCTTCCTAAACTAGATCTCCAACACCGTGATGTATACCGCCGGGTGACATCACATGTTCGCCGTTCGAATGGCGCAATTAACTCGAAAGTCAACGCACGGTGAAAAGGAAGTACAGATCGATAGCAAGGATCGCAAACTTAATATCCCCACAAATTAAGAACATTTACTAGAATTGCTAGGACCTTGCTGATGAGTTATGAGAGGTAGAAGTCAAGAAAAGCCATAATTACCGTAGCACTAGGACGTTTAATATATATATATATATATATATATATTGCTAACCACCGTTATAAATACGACAAGCGTTTGGTTAGACATAAAGAAAGGGGTTAGTGGAAATATGGTCCTTAAAGCGGACGGTCCGAAAACCCTAATCCCAATTAAAGCTTTCTCTTTTGACCAATGGGACATGAAAATATACCTATGTGTATTTAAATATTCCCCTAGACCCTCTTTTGTAGCTTTAGCTAAAGGCCCTGCTTAATTGTTGCTCACGTTTTTCATTTTGGGTATTTTTTTTATTTAATTTATTTTTTGCCAAAAGGGATTTATTGATGGAGACCGAGCAGTGTATATTATATTTCAAGAAGAGGGTATTTCATGACAATAATCGGATTATATCATTGCCGCTTTTTTCACTTTCTCTTTTGAAGGATGTATTGAATCTAATGAATCGAAATCTATGATAGCATCTTTATCTTTTGTGTATTGGCAGTACGAAACATGAGTTGTTTATGTTATCTTGAGCTGTTTGGTGTCCGAGGAGGCAATTACATGATGACAAAGACTAGCTTTAAGGATGTCTAGAAAAAGAAGAAGAAGAAGAAATTATGCGGTGAAGTAGGAAATTAGTGTTAGGATGCACGTGCAAACTGTGTTAAAGAAATCTTATATTGAAAAATTGATGTAGTATTGAGCAGTTAATATATTTATGTTGGTCCATAACTCATTGGCTTAAGCTTTTTAGTGAAAGTGTCTCTAACTAAATATATTGACAGGCTCAAATTTGAGCTTTCTCTTGACGATCTTTGGAGGTGCCTCCTTAACAATTAGGCCCTTAATTAATTCGAAATTAAACAGCACCTTAGCTTGTTTCAGCTAATCAAAGGGAAAAATCTCCTCAGGTTAGAAATTGTACTCTGTTTCTTGTTTATTAAGGGAGTCGATGGCAAAAGGAGAAAAAGAAATAATGGAATACAAAATTGCATAGATAGTAAAATCAAAAGGTTCAAAATTGTAATTAACCCTTTTTGTCTTTATTCAAAACCGGAATAAAAGAGTTTCTTTGACAATTTTAAAGATTTTTTCCCCGTAACAGATGAATGGGAGAGCTACCGGGCAGATACAATTCGAAAATCGGACAGGATTGGCCTTACTCGACCAGTTCCAATCCAGTCCAATCATTTTGGTTCTTCGTTCCAGATTTTGGAACCGGCCCGGTTCGGTCATCAGAAACCGCTGGTTCGACCCGAAAATGAAACCGCGCAGGCCGGTGGTTCCCAGACTTCCGGAGAAATACCGGTTAACCGTCAAGTCATCGAGTCTTCTCTTTCTCGTTGCGGCTCTCCTCATCCATGGAGGATTACAAACTGTGACTCCACACTGAACCAGAACCAGAACCAAGACCAAATCCAAATGACACCATGCAAGACCCGTCACTTCGCTTTGCCCTCCATGCCCACTTTCGTCCCAGACCCGCACCACTACCTCACTCTGCTGGACGGGCACTGCACCACCATGAAGGACCTCCAAATCCTCCACGCTCAGCTCATCAAGACCGGCCTCTCGAGCCGCACGTTCCCCGCGAGCCGCGCGCTGGCCTTCTGCGCCTCACCGTCCGGCGACATCGACTACGCTTGGAGGCTCTTCAGCCGAACCCAAAGACCCAATCTTTTCATTTGGAACACCATGATCGGAGGACTTTCCCAGAGCTCGACTCCGCAAGATGCCATCTTTCTGTTCATCGACATGCTCGTGTGTTCGCCAATCGAGCCGCAGAGACTGACTTATCCTTCGGTTTTGAAGGCTTATTCTCAGCTGGGGTTAGCTCGCTTCGGATCTCAGCTGCACGGGAGGATTATGAAGCTGGGTCTGCAAGATGATCCGTTTATACGAAATACCGTCATTCACATGTATACCAATTGTGGGTTCTTGGAAGAAGCTCGCCTGGTGTTTGGTGAAAGTACGGATTGTGACGTGGTTGCTTGGAACTCTATGATCATGGGCCTTGCCAAGTGTGGGGAAATCGATGAGTCTCGGAGGTTGTTTGACCAGGCACCGCTGAGGAATGCGATTACTTGGAGTTCGATGACTAGTGGATATGTTAGAAATGGGAGGTTTGTGGATGCAATGAAGCTGTTCGAGGAAATGCAGGAGAGAGGAATTGAGCCGAACGAATTTACATTGGTTAGTCTGTTAAATGCTTCTGCCCACTTAGGAGCTCTGAAACAAGGGCAGTGGGTGCACGAGTACATAAAGAAAAGTGGGACTCAGCTAAATGCAATTGTTACCACCGCAATAATAGACATGTATTGCAGGTGTGGGAATATTGGGAAGGCATATCAAGTGTTTCAGGTAGCACGAAAGAAAGGACTATCGTGTTGGAATTCCATGATCTTAGGTCTTGCCAGGAATGGTTATGCTGAAGAAGCAATTAGCTTGTTCTCTCAGCTCGAGTTGTCCAATTTTAAGCCGGACGAAGTCAGTTTCCTTTGTATTCTAACAGCGTGTAACCACGCTGGCTTTATAGATGAAGCCACAAAGTATTTCCTGCTTATGATGGAAAGACCTGAAGTTGAACCATCAATAAAGCATTATAGTTGCATGGTTGATCTACTGGGACGTGCCGGTTTCCTCGAAGAAGCAGAAGAGCTGATAAGAAGCATGTCTATGGACTCAGATGCTATTATATGGGGGTCTTTGTTATCAGGCAGTGTGAATCATGGAAAGGCTGATGTGGCCGAGCGGGCAGCAAAAAAAATGATTGAGCTGGAACCCAATGAGAGCTGTCCTTATGTACTCATGTCCAATGTTCTAGCTGGCTCAAATCAGTATGAGAAAGCACTGGAACCAAGGCTTTCCATGAAGACGAGGAAGATAGAGAAAGAACCAGGAGCTAGTATAATTGAAGTTGATGGGGAAGTTCATGAATTTGTAGCCGGAGGAAGACTACATCCAAGAGTTGAAGAGATCTACTGCTTGTTAGGTGAACTAAGGCTGATATTGCAAGATGTTGGACGATTCCATAATAAATATGCTTAATGTTGCAAGAGGTTCTCAGGGAAATTACATAGATATCATGAAGAGGAAGATGTTTATATATGTCTAGCATAAGCAGGGTTGCTGAGTCCTGATTTAGAAGAAGTGGCCACCAACAATGTCCTGGATCGAATTTTACATGATTAATGTCATAAGCTGGAACTTCTATTCAGTTATAGCAACAGGATCTAGAAGCCACGACAATTCAACCAAGCAGAGGAGATGCGTTTGCGAAATCTTTGTCGGGTTGAAAATTGTGATGGAAGCTTCACTAGGAGACCTCAGCCACACATTGAAAATGCCCTTCGAGGTACTCAAACAGAACAGGCACCTTGGTCTTGTACGGATAATTCCCTTAGAGGAGATACAGGTCATGGCCATTTTTTTATGACTGTGATCAGATGCTTTATGGAGAGAGGAAGCCTTTTCAACCTGCTCCTGCTGCAATCTCTGTGTTAGGTTAGTCATAAATTTCTCTCATGTTAACTGCAGTGTACATGATTGAAGTCCCTGATGCTGTGACCCTGACCTTCCTTAATATGGACCGGTTGAAGACTGGGATACGTATCTGACGCTCACCTGTCACTCACCATGAAATTGCAATATGCTTGCAGAGGAGACTGATCTTTTGGCATAGACGTGGTAGTTCATAGAAGATGAGCCGGCAACAATACCTACGTAGAGTTGCTTTCGGCGTGCTCCCACGACTCTAAAGAATGGATAACAATATGGAAATGCTATTTTTGCGTAGGAGACCAACTACCTTAAGCTGGCTAGGATTCTGAGAGGGTCCTGTTTAGATATTGGCTCGTGTTTGGGGCAGCTAATAAACTCACAGATCAACAATGTTTTCCTGCTGAAGTCTATGTAGAACGACCAGTGACAGTGATTCTAGGAATAAGAAAAGTGGAATCAGGAACTCATGGGCCCGGACAACCGAACACAAAATTTGTGGTGGTACAAGCTTTGCGGCAATGCGGCGACCACTAAATTAGTATTAAGGATTGAAAATTTATGATTAAAGAAAATATTTTTAATGGAAATAATTTTCGAGGAAAACGAAGTTTTCATTTGTTTGTTGTTTTAGGGAAAGCGATTTCTTTTCTGCCAGAGGGGAAAATCGTTTTTTACTAATCTAAGTTTGTTGTTTGCGGTCCATGGAAAATATTTCCTGTAGATCGATTAGTTTTTCGTCATTCAAATACCGAAAAGTTATAAAATAATTTGCTTGAATCAAAAAACGGAACCTAAGTTTTCTTTAGGGAAAATGACATGAATGAACTATAAACTTTGGTCTAATGTACAATGTCGTCCCTGAACTTTTAATTTGTTCAATGCGGTCCTTAAACTTTGATCCAATATGCAATGTCATTCTTGAGATTTTAATTTGTTCAATGCGGTTAGTTTAATTTTGGTCTAATATTCAATATAGTCCATGAAATTTGCAATATTTTCATATAGTCTAGGGGCTACATCGAGCATTTACAATGATTTTACAATAATTGAGGGATCACATTGAATAAATTAAAAGTTTAGGGACGACGTTGCACATCAAAAGCCTAAATTCAAGGATCGCTTTGTGCATTAGACCAAAGTTCAAAGATCTTTTGTTCTATTATACATTTTCTTTACGCCCCCAATACGGCTTGTATGGGACCGAGGGTTGGGCTCAAGAGAGAAACGGCTTGCCTTGGGCCGCCGATTGCACTTTGGGTGTAGCAGGCTGCCTAATCACGCGATCCCGTGCGCAGCCCCCTGAATCAATGAATGACAATACGATTCTGTTCCTCTGCATACTTCCCAATCTAAAATTAAATTGTGACGAAGGGATCACCATATCGAGTCCCAAATGAAAAGGAAGTCGGAATAACCGGTCGCAATGCAAAGAGCTCTATCCGCCCGCACGAGGAGGCGCCTAAATTCAATTCGGGCGCTTCAAACGGCGGGCGGTGGCGTCCACGCGCACAACCCCACCGGTTCTCCACGTCATCGCCACGCGAACCGGACCGACCCATTCTCGTCCTCCACGATCCTCCTCCCAAACGGCGCCGTGTTGCTACGTGACGCGACTCTCATTCTTCTTCTTCTTCTTCGTGGCCTCCCGCTCTCCCTCTCTCCAGGTAAATTCTCCGATCCTCTCGTCGTAATCTTCTCCATGACCTCGACGCTGCTGACGTTGACGGGTACCGGAGATCTCGTATGGCGCCTTTTCAGTTTCCGTTTTTTGTTTTCGTTCCTGATCATGTCGGTATCGACTCTGCTTGGCTCGAGCAGCCGAGCTCGGACTTCACTTTGGCCGCACCATTGTTGTGATTTCTCGTTCAGCTTTAACTGGGTTCAGAAGGAATGCGCTACGAACTCTAGGGAAACCCAATCTCGCGCGCATGCCTTTTTCTAGGACGCCTGCGAGATAGTCTGTTCGCTGTCACGCGATGGTTTTAGATGATTATGTCGTGTACATCGTAATGGAATAGAAGCTGTTCCAATGTGCCCGAATTAAGGAAATTGAGATCAGCCTGCACGTAAAAGTTGGATTCTTTTCTAGCTTAAGCTGAACTTGGGTGACGTAAGATTTTTCAGATGATTTTTTCTTTCAGGCGACTTGCGGAGGGATCAAAAGACGCTCGCTGTGGGTGGTGAGAGCTAATGTTCGAGCGCTGAATTGAGGAATCGCCCCGGCTTTGCGAATTTGCGCTAGTAAAAGGCAACATGCTGGGTGAGGATCTTTGGACTGATGGACTCATTTGTGCTTTTGAGTTTACACGGGGCAGGAGGAGAATGAGCCATTACCAATCTGCTTCGAAGTTGCAGACAGCATCGCAAGCCGGGAGGCAGCAACCCAATGTTGCATTCCGCAGCCAGGATGACAGCAATAATGATGGGTCCTTTCCGGTGAGCAGAAGTGATATGTCAAGTGACCTTGAATCTGGCCATTGCCATGCTCTGGAAGAAATTCGAGGGAGTCATTGGGTGCCCATTGGCTGGGTTAGAATACATGAACTCGTCTGGACCGTGCAAGCTTATTCCGGCTGGGCCTCACAGCCCATCGACTTTGGAGACCACAAAGATGATGTCACGGTCGCGGACATAGCGACTCCATACTGGGAGAGGCCAGTGGGCCCCACCTGGTGGTGCCATGTAGCCGCAGATCACCCGTTTGTCAAATCATGGTTGAGCAATGCGCAGTGGCTGCATCCTGCCATAAGCACTGCTCTGCGCGATGAAAGTAGGCTGATAAGTGAACGAATGAGGCACCTTCTCTATGAGGTAATTAAAAAGTGTCATGGTTGACATATCCTTTCTTGGCCAGTTCTTTGAAAGTTAGAAGAGATTATTTCTGTCTGAAAGTTCGGACATTCTTAAGATGTCGGATTTACATGTGTTTCATATTAGATTGATTTAAGATGTCATTTGCTTGTATTTGACTTGGTTCAATGGCTTTCATACTCTTGGTTTTCCTGCCTTTTGACCCACTTGACAAACAGGCACTGCATGGACATCTTTCTTAGGTCTGTGATACACTCGTGACTGAACATCTGAGCCAGTAAACTTTCTTTTCTGTTCAAGCATCCTTTTCTCTATCCTAGTTTGTTTTTCTGGTGCTAAGTTTGCTGCTTACATTGCTGTGAGTATAAGCAGGGAAAATATAGCTCAGTAAATGACAGTCTACTATAATCACTAAATAGACAATACAGTGCCACAAGAGGTTTCTATCCCTATTTTTCATTTCTATCCTTGTAGAATAAGCAAGTACAAAAGAATTGGTGGTGTTATGGAATTTTCAGCCCTGTTTCGGGATAATGTAGCGAAAGTATGGTAGTTAGGCTGCCAGGATTACAATCTCGGTCAGTTTTGCCTAAGTAATGTGAGCATTCAAACATGTTAAAGCAAACCTTCTATCATAGTTGAAAGAGACTGGAAATTCTGACCTAATCAAGCTAAAGTACAGACCAGGTGAGATGTTATTCTCAGTGAGATTCATATATTACTACAGATTTGTAGAATAATAACTCTGGGGGTAAGATTGACCAGGTAGTGGACCATAGGTCACAGAGATTATAGCGTCATGGGAACAATTACATACAGACTTGCTGTTTCTTTCCACCTCTCTGCTGCATAATTTGCTAAGGCTCAATTGTTTGGTGTAGTGACTTCATTTCCTAACAGGTTCCGGTTAGAGTTGCTGGTGGTCTTCTATTTGAGCTGTTGGGGCAGTCAGCTGGTGATCCATACACCAATGAAGATGACATCCCCATTGTTTTACGGTCATGGCAGGCTCAAAATTTTTTAATTACATCACTGCACATCAAAGGGTCCGCTGCCATTATTAACATCTTGGGTATTTCGGAAGTTCAGGTTTGTCTGTCAGATTTATTATTTCTGGTTTTCCCTTTGAATGTATCTTCCTTTATGCGATTTTCTATTTCCAAATGCACCACTCGTTTTCTTGTCAATTTTATGTAGGAACTGCTTGCTGCTGGAGGTTCTAACATTCCACAAAGCATTCACGAGGTTGTGGCACAACTTGCCTGTCGCCTAGCGCGATGGGATGACAGGTGGGTATACTTTTTGTCTGATCTAAACTTGCAAATGCCTTAATGACTGACAGCAGTGTTTGCTGTCAACAAATAAGGCGAATCTTGATGCCCACCTTATGAAGGTATGATCTCCTTCTACCTTGAAAAGAATGCGGCAATTGATTTTTTTGGCTTGTGGACATGGGTGACTCTCAATGTTCACTGGTGAGGTTTGGAGTCAAACTGCAAACATTCTGTGTATTGGGAGTACCAAGTTCATCACATTTCTGTAAAACTGAATGTATGATGTGGCTACTCATTGATTCTGTCAACTTCCTCATAAAAAGGGAAAAGAGTTAAATTAAGCAAGCAGTGTATGCATGACCTTTCTGCTTTGGCTATTCATACAATAGAGCACACAGTTTTTTGGTTCCATAGGTTCTGGTTATAGTTCTGCAGACCCTCCTATTATTTTTTCTTTTGAGACCCAAAACTTGAGATACATTGGGTTTTGCACCTGATGGTTTCAATCATATTTGATGTTTTACCTTTTAATGTTGGAAATTAGCATATGTTAAACGGGTGTTAGGCAGTACTGTAATTGAATTAAATTCTTATACTTTCACACAGCTCTCTTTAGTTATTAGAAACCTTATTACATTGCATCTGTTGTCATTTTCTTGGTTTTTCGCTAATTCACTTTTCCTGTTGCTTTTTTAGATTATTTCGCAAAAACATGTTCGGTGCAGCTGATGAAATTGAATTGATGTTTATGAACAGGTGCTCCTTATGCTACCATCTTTTGTTAGAAGCAAAAGTAGTTTAACGCATATTATATGCATGACCCATACACTAAATGTTCCCTTTTCTCCTCATGGATAGGAGAACCCTTGAAGACATGCATTTATTTACAATAATCTTAAATCAAGAGATCCGAAGGTTATCGACTCAGGTACACTTCTATTCTTCTAGTGGAACAATTCCCAGCTGAATGATCATTATCTATGAGTGTGCTTTGCTTGTTGCCCTTCTAGGTTATTAGAGCTGAATGATCATTATCTGTAAGTGTGCTTTGCTTGTCGCCCTTTTAGGTTATTAGAGTGAAATGGTCACTTCATGCGAGAGAGGAAATAGTATTTGAACTTCTTCTACACTTGAGAGGGAATGCTGCAAGGGCCTTGCTAGAAAGCATACGAAAGAACACAAGGGAAATGATTGAAGAACAAGAAGCAGTCCGTGGTCGGCTCTTTACGATTCAAGATGTCATGCAGAGTACAGTTCGTGCATGGCTACAGGTTTTCCTACAGTTACAATATCTTCTAGCTTATTCCTCAATTTTATGAGCTATTACATGCAGGTCTCTGTTAAGGTCTCTGTTTTTGGTTATTTACAAATTAGCATTAGTTTTTTAGATCGGTGAGTACAATTGATGGTTGTGATGCATGGTGGTAGTGACATTTGAAATTGGTACGACAAACTTAGAGGTATTCTGACTAGACTCCTCATAGAATCATTCATGTTGACTAGCATTATCATACCATTGGTGTACCTTTATATATAAAACCAATTATATGTTGCTTACTGCGGTGGAAGTGTTGTGAAAGTATGATGTGTTGCTTGTTGTCATTCTTATGTGTCAGGTGTTTGCTCACATTTTCCTATTTTTATGTCTAGGATAAGAGCCTCACTGTTACACACAATTTAGGAGTTTTTGGAGGTTGTGGCCTTGTCCTATCTATCATCACTGGACTTTTTGGAATCAATGTAGATGGAATTCCAGGATCCGATGAGTCGCCTTACGCTTTTGCTCTATTTTCTTGCTTCCTGCTCTTTCTGGGAGCTGCACTGATCGCAATCGGTCTCCTTTACCTTGGCTTAAAGAATCCCATTGTTGAAGAGGATGTTGAGGTTAGAAAGTTGGAGCTTCAGGAGCTGGTTCGAATATTTCAGCATGAAGCAGAAACTCATGGCCAAGTTCGCAAAAATATTCCCAGAAAGAATGTACCTCCTACTGCTGCAGATCTACTCCCAAATGGCGCGGGTTATACTCTCCTCAGCTGAAAACATAACATCAAAGTATGCCCAATATACCGATAATCTATTGCTGCTCTATGAGTTGTCAAATATAATTATACAATTCATAGTTCTGATCTTTGGCAATCAACTAAATCTCTGCCCTGAAGTTCGTTCTTGGTTGAACATGGTCATCACATGTGAAAGGTCACTTGTGCTTATACGAAATAGACATTAGCTCTGTGGCCTCTAGCATTCTTAGGTACATGAAGTCTGTAGTTGTGGTGAGTATCAATCTGTTCTTTTGCACATACCCACTGCTTATACTCCTTAAGTCAGAATCCAACGGACGATTGCAGGGTTAAACTTTTAGGAGTATGTTAAAGTACAATTCTTTGATCCCAGCAGTTGAACCTGCGAATGTTCTCTATGCTGTTATGACCATCTCGTTGGTTGCACAGAAAATCTCCACAAACTGGTCATTCTCGACACTTCCAAGTGAAATATAGATGTCTGCTGCACCATGTCTTCATCATCTCGTGGTGCTAAGCCAGCCAGCTTGTCAAACAGCTTAGAAGATCAGATGATCTTACTCCAAATTGATCCTTCCCTTCCAATGATATTTCACCTTCTCCTGTCCTCACCATTTTTTCATCTGTCATAATATAAAGAGGTTCTTGCTTCACAGTTTGACTTCAATTTGTTCTGTTATGCAGGTATCATGATCAGAGGCAACCCACAAGTGGACAAATAATGCCATAGATATATCTTATATTCATGAGCTACTACTGGTAACTCTTCGGTATCTGAAGCTAAACCCCAGATGCATCTTCTTGAGAAGGATAAGGGAAGTCATTGCCATACGTTCTGTTTCATCTAGGCTGCATTGGCATATTGGCAGTGAATTGGCTATGCGTAGTTTGTTTCCTTTTCAACCTTCTTAGTGCAGTTTTCCCTGGTGCGATTACACGAAAAAGTGCAATTCTCCACCCTTCATTCAGAGTAGATTTTTCCTCTGTAAAATTGCCCATCAACTTGGAGTTTCAAGAGTACACAGGATGTACGAGACTGTTTCGAAGGTCTGATATCATGCTGATTATGAAGAAGTTTGAAAATTTATCCAGCTTTTTTTCTCTTTTGAGTTCTTGTCTTGTTTTTTTATTTTTTTTATAGCTGTTAGAAAGTATCTGCAGACTTGAAGAAAGCGAAACAAAATGAGAGTTTGTGTGTGGAATGATAGGTTACTATGATTTATGAACTTAGATCTAAAACTACAAGGGGAAAATTTCGTTGCACGGGAACATCCAACTGAACAAGGGCCCGGCTTACGATGACGAACCATCTATTAAGGTGAAGGTTCTTGTCATAGAAATTTGTCGGAATTAGGTAGCGGTTTCTATTATATGTGGCTAGCTAATGAAGTGTGTGGTTGAATGCAATCTGAACAGACAGGTCCTACATGGCTCCCAGGACGTTAAATTTGTTCTAAATTAAATCATTCTCTGTTGTCGATTTCAATTCGAAAACATTTCAGACAAAGTGGCCTACATGGGGATAATTTTCTTGTATGTGATGAGATTTCCATGTAACACGTGATGAGATTTCCTACATGGGCGATAATAAACCGGCAATGAGGTCTTTTGAGGCACTTGCTGAGCAATATTAAATGAGAATTTTCTTTTAATAAATTCTCTCTTATTATTAACATCGCAACGAATCTTGTTTCCCTTATTTGATTGCTCAGCAACTGCCTATAGATTTTTTCGATAGGTTCTCGTAAGAAAGTTTGAAGCTGAATTTGGTTGCGGAGATGATCAATCATCGATAATCGGTGGTCGCCGTGGCTATCCTGTATTGACGGAGGCAATGTGGAACCCGACGACGAGCTGGTTGGTTGCCACTTGTTGACGGTGTTGGTTGCGCGAAAAGAGGGCGATCTCTTAATGTTGCACAACTGTCTTAGGCGCGATTCTTTCCATGTCGACTCGTCGTCGATGGCAAAATTAAGGTTGGAGCTTCCAATGATGTAGGGACTTAAGATCAACAAAGCTGGCATGATGGCCAGTGCAGACGATGATTAAAGCCTAAAGCGCTACTCATTTGATGCAATCATCCAGCACTTTGGAGCCCATTTTTCAGATGAGAATCGTCGCAACGTGGCCAACAAAAGTCGCTATATTCCTCAACAAAGTCACGAAGGAAGATGACTCTTTTGCCAATAGATTGGAACCTCCTCTGACTCCATTGGCAATTATTCGTTCATAGGTCCCCACCAGTCATATTATTATTAGATGAGATGGACGACGTTGGATCTAGGATTAATGACCTATTGGAGCGAGATTGGGGGAAGAGCCTGCATGTAATTATACATTTGGTTTTGACTTAGTTATTATGATCATGTGCCGACATGTGGAACCTCCTATCCATGGCCTGGACTTTAGGCACCAAAATGAAAAATAAAAATAAAAATAAAAAATCATATATTTATTTTATTGATAAAGCCCATTTGGCCTCTTGATGGGGGCAATCGAGAATAACTTATTAGCCAAATCCTTCAATATGAACTTATTCCGCATCTCCACTCCAATGTCCAAATTTGAGGTAGCAAGCATTAAATAGGGACCCAATCCCGTTATAAAAAAAACTTAATAAAAAAATGGGATAGTTACCTATTTAATCATAAAATTTTCAATTTTGTTAATGCAGTCCTAAATTTTTGTGCATAATTTCGATTGCCGTCGGAGATCGCCAACATTGCGATCGATATGCAGCGTGCCACTAGGAAGGCCGGCAATAACTGGATGTCACGTCAACAATTTTCAGCTACAGTTGACCGAAGCGATTACATTAAAATTTCGCGCAAATGTTTAGAACTGCATTGATTAGATTGAAAAGTTTGGGAATGAATTGACATTCGTGCAACGGGTCTAGGACTAACTTTGTAATCATCCTAAAAGAAATTGGTATTTGGGTCTCGCTTAACTTGGCTACTTAGGGAATAAAAATGAAAAAAAAAAA
>BCNH02000001.1:20314113-20347269 GCA_001662345.2 Metrosideros polymorpha var. glaberrima
TGGAGCCTTAGAATGAACATCGCGTTTTGACTTTTGCTGGACCGTAGTGGTGCTATGCACTACTTTTGATTTATTTCGAAATAATCCACGAATCTCCGGTGCACTTATTTTGATTATTTCTCAATTGGTCCTTTTCTTTTCGCAGACCAAGATGAGTCCATGCGATTGTTTTACATGGTCCGTGGGACTAAGATGGTCGCTCTTGAGGAAAAGACTCCCAAGCAGGATCATGTCCAAAATATGAGCATCGTGAAGAGGACGAGATTTCGGGTCCGTAGGTGAAGATTGGTGAGGCTGAATGTTCGGTCCTACCGTGTTGTCAAAAAGAAAATCTCACCTTATTTATCCTACCGACCCACGTAGCGAGATTGATATTCTATCTACAAAATATTGGGACCAAAATTGTTTTACCTCTCCACCAAACACAAATACATATTATTTGCGGATCCTTTTCTTCGCTAACACGGTGAACATATATAGTTTGCTATCCTTTTGTTCACTTTAATTAATACCTCATTTGATTACAAACTCCCGCTAGTGAGCCCGACGCTAGTAAACAGATATAGATTACCTGAACAAATATGAACGTGGTCACTCCCACAGTTCAGTGGGCTCGTGCATATTTTCTTTTCTGGTGCGCCATTGGCCTGTGTATCGTTTCGCTCTGTTTTAGCCAGTGTTTGCCCTAATGCTTTGTAGTCCTTTTGGTCTCGTGGTCTTTTGGGTTGCCTTTAAGCTAAAAGCAATTTACGTAATTTGACATTTAGCGTAAATTAGGAAATTACCTAGATCCGTTTATCAACTCAAACAACGATTGGTGGCGAGGGGGCGTGCGGATTCCGCCATTGTCGCGTTATGCAAGCTTTAAATGTTTGATACACAGAGGGAAAGTTATACTGAGTGGAGAATGCTCAGAGAAAGAGAGATGCCATAATTAACGCCATTGTCATGTTATGCTAAAGAATCGTGGCTACTTTATGTTATTAGAGGCAAAATATTTGACACTGATTTGTTTGTTTCGTGAAAAATCTTTTCCTCATTTTTTGGCGTTTGAATCGTTTAGAAGAATGAGTCAGCATAAAAATTTATGCTTAAATTTAGGAAAATGATTTCATTTTTTAAAAATCGAAAATCATTTTTCGAAATATAACTAGGTACGTCGCTTGGACTAAAAACTCTACACTTAGGCACATGAACCCTAGCATTTGTTCTCGGGTCCACGGAGTTTAGGATCGGTCCTCGGCACCTGGGCCGAGTCCATCAAGGCCAAATCATAAATATACGAATTAAAAATGGATAATAATCTACCGCTATCTGCTCATTTCGCGAAAAATGAATGATCTAGAAACTATTTCCATAAAAAATCATCGCTCATACCGTTTGAAACAATCGGTTGATGAAAAATGTTTTAAATCGATAACAATTTATGTGTTAACATTTTTTAGGAAGATAAAAGTATTTTTCGCATTTTCATTTTTCATAAGCGATACAAGCGATCAGGGAAATATTTTCAGAGTCATTCACCTTTTCGCGAAATAAACGGAGCCAAAAAAGCTTCATAAGCGAATAATCGATCTCTAGGGACAACTCGTTATGTCTCAAACTCTCAAACGTGTCGGTAAGGCTATCAACGGTTCATTTTAAGCTTACTAGCTCTTTCAAAAATCGTACAGCATTGAAAGAAGTCGGTTCCTTTTTTTCGACGGGACAGCAGAGCCGTCCATTCCAAGCTAGAGCGAATCTGATTTAAGTTACCATCAAACGGCAGCGTCGCGACGAACCCTAACAAAACCATCCTTTCCAAGATCAAAAGGGGAAAAAGAGACGTGAACGGTTTGTAGTATAGAACCCGATCCCTTTCAGCACAGAATATATACCTTGAAAAAAAATAAAAATTGAACAGCATATTGGATCTCAGTTTGTACTTTTGTGCACGTGCCTTGCATTTTGCAAATTGCAACATCCCTTTTGCCTGCACCATTCATGAGTGGGACCAAAATCCTCAATCAATCGTGCCCAAAGGGTTGCGTGCGCTTCCTTCCCTGTCGTTCTTGAGTTGATTCTTGCACGTGGGGGAAGTGTGTAAAGACTGGAACCAGAGTGGGAGTAGTGTTGCGGAAGAAGTTCAAGAATACTGCTCGAGTCCCAAGAGCTACCTTAACTGTCGGATGTTAGGCAGGTTAGAAGTTGAGTGAAGCAGCGAACTGCTTAATTAAGGTTAAAAAAAACATAATTAATGGTAAAACATTTATATATATACACACACCGCAAAATGCATCTTCTTACATATAGACATACACACATACATACATACATTCTTGTATTGTCAGCAATCTATATGGAGAATTTGAGTTTTATTTAGGGTTTACCTAGTTGGTAAAACATGACAAATGCATTCTTTGGAAAAATTATGTCTTCAAGATCCTTTTTCCGCAAGATGGTCTCATATTATATGTACCCCAAAAAAAAAAAAAAGATGTGATTACGATCGTTTGCTTGAATCATAAAAAAAAATAAAAATTAGCTGCAATCCATTGACTGTGTCATTACATAGTGGATTTTGTTGGCGAGGATGTTGGAAAACTCATGGTTTAGTTCACTTGAGTGCTCCACAGAGCTCGAATGCCCACGAACAAATACCTACGTACGTATACACATGTTGTGTAGGTGTCATTACATGTGTTATGCGTTTTGGCCCTTGTCTCTTTTCTCAAAGGCTAGAAAAACCAAAGTCACGCAAGCCATGATTATTCCACTGAAAATTGTAGGGTTCCACATAAAATGCAATGAGAAGAGATGTATACCACTCTTGATTGAAGGATGTCTGTTCCCACAAAACAAGTTCGCTTTGTACTCTTGCGTAGTTTAAAATATCTCGCATTGCTTAATTACGTAATTTATATATTTTTCATGTATATGTGATTCTCTCTGTCTATCGATTTAAATTTTTGGATTAAATGTTCTATCACGGTATAAAAGTCGAATCTTGCGATTTGAGTTTTTGAGTCGGATGATTTGCATTGTAGCTTCCACCAGAGATCCTATGTTTACTTAGGCCGCGGCACGAGAATCTCTGAGTATCCGCGGGGGTGATTGATGGGACAAAAGTCATCGTCATCTTCCACAGATCCCAATGGATGATTCATGGGAGATGTGAGGGGCGAAGAAGAGGGCGTGAGAGAGAAATAGGAGGGAGAGAGAAGAAGAACGGGAGCCACGTGAGTGACAGGCGGTCAAACGACGGTGCCCACCCAGCCCCATCGCTCCCACCAGCCGCAATCTTGGAATCCCACTTGGCCCCAGCTCACTCCGGTCGTAACGTGCGCCGTTATCTCTCTGCTGCTGTATTTGTATGAGCATGTAGGCAGATACAAGATACACATGCATACATGACTCCAAGGCTTGAAAGATACTGGCATGAGCTGCCAAAAACAGATGGGCAATAGTTCACTATATGTAGAGTTCTCCATGGTAATCATACGCATGAACTGATTCGAGGCTATGCTAATTTGCATAGTGTGCGTATTTGTTGCCCCTTCGCTTAGACCACCGGAATAATAAGAAAGACTTCTCTGAACGGCGTTATGATCTGTGGATTATGAAAATATTGAAGTTTGCATGTGGTTGGTATTTATAACCTATCAATTTTAGGTTTTGGAGAAAGTTTCTCTCAATCGGAAGTGATCAAGAAATATAGCCTATTAGAACTATAGTTCTACATTGTCTTTCACTCAAGCCGCTAGTGTAATGCTACAAATACAAAAGTCTATCTAGAGAAATTATTTATAAAATGATGTAACAGAATATTGTCGTGTATTTGAAAAGCGAGTTGTATTCGAACACTCAATAATATAAAGCCACATCACTATTTCAATCAATTTGAAATTCTCTGACATTATTCAAGCGATCACTTACTTTGGACCAATTATTTACCCCTCTCTCTCTCTCTCTCTCTCTCTCTCTCTCTCAGTGCTATCCTTTCACTAGAACGAAGGCAACCGCAGCAAAAGCTCCCATCTGAAACTTCTTTCAACACTACTGGCTTCAACACACACCTCTCTCCCTCTACTCTTTCTTCTAATTCAACTTATAATTAGCAGCTCCTGTCTTTCCACCATGTCTGAAGGCAACAGCAATCCTTTCAACAGCTTCGATCCTTTCAACTACAGTTTCTCAGCCTTCCCTACCTCTAACGCTAGTAACAATCCCTTCTTCCACAACAATCACCCTCAGCAACACCACCTGCTACACGCTACACAAGATCATTCAGAAGCTCCCTCGAACTCCACCTTCAGAGCCTTCTTAGATGGTTCCGTGGATTACAACACTCTCTCAAGATCCTTCGACATGTCTTGTTGCTCATCCTCTGAAGTAGTTAGCACTGAAGGTTCGAGAAAGGGTGGATCAATCTTGAGCGAGAACAACAACCAGTCGACCCCTAATAATTCTTCATCGGCCCTGTCTTCATCATCCGAAGAGATGGCGGCGGTCGGATCGGAAGACAAAGACAAGGGCAAGATCATCCAAGATGAGCAATCAACAGGATGTCATGAAGATCATGACCAAGAAAAGAAGTCTAAAAAAGGGTGAGTTTTGAGTCTGGTCCATCTCATACTTGCTTATCTTTAGCAGATCTAGTCCCAATTGGATTCTGGGTGTGAGAAAGTGTTCCCCAATTTTTCAAAGCAAGAAATTCATAATTTTTCCGTCAGGGTCAGAATATATATCCACACGTTTTTTTTTCATTTTTGTGTTTTCAACTGGTTTTGGTCGGCAATACATGTTCACAACATCCAAATGAAACGAAGTTGTAGGCCGATCTTGATTTTCTCTTTATTGACTATTTAATTAAAAAAAAAATGAAAGAATCAAATCCAGTGTGCGAATCTCCATCAATTTCTGCGGATCTCAAGGTGGAGAAGGACGGAAGCTATAGAAACCCTAGTTTGTGTGCTCAAGCTGCTGTTTAATGACAGCGAAAGCTAAAATGAGAATCCATCAAGAAAAATTCATAACTTGGTCAGTAGAACTCAGCAATGTGCAACACTTGTTAGATCTGATAACTATCAGTTTGCCTAATTAACTCTGCAGGGACAAAGTAACAAAGAAAGAGAAGCGCCCGAGGCAGCCTCGGTTTGCTTTCTTGACGAAGAGCGAGATTGATAATCTTGAAGACGGATATAGGTGGAGAAAATATGGACAAAAGGCAGTAAAAAATAGCCCTTACCCAAGGTATGACTTCAGGTCCAATTCATTTGCTGTCTCTCATCATGCGAAGATGTTAAACGTTACATTTCTACATCGACATTTGTACGCATATCTTCGTGAACACTCGTATCTCCAACATCATTCTTGAAAAAGAAGAGAGCCAACTTCTTTACCTTCAGTACATAGTCCATCGTTCCTTTAGTACTTAGTTTCAGGGAAGCACAATTCATGACCTCGATTGCGCATTCAGGTATGTATATTTTCCGCCTTGCTAGAGTAGGGATCTCGAGGCGAATTAAATTATATCTTAGGGTACTTCTTGTTCACAAGTTTTCTACCTTCTCTTGTTCTTTGTAAAAGCTGTAATCTGAATAAGGAGTGCTTTTTTTGGATTAATACTTGGTCGCCATTTTGAAGCCGTTCAGGAGTATTCGAATTGATTATTCCTATCATGACGGAATATTACCTACCTTTTACTGTGATTGAAACCATTGCCTAACGATTGGAAGTAACCATAAATTGTTAAAGAGGGAACTTAAGGATTGATCGTCGAACATCGACATACGAGTGGGAGTGAGTCTTTTTGTTGGTACTCGTTTGTATTGACTCGTTCATTGACCTTAAATCTAAAAACTGTGTGAGAACTAAGGTACCTAGCTAGGTATATCAGCACAAGACAGCCTAAAACTATATCGCTTGTTGGGAAATGATTAGAATGAGAATTTACAGTAAATGTTATGATTCGTCGTGACCCCCCAATAATCTCTTCGAATTCTTCGACAATTGCAGAAGTTACTACAGGTGCACTAGCCAAGGATGCATGGTGAAGAAGCGAGTCGAGAGATCGTTCGAAGACCCCTCGATTGTGGTCACAACATACGAAGGCCAACATAATCATCACAGCCCCGCGACTTTTCGGGCTAACAACTTTGCGGGGATGTTAATGCCTCCGAATTCCCAATCAACAGGTCTTATGGAGCCTCCTTACTTTCAACCAGAGCTATTGGCTCAGTTACTCCATATGGAAAACAATCGCCAAGACGACCCAATGTCCAAAATCTACCAAAACTTGGACCCCGAACTCCAATTCCGACTTCCTTGAGAATCTATATTTTTCTGTATCGAGCTGCGAGTGCATCGGTCGCAGAGAGAGCACCATCGAGAGACTCCTATCTCATGTTGCTTTGTAATTGTATTGCATTATTATTGACATACTAATGTGCCTATATTATGCCTATGTAAAGTAGTCCATTGTTGTATGTTCTTGAGCTGTGGTTGACATGGTGAAAAACCAGCTTCTGATGCTGTAGAGAAGAAAGCGGAATCGCCTGTCGTCTCTTACAAACGAGAGAAAGAAGTCGGTCGGACGTTTCTCGTTCTTGAATTATCTTGAGAAATTGTCACGCATATATCTGTTGCCTCCTCTTTACCATTGAAATGCACAGCTTTTCCGGGTATCCTGTCATATGAAAAATGATTATTTCATCTATGATCCAATTCGTACGACATGTTAGTTCACTTAATTACGCCTTAATATGCTGAGGCCCCACTAATCATACACGGGCCAAAGCAGGAAGAACAATTGCGAATGGCTAGATAACTATTGACACGGCACACACAAATATATATCTGATAGAAAAAGAAAAAAAAAACTGGACTAACAAATAAATTGTTAGAGATTGGCATTACATGGATATTTTCAGTCAATCTATAAAAAAATCTAAGTTCACAGATGAAGCTTGCATTTCATATGGATCTATTCATTGACGCTGATTGACGGATCATCGACCGCGTTATCACAATATGCTCTTCTTGTAATCATGCTTCATTGACGTGTAAATTAATTGATTCCCTTAATCAATCGATTGATTATATGTATATAGGCTACGCACACCGTATGAATCTTCAATTTGATGCTTAATCAATGGCTTGTTAGCTGGCAGCTAAATTAATTCTTGGTCACATAAGAATATAGACAGCTGAGGTTTGGTATCAGGAACATTTTGAATGATTTTGTTAATGTACATCTTCACCGCTCTAGAATTATAGACCGACACCCTTAAAGTAAAACTTCTAATTGGTCTACTTGTGACATCCCAAGTTCATATTAGATGGGAGAGAGTTGATAAGTCAACACCTACCGTCAAATGGTCACCACCTTGTATGGTTGCTCAGAATAACTTTTTTAAAGCTCGATCCACGCGAAATGCGCTATCTTAGCTGGAAAAAGGGTAAGTTGATGACATGTGTACATCTTTTTGTCAACAAAAATGCCTAACTTTATCAGTAAAGAGACATAAGCCAACCAATCCATATGCATATACATGTCTGTGTAACGTATGCTGCCAATAAGTCAACGGATTAACTTCTATGCAACGCTGGCAAAGAAAAAAGCGTGTGCTCTATATGTGCGTGGAAAATGGGAAAAAATTTGTAAGGGCGATTTGATGTACTTTGGGAAAGGAAAATATAAATTTTATAGGATGAGCAAGATCTGATTTATGGGTAGAATTTACCAGAATAATATGATTGTTACATGGGAAAAAGCCACAAAAAACTCCAAACTGTGCTCACCGACTCGTGACACGTTTACCCTAAACTCTTTTATGTGACATTAAAAATCTCAAACTTGTACCCGTGTGACATATTTACCTTTTGTCAAAATTCTGTCAATGAGGACCATTAAAATTTTGTCTAAATTGACGCTGAAAAGCAAACGTTGTTGATATGATGCTCACGTGACTTAAATAAAATAAAAACAACATTATTTGAACTGAAAAATCATCTGACGAAACCTTGATGAAGGTAAATGTGTCACACAGGTTACAAGTTTAGGGTTTTTATGTCATAAGAAAAAGTTTAGGGTAAATGTGTCACAATGAGCATAGTTTGACCTTTTTAATGTCACAAAAAAAAAAGTTTACGGTAAATGTTGTGCAATGAACATATTTTTGGGGATTTTTTTGTGACTTTTTTCGTTGTTATATTGGCTTTTTATTAAAGTATCATTTTGTCTATGGTCTATTAATAGTAGCCATCTACATTATTGAAACTTTCCAATGAAAAAGTTGAGGTTAAACTGAAAGTTGTTTTGGAGTTGCTAGAGGGCTGCAATGCATTCCACCATTGTCACGTTATGCAAGCTTTAAATGTTTGATATACAGAGGGCAAGTTATACTGAGTGAAGAACGATGATCTCAACTCAGAGAGAGAGAGAGAGAGAGAGAGAGAGAGAGAGAGAGAGAGAGAGAGAGAGGGATGCCACAATTAAAAATATTTAAATTTTATATGGACAGTAATTAAAGTTGAACTAGTATTATCTCGATCCTGCATTGCTCTTTTCTATCATTTATTCATATAATCATATTCAACAAATTTGACTGTCTTTTCCCATATTATTAAACAAGAACAGACTCTCAGCAAGTTCATCACCTATTGTTAATCTTAATTATAAGACGAAAGAAATAGTGCCCCACATCAAACAAGCGCTTCATGAGCACCATGTCATCCAACAGCAAGGTGGGGATCGCGTCGCCGTCCCCAGTCGCAAACCTCCGGAACGCATATGCGCATGCTATCAAGCTCCGCCTTGAGTTCTTCATATTCACGAACGCATCCTTGTAATCCGATCCCTCCACCATCGAGACCGCGTCGCTGAGGTTGTTCGACGCCGCGAAGAGCATGTTACTGCAGACCTTGAGCGCTTTCTTTACCCCCGCGGACGTGGCGGTCTGCGAGAGCTCGTCGGCATGTTCATGGCCGTAAACAGCCTGACTGTACATGCAGAAGAGGACCGAGTATGTGAGGTCCGGAATGTCCTCGGTGGGGTCCGACAGCACGCAGTTCTTGCAGGCATCGAGCTCTAGGGTTTGGCTGCACAGGTTCTGAATGAAAGACGTGGCGTCGGCCTTCACGAAAGCCGAGGGCCTCCGAGAGAGCTGGAGGGAGAACAGGAAGAGGGAGAACGTGGTGAAGAGATGAGTAGAGTTGAAGGAAGTCATCGTTTTGAGTTGATGATTCTGTTTGTCTATCCATGTTGAAGGAGAAATGGTGGGGTGGAGGATGATCTTTATGAGGAAGGAGATCATATTTTGTTAAACATTAATTAGACCGTGTGATTGCTTCCGTTTAGAGAGGTGCATGGCTATGAGGGAGTGCTTTGCTCGATCATCGTGGAAACAGCTGTGCGTGTCTTAACATGGTATGATACGACAACTTCTTATGTTTACTTTCAATATTACCAAATTAGAAAATGTCGTATATTAGGTAGTTTAAGGATAGGATCAAACTAGGGTACTGACGTCATGTTCTTCTATTTAAGATAATCATCTTCGTCAATTGCAAAACCTCATTCCTAGCCCTAATCCCAGAACATTTCACTACTTACTTTGTCTTTTCAGAAGTTCATCCCACTTTTTACATCTTTTCTTGAGTGCCTACTGGCAGAAGAGTGCTCACAGATGTATGCGCAGAAAATGGACAGAAAAGTAATGAAGGAAAATAAAATGCGACCTGGGTCATTTCAATTAGAAAATGGATTTAAGATTTTTTTTTTCTTTTTTTGCTAAGCAAAAATGGATTTGAATTTGCAGAATGGAAGAGACGAATTTATATATAACCGATGAGAAATATATGGGATGAGATGAGAGCCGTGTTAGTCCTTTACCCTCTTATTATTCAATTGTCATCTAATAGTCCGACCAATAAATAAAAATAAATAGAAGCTTTTGTTTTCAGAAGAGTGATCTACCTAAATGCCTCGCTTAGAATCATGTTAAAAAGGATGTTAACATAGACTCCTCATGAACATAGTGTTTTGACTTTTGATAGTGCCGTGCACTTATTTTTATGATTTCTCAATTGGTACTTTTCTTTTCGCAAATCATCTTTCGGATGTAGTTATATCTACCGCATTTTATCGGCAATTCATGACCTCAATTTGGCATTTGAGTATGTATATTTTCTGCCTTGCCAGAGCATGGATCTCGAAGGCACTTTTTGTTTACATGGTTTCTACCTTCTCGCATTCTTTGTAAAAGTAATCTGAATAATGAGTGCTTTTTGGATCAATACTTGATCGACATTTTGAAGCCGTCGAGGAGTAGTCAAATTGATTATTTCTATCATGGCGGGATATGACCTACCTTTTACTGTGATTCAAACGATTGCCTTACGATTGGAAGTAACCACAAGTTATTTAAGAGGGAACTTAAGGATTGATCGTCGTGCATTGACGTACGAGCGGGCATGAGTCTCTTTGTTGGTACTCTTTTGTAATGACTCTTTAACTGACATTAAATCTAGAAACTGTGTGAGAAGTAAGTTGCCCAGCTAGGTACATTAGCACAAGACAGCCTAAAACTATATCGCTTGTTGGGAAATGATTAGAATGGGATTTTACGATAAGTGCTATGAGTCGTCATGACCCCCCAATAACCTTTTTGAAATTTTCAACAATTGCAGAAGTTACTACAGGTGCACTAGCCAAGGATGCACGGTGAAGAAGCGAGTCACGAGATCGCACCAAGATTCCACGATCGTGGTCACAACATACGGATGTAAGTCGCGAAAACGGCACCCCAAGATCTTTATAGCTAAAATCTAGAACACGGTAATGGATTAAAAAGAATTTGCGCACCTAATTTGGAATCCATCGTTCTCGATGCGAAATAGTGATGATCCCTCAAATGCTTCTCATCTATTGCCCTTTGTATCACTGGCTTAATGAGTCCGCCCCTCACGCATTACATTATGTTACTGCACCTTATGCTGACGTGAAAATTAATTGGTTGCCCTAATCAATCGATTGACTATGAATCTTCAATTTGATACCTAATCATGGCCTGTTAACTGGCAGCTAATTTAATCCTTTGGTCACATAAGGAAGTGGATGGCTGATGTTAGGTACTAGGAAAATTTTGACTTCATGATTTTGTTAGAATACATCTCCGCAGTTCTAGAATCATAGACTAACGCCCTTTTGTATTGTTACTCACTGTAAATTTTAAAGAGCTCGATCCTCGCGAAACGAGTCAAGTCGTTGTACTATCTTAGCTAGAAAAAGTAAATTGATCAATTATAGAGAACTTTTTGTCAATAAAAACGCCTAAGTTTATCAGTAAAGCGACATAAGCCAACAAATCCATATGCATATACATGTATATATTATGTATGCTGCCAATAAGTCAACCGATTAACTTCTATGCAACGCTAGCAAAGAAAAAAGCGCGTGCTCTATATGTGCGTGGAACATGGGAAAATTTGTGACGGCGATTTCATGTACTTTGGGAAAGGAAAATCAAAATTTTATAGGATGAGCCAGATCTGATTTATTTGTAGAATTTACCAGAATGATATGATTGTTATATTGGCTTTTTATTGAATTATCATTTTGTCTATGGTCTAATAATATATGGTTATTATTCAGTTTAGTAGCCATGTCTTTTCCCATATTATTAAACAAGAACAGACTCCAGCATGTTCATCACCTATTATTAATCGTAATTATAGGACGAAGGAAACAATGCCCCACATCAAACAAGCGTTTCATGAGCACCATGTCATCCATCAGCAAGGTCGGCATCGCGTCGCCAACCCATGTCGTGAACCTCCAGAACGCATACGCGCACGAGATCAAGCCCCGCCTCGAGTTCTTCATATTCACAAACGTGTCCTTGTACTCCGATCCCTCCACTATCGAGAGCGCGTCGCGAAGAGCAAGTACCCGCAGACCTTGAGCGCACGCTTTACCCCCGCGAGAGCTCGTCGGCGTGCTCATGGCCGTAAACAGCCTGAGTGTACATGCAGAAGAGGACCGAGTATATAAGCTCTGGAATGTCTCCGGTGGGCTCCGACAACACGCAGTTCTTGCAGGCGTCGAGCTCTAGGGTTTGGCTGAAGGAGAAATGGTGGGGTTGGAGACAATCTTTAAGAGGAAGAAGATCAGATTTTGTTGAACATCAATTAGAACGTGCGATTGCTTCTTTCCCAGTTTAGAGCGGTGTATGAGGGGGAGTTCTTTGCTTGGTCATTATGAAACGGCCGCGTGTTTTTCCAAGATGGTATGATACAAAAACTTCTACTTCGCTCACAAATTTACCAAATTAGAAAAAAGCCATTTATAATATAGTAAACATAAGCTGAATGCAAGCTAGTCACTTTCGAGCACGAGTGATTCGATTGTCATTTAATATATTATACTAAGACTATGATTTCAATTTTACCCGCCCTGCCTGATGCTCGGTGCAGCCCCTACCCGCGATTCCATGTCTGAAAATATGGAGATTTCTAATATTAACCTAGTTCCTTTATAATAAGTTGTGCTACTTTGGAAATATAAAGTTTCTTATTCTCAGTATAGCTTCCGATATGAACAAGATATTTCCCATGATTTATTCCATTTTCTCATCAACTCTTATCACGAAAATTTTCTGACCTGAATTTTATGCTAATAGACCTAAGAATTCCACTTTCATAATTTTTTCGCCCATAAATTATTCATTTGACTTGCAAATTTTTTCCATAGATTATTACATAGGTTAAATTATATTTGTTAGTATTAGAAGCCGTTTCCGGCTATCGTTCCCCTCCCAAGTGGTATAATATATAATCTTTAAGCTTGGAATTATCGAGCAAACAGGTAGGGTGGAGAAATCCATAGACCTGCCAGGGTTGGGAATGAGGTGCTTGAGCACGGGGCGGGGATGGGGATGCAACCGCAACCCGTCCTACCTCATTGTCATCCCTTGCTAAAACTAACTTTCAGTGCATTTAATGTGGATGTTCATTAATAAACGTGTTTTTTTCTTCCTATAGAAGTTTAATAAAGAACATTTGAAATATTGAATTTTAAGATACATACGTAAATCTATATTATTATAGATTACAATGCATTGGGGGGAAATTTTTCCTAATTTCACAATTTTTTTTAACTCAAAAGCAATGCATAAGTCTTTTCTTTAAAAATTCCGTTATTTTTCCACAAATGTAGGAGTATAAGAGAAGATAATTGCATATCTAAATAGGTAGTCGAATATAGTAATACTGTAATCTTTCATAAGCGGTAAAATCCATTATGTCCATAATTCTTTTTCTGTCACGATTGACAATATACATGGTAAAAAATCAACTCTACTATACACAGTAGTACTTGTTATACTATTTTCAATTCTTCGTATCGGTTGAATGTATCTTACACGAAATGATTTTTTTTTACTTTTTTTATAATTATATCTCTATGTCATAATGATCTGGGTGGATTGATTTCTTAAAGATGTATAATATTATTTCCCTATGTTATGTAATCCCCCTTTCTAAAAAGCCGATGCAATCCTTCATATTCCACGACTCTTCGTTTATTCCCTATTTTTAGATTCGTATTCCCACCACCCCGCAATTTCCATAAAAGAAAATAAAAAAAATCTCATCAGATCTTTTCCTCTATTACCAATTTTCCAAAATAGCATGAGAAATTTTCACTTCAAGTTCTTCTTTTTTTATTTTTATCTACTGTTGGTAAAAGTGAACACGTCACGTTTCGATAGGTTTTCTTTGACCTAGAAAAGGATGTCCATTTGCCATGAAAGAGCTCCGGTCGATAGAGATTTGATGAAATGTTAACCATACAAAGTCGGAAAAATACGTCAGATTAACTCTCCTCATAGTCACGTACCTAATGTAGCTCTCTCTAGTTTCTATATGATTTGCGAGAGATTTCGCTAATCATGCTAGTAAATGCGGTAGACAAAATCTCAATATTCGGAAGCATCGTTGCTTTATTTTCTTCATTCATAGACGTTTTTCAAAAAATAAAAAATAAAAGGCTCGCGCTATATTCGCCCCTCAAATAACTTTCGATACGCCCAACAGTTAAAATGGTCCAGAATATTTCTGAGGAGGACCTCATTAATGGTAAGATTGATGACAGAGGAAAAACATACATTTAATGAGGATCAATCGATCTCAGAAATTGTATTCACCGTTCATTTTTTTACGAGAATCCTTTTAAAAAGAAAAATTGGAGTATTTTAATAAACTTAGCGATTGAAATTATATTTTAAAAGAATGTTAATAAAGTTATTATGTCGAGCAATTATTTAAAATCTCTCTCTTAAGTTAAAATACTAATTACTTCCTTTCATATACAATATCTGGTTCAAATTCTTCATTGAGTGGAATTCTTTGGTTAAAGTTATGAAATTTTTATGATTATAAATCCAGAGCTCGTGATCGATAATGCCGGCTCTGCTCTCTTTGAAGATATCGAAAGACTGTTGAGCTCTCACTTTGAGTTCAAAGTGCAACAAAAATTTTGGGGAAAAAAAAACCTTGACTTGCTAATCTTACAATCGGTAAGCGCTTGGACATTAGATTTTTTATTGCCTCCTAGAAAGTTATTTCATGTTTTAGTAGATGATAAAATAGGGACAGTGGACTTACGACGTTAGATTTTTGTACTTGGCTTTAACCCTCTTTTCATTAAATAAATAAAAAAAGAGAGAGAGGATATGTTAATTAACAAATATTACCAAATACAAACTTAGTGCAGGAAATCCTTCATAAAATTCAGCTTAAGCACATAACAAGTATAAGAGAGAATGAAATTTGCGAAAAAAAAGAAAGAAAAAGAACACGGAAAATAACAAGAGGTGACAGATTAAAACAGCGCCGTTGGATCAATCCAATGGTCTTATATTTTTCCGATAATGTGCGGCTCTTGCGTTTCTAATAAATAACAAGTTTCACCATTTCGACTTGTGATCCCAATCAATCAGTCCTCTCGAGGCTGTTTGCATCGACTCAAATAGGTCGGGGCATGTGTTGCAATCATTTCACGGCGCGGAATCAAAGCGAGCCAAATGAGAATATAAACGCAACATTACAGCGTGGCACAAGCTTTCCGTTGCAGCTGTCCCGCTCAGCCAAACTTGTATTAAAATCAAACTAATTAGTCAATCAACTAATAATCACGCTAATCTCTCAACCAGTAAAATTTTCAACTGCACGTCGTGACGGGAGATTCGGTTCAAACCGAAACGCTCCGAGGTTGAATAGACACTCTTGATTTTCGTCTGTGCTTTTCTTTTTCGTTTTTTATTTTATTTTATAATTTTATGAATTTCGGGTGCGCAGAATTTCAGCGTCTCCGTCCGAAACGCTGAAAGGGACAGCAGAAAATGACGTCATAAATGTATCATTCCGAGGGAGGAGCGGCCCAGCTCCGGTCCAGCTCAGCTCAGTCGATGGTGTCAGGCGCAGGCAGTCACCTTTTTCCATGCTCCCCTCCCACGACCAATAATTGCGGCAGGAAGATTCCCGTCCCACGTAGGCGTGACGCCAGCAAGGCCCTCTTCCCATTGATGGGGGATTATTCTGTACATTATTCTTCTTTCGCGCGCACAAAAAAAAAATAATAGTAAAAAAAAAAAAAAGCAGACGACCGTTGGATGTCGAGAGTCAAAAGCTGACACCGAGCCACCCCCCACCTTCTGGTTTCAACTTTTGCGGCCACGTTCTGCAATCCCAAGTTCATGGTGCCCCAGAAGAAAGGAAGCAGAGAAAAGATGGAGCCGTTTCAATCCCTCTGGTTTCTTCAAGAAACGTGCCTTGTGATTAGAATTTAGAAAGATATAGCTCAAGACTGATGGAGATTGAGCCAAGAGAATGAGTTGAAGCCTTTTAGGCTCAATACTTCCCGCGAAACGAAATGATTCGGAATTTTTTGTTCGCCGGTTCTGATTTTTCTTTGTATGTTTCGATCGGAACCGTCTAGAACACGATGCATCAGAAAGAACAGGAACAAGACTAGGGGGGGCTGCAATATCTGTACGAGTCGTGGTGGTGCAAAAATGGGGGCACTCGATTTAGGACATGAAGGAATAATTACATGAGGGAGGGAGGGGGGGAGGGAAGGAGGGAGGATTTGTTTATTGAAGGGAATGAGGAGACCTGTATGTATTCCTGTTACTTTGCCAATGAGCGGACTTGGATGTCACACCAGTGCCCAGAAAACCATTGTGATCCGAAAAAACCCAGAAGAACAATTTCGACAAAATCGGCACTACTACGGTCGCCATCTGTACAATCTCTTTCTCTCGGGAGCCGGAGGCAAATATTTCAATTGTTCCATAACTGTGTCGAAGGAAGTAGCGACAAAACCAAAGTAGAAATCTCAGCTTCATTAACCGAATGAACCATCTCCCACCGTTGCGTATAGGAGGAGCTCGAGGGGCAGCAAAGAAGAGTTTTCAATCTCTATGTACCGATGTGTCGGAAGGCTTTTCATCTAACCGGGTCAATAAGCAATTAGGAATCCATACTGTCAGCTCTACGCCTGAGTTATCTCGATTTTATGGCTCTCCGGATTGGCTTGGCTCTCCACATCAGCTGAGCCAGGAGCTTCTTCTGTCGACTCGATATCCATGCTGGCTGTGCGGCTCTTTCTGTTTCTTCGATCCTGAAAAAAAAAAATCAAGTGACATCTCTGAGGCCACACTTTGGATTTGATTCTGAAGGATAGGCAATATATATATGCAGTTAACAAGTAGATGACTTCCAAAAAACCTACACACCTCACGAAACGGATACTCGTCAGCTTCGAGCATTCGCACGACCTGAGTCATTTTTGGTCTCTTATCTCCTTCGGGATCAACACATCTGAGGGCAACCAACAGGGCACGCTTCAAAGCACGCGTTGCTGGTTTAACTTCAAGGGTCGGGTCCACGACTTCTTCTGCTCTCCTGGTTCCTACCATCACCTTCAGCCACTCAACGAGATTTACCTGACACGAGCAGTAGCACATTTGAAGAGATTATGAGTAAGCGCTCATTGTGTGAATGAGCGCTATTACATTAACTTGACAATCACAGGAAACTATCATAGTGGCAAACCACACTGAAGTTTTATCAGCTTTATACAGCATCAGAGCAGGAAGAGAGCTTCAGCAGAGATATCACAAGTAATTTTTGTCGACAATTCGGTACCTCATTAGCCGGTCGACCATAGTCCACTGGATCCCTGCCAGTGATTGCTTCAAGCAAGAGGACACCAAAGCTGTAAACGTCACTCTTCTCATTCAGCATTCCTGTGTTGGCATACTCTGGAGCCACATATCTGTAATTCATATGGAAGGTACGAGGTCAAAAATCCAATTCCCTGGCTGTACTATCATTCAGGCAAACTCCACAAGGCAGACAAGACAAGATCAAGACATACCCAAATGTTCCCATCACTCGGGTTGTAATGTGACTTTCTCCTGATCCCAACAGCTTAGCCAATCCAAAGTCAGACACCTTGGCATTGAAATCATCATCCATCAAAATGTTGCTCGACTTGATGTCCCGGTGAACAACCTTGGGTTCTATTGCTTCATGCAAATACGCAAGCCTGAAAGGCAGTACAACTTCTTTCAGTCTTCCACTAAATATTAGGCAGCATCTATTATAGTTGAAAACTAAAGCAACTTAATGGAGGACCAATGATCCTGACAACTGACAAATCAACTTTATCCTCATTGCGGAGGTCGATACAAAAAGGCGTCACAAACCATGAAACAAATTGGTGGAAGAGAGATGATTTTGCATCCTATACTTACGCCTTGGCAGTTCCGAGGATAACCTTCATGCGGGCCTCCCAAGTGACGACACCACATTCACGCATAGCTCCATGCAGCCATTGTTCCAAGTTTCCGTTGTTCACATACTCATAAACAAGCATCCTGGAGTATAGGCACATCAAATGAGATTTTACCAAATAAGTGCTAGAAGCACGAGCAATCAGATAAAGGTAATCCCAATACCATAATGGACTGATACAGCAGCTCAAGTATTGGGAACAAGCAGTAAGAACTACGAACAATCTATATCATGCAGTAAAATGAGAAAAAGCAGAAATAGCGCCATCAGTGAATAAGCAAATAAATCTTGCCTGTGAACTCCTTCAATACAATATCCCAATAGTCGTACAAGATTTTTATGTCGAACATGACCAATTGCTTCCACTTCGACCCTGAATTCTTTCTCAGCTTGTCCTCTGTATATCCAGATCATAGTAAAGTTGATGACATGTTTTCGGATCAAAACTTGGGAAATTTCACGTAATCTAACTGGAAGTATACTTACAGATTATTGAGAAGCTTTTTGACAGCTACCTCAGTTCCATTAATTAGTTTCCCCCTATAAACAACTCCATAACCACCCTCGCCAAGCACATTCTGTGGCGAAAAACGATCAGTCGCGAGCTCTAGATCCCTGAGAGTAAACCAGTGACCCCATCCAAGGTGCGAAATTTCTGGTAAGCCAACTAGAGGAGACGCGGTAACAAGTCCAGCGTAAGGCAATGATGGATATTTTCGAACATTCCCAGAGCTTCCTTCTTCTCCTGATTGCGAACTAAATCCCCTCTCGGGGTTGTAAATGGAGCTGCACTGACTCAGGTTATCCGGATCGCTCAATTTGCTTGTGGCCAAGTGGACGAGCATCTTCTCCGAGTTCTTCTCGACCGATTTGTCATTAACTGCAAGGGATACACTTTCTGGGTGATCAGGGAAATTCTGGCCACCCACTCTGTCGACTCTGATATCCTTTGACACATTCGGTATCTGGGAAAGGGAAAACACGTCCGTCCTTTTCGATTTTCTCCGCAATGTGACCCAGATACATAAGGCGCAGAGAATCAGAACTATGAATACGCCTACACAGATGCCAATCCAAACCCATAACTTCACACCCAGAAAAGTTTCCGACAATTTCGAGTTCAAAGAACCCCCAGATGACATCTCTGATGCTCCAATGCTAGATGTTCTAGAAACTGCTCGGTTCTTTCTTTTCCTCTGCCACAGAATTGAAAAAAATTTGCTGCATTAGGTGATTGGCATGGCGAATAGGCTTTAACATCGTATGGTTCAACAAGTTCCCTTGCTCTCATTTGCAATAAAGAAGTCAAATTCACACTTAACCAACACAGAGTAAAAGGCAAAATGAAACGGATAAGGACAGAACCTGATGAGAAAGAACCGTTTTCAGGCATTTAACACCGAAAGAAGAAGCGTGCAATAACAAAACATCTTATATTGATGGAAAAGCAAAGGGCGTTGCAAAAGTCGGTTAAAAAGGACCGAATGCAGAACCCAAAATGAGAGAGAGAAGAGAGAGAGAGAGAGAGAGAGAGGGAGGGAGGGAGAAGAAGAAAAATATGGCAAGTCTAAATCAAAGAGAGAACAAGGAATAAATACAACAAGGCATCGCTTATGATCCAAGTAAGAGGCCATGAACAAAAAAGGAAAACTGGGAAACCATTTGGGAAAGTGAAGTGATTCAAGGGGAGGCAGGAAAAAGCAAATACCTTGGATGTGATCTGAGCTAACCCCCTTGATCTTCCTCCTCGAAGGGCCAAAAAAAAGAGTCTTCTTTTTTATAACCAAACGGAGATTCAAAGAGCACAGATACGATACGTCTTATGTGCAAACCTGAAATCACAGACCCAATTTAGCAATGTCGCAGCAGGAGGAGTAGTTTGGAAGCAGCAGGATAGAGTCGCCTCGAGTGGGCCAAAAGAAGAGTATTCACGAGAATGGGAAAAGGGTAAGAGGCAAACGGAAGGCCCAGACAAAAATCCAATCTTGAAGGCAAAATTATGAGACAGGGAGTGAGTGTAGAGTGGGGAGAAGGGAATTTTTGGGGGAAGAAACAAAAAAGCTTGAGGTGGGTGAAATGGGGTTGGTGTGTGCAATGTTTGAGAGAGAGACAGAGAGAGAGAAGGGCCTCCTATGAGAGAGCTGGAAAGGACTGAAAGCTTGGTTTGCAATGGAGGAAACGAGGGAGAGAGAGAGAGAGTAAAGGGGAAAGCAAGAAAGAAAGGAAAGAGGTGAACAGCGCAGGAATTTATTGCTGGTGTGATGGCTATAAAGGTAAAGAAAAAACAGAGAGAGAGAGAGAGAGAGAGAGAGAAGATAGAAAAAAATGTGACGAAGATATGCGTGTGTGTGTGTGAGAGAGAGCGAGAGAGAGACAGAGAGAGAAGAGTCAACCCAACCGGAGTGAAAGGGAAGTAGTCGAAAAATCTAGCACGAGCCACTGCCTCCTCGGTTTTTCTTTTCTTTTCTTTTCTTTTTTTGGTCGAAACCAGTGCCTGCTTTTCTTTTTGGTTGAGTTGTTACAAAATTTGACACTTTGTATTGAGGGGAAAAAAAAAGAAATTGACCCTCTGTCTTCCAAATTATCGAGTTCTCTATCTAATAAATAATGGATTTTTTTTCTTTTACCAGTAAAAGAGCAGACAATCAGCGGCGCTAATCCATGTCGACATTATCATAAAAAGTCTCACGGGTGCTGTAAAAGCTATAATATTCTGTTTAAATTATAAATATTACGCGCCACTCACAATTTAAAGATTTATGATTGGTGGTCTGTTATTGCAATTCCATCAAAACATCAGTAGTTAAAAAGTCTTTTTGCATGAAGCAAGCCTTTTAGATTCACTCTTGCTACACGCTAAAATGATACTCATCATCATATATTATGTATTTGATCATCGAATGTCTATTGTTCTGACGATCATCGCATAATTGACTTGATGAATATTAACTGACTTAGTTTGCAGACAAATTGATTTAGAAATTATCTAATTATGAATAATTCTCGTAAATGGCAAGTTTGAATTTTTTTTAGGGATATTATAATGATTGAATCATTAGATTTGACTAGTTATATTGTATATGGTTACTATTGCTTATAGTGGATTTTCATGAGTGAAATTCAATAAAAGAGTTAACTCTACTGATATATTTTTATGATTTTCATCTGATAGTCTTGGATAGATTATTTTATAATGAAAGTACTCTCTACAGTAAATGAAAGTACATTTCTAAATAGGCAAAAAAAAATATAGTGAAAGATTCATATTGTATTCCCACACGGTCAAATAAAAGAATTGACATTCCATTCGCGTTTCATTCAAGTCTTTATTTTCCTTCATCTCCTATAGCAATTGTAACACAAAACGTCTAATTATAATAATAAATGAGGAGTGTATTGCGTATATGAAGGACAAAAAATAAGATAAGATGCAACTACTAAACTGCTTATAACGAACGTGTTTGTTTCGACTTTTCATTATAAAAATAGTACTGTAAGTTTTAGAAGATTTTGATAAGTATAGTGAAAAATAGAAAATCAAGTAACTAAAAAGACAAAAGATCTTTTTTCTGATAATTCCTATACAATTCAAATAAATGGATTTCCTTATTTTGAAAATTAATTAGTGACCCACCTCATTTATTCAATGACATAGATTTTTACGAGTAATCTCTCTAACTCTTAAAAACGCGATCCTAAATTATAATTTAAAAAAAAAAAGTATTTGGCGCGTGTATGCATGCTCGAGTGGGAGCTTTCAAAATGATCAATACCTTTTCAAGGTGTTCTTCAGTTTTTTTTTTTTTTTTGTAAAAAAGATAATTTGGCCAAAAAAATGTTTAAAAATTGACAAAAGATAACCTGTATTGTCACTTGCAAGCTAACCATTACTATTTGCCTTGGAATTCATGTTTTCTTCCATTTAAGTTTTATCAACATGACACCTTGGAAGGGAAAACGATGCATACTTAACTTGCTGATTAAGTACTCGGCATTGATTTAATTGTTGCGTGGAGCAACATCACTATATCTTCCGCATTCTTTAACTTCTTGATCCATTTTATCCTCAGTGTAATTATTAAAAAGATCCACATTTGATTCGGTTCATGTACAACATGTTTGGCCTCTGTGTTTATAATTTCTTTTTAACGCCCAAGAAAAAGAAAGTTCTAGACACCACTCGAGGACAAATCAAGTAATTAATTGCGATTTTTTTTCGCTTTTTAATGCTCTCAGTTACTAATCTTGCATAGTTTTCATTTGCTATATCGAAGGAGGTCCAACCAGCTAGTTACATTCCCAATATGTGAAATACCTCATTACAATTATGATTTGGGTAAGACCGAAATTGCAAATTGAGTGATGAACCAAACATACAAATCACTTGATGTTGGCTCGGGAACCTCTCACGGTCGAGGTAAGACTAGAATTATTGGTGAATAAACCGATGTGATGCTTCTAATCTACAAGCACAACACGTTAGCTCCTTTACAATCGAGCCAATTTCCATGTGGTTAACCTGCAAATTTATGAAATGTGTTTTTTTTTTTTTTGGCTTGAAAAGTATAGTAAACTAAACTAAACATGCATCTAGAAAAGAGAGTGGTACTAATCAGGAATTGACGGTAACACACTATCACACTCAATGCAAGTTTCTGTTTTTTTTTTTCTATTTTTAATTTTTTATGTTTCTTTTCTTGCATGAAATTCAACATGATGATCGATGGATTCCCTTCATAAGAAGACTTGATCAAGTCTCTGATAGTGATAGCCAACATAATTAATAAATTTGTCCCAACGGTTGTTTAGGGATAATCATGTCAAAGACAATTTGACTAAACGTAACCTTCCTAAACTTTAATTAAAAGCTAAACCCAACCTTTAAATATAAATTTAGACTAAGAAAAGACGTGCCTTTCTTGGTTATCATTATTACTATTTCCTTTTTTTAATCTTTTCAAAAAAATAAAGTGAAAAGGACAGAATGGAAAAGCCACCAATTAGGGAGAGTGAAGGAGGCTTTTGGCTTTTGTCCGAGGCATAACTTCTGCACCACAACAAAGAAATTCTTCTCATTTTCCCCCATTTTCATTATTTTTATAATCTCTTTTCTTCTTTAGTAACTATTATTTTATTATGGAATTTGCAAGATGGTGTGCCACTGGAAAGCTGCCAATCTGTTGCCTAACATAAGCAAGCAGCAGCTGATCTGGCACCACTTACATGGTCCCATTTGGTAGGATAGGCAAAGATGTAATCTAATTGAGATATTGTATTTTCAAATATAGTATCAAAGAACAATAAATAGAGTTATTATTTTCTTGTGGACTAAGTAAGCAAATTTCACATAATTTGTAACTCCCAAAAGCGCCTACTTTCAAATGAATCATGAAGTCAGGAAATGATTGTGATAAGTTCTTAGCAAATAAGCATTCACTCTTAATTGTTAACCCCTTAATAATTATCTAAAATATTTGAGAGGTATGAATTTAAGTTGGATAATCTCAAGAAAATGTTAATGAATTCACTTGTTGAATTTTCTTGATATGAGAATGTTGGATTTTCAGAAAATTGTTTGTACAACAGATCACAAGAGAGAGTCCTTATATTGAATTTGTGGCATTTTCTATTTTCTATTTTTTTTTTTGTCAGAGTGACATTTTCTATTCAATAACTTAAAATTCTCATGATTTTTCTTGTTCATATGCGCTTTCCTCCAACGAGGGGGCTCCCAAATAGCCCCATTTACGAGCACATCTTCAACTGACCCAGATGCTAAAAATGGACTGGCTTTGAAATATTAGTCCCCCCAAAAACGAATTGAGACTCGAGAGAGTGGTTTTGAAAAATAAAAATATGTTAGCGCGTGTTTTTAAACACTTATTTAATGACCCAATAAAAAAAAATTAATGTTTCGAATATAGCAATTGTAGTAAAATCATTGCTGACGTTTGGAAATTTTGCTATGTGGTATTGTAAGTTGTGCTTTCAACAGTAATTACCAATACCGGTGCGCAAGCTTCTATGAACATCTTCCTAAACAGAGACAGATGACTGGTGAGGTGCACTTTATTCACGTGAGCGGCACGTGGAAATGCACATTTCTTGCAAATTACAACTTAAGTTAATTAATTAATTTGTTGACCTAATTATCTGTACCCACGGAATTTCACCTTGTTTGGACTTTTCACGGCCGGTTGAGCTAATCCATTTAGTGAAATTCAAAAGGTATATATCTTTGTCTATATGGGCTCGAGAGGCCTTTGAGAATGAGATTGTTTGGTCAATACGAAAATCACCTAGAAAAGAGACCGTGAAAAGGTGTTATTGGAAGTTTAATTCGTACTTCATCTAGAAAAAGGTTTGGAAAAGGGACAATATTCGAGATTATTACTTCTATTTATTTATATTTATTTTATAAAGTTTGTCTCGGCCTAAGATAAAGTGAACAACGTAATTTACGCAACAATCATGCATGTCCAAAACCAAAAGGACCCATTAGTTATTTGCTGAGGAAGTATTTGTCTTACATGGACTTTTGATAGTGGGTGAGAATGAAGAAAATTTCTTTATAATCTTTTCTGGGATGATTGGTAATTGGACATTCCTGGAGTATGATACACGATATTATCAAAATGCGTATAGAATCGGGATATTAAGTCATACGAAATATGTGTTGAATATGTATACGACTCCCTTTATTGAATGTCTAGTCATAGATGGTCGCATCTATCGGTTACATAGGTTAATCATAGTATTCACATTACTCTTTTCCCCAATGTTTTAATAGTGGATGAAGATGTTCTATCGCCTTATGATGTCTCACCATTAATTGATGATAGTATGTTTTTGTAGCGCTTAGATGTCAAGTACGTGCACTTAGTTTTTTGGTGGTTAGGTCCATTTGCCATGACTTTTGCTACTAACTTAATTTTATACCTTTTGCTTTTAATCTAATAGTGAACAGATTATAGTTTGAACATTTTAAGTGATTTAAATTCATACAGAATTATTTTGTAATATAAACGATTAACATAACCGTTTTATTTTGACGGAAAAGTTGTAATTATCAAGTACAAGAAGTTGCTCTTTCTATGGAAGTTTATTATGAAGAAACATTGTTTGATTCAACAGAGAGATTTCTGCTTCAAATTGGATGCTGATGGTTTCTCCTCAAAGCTTGTTCATGGATGACTACTCCTTACAGAAAAACATAGTCAAACAAGAGATATATTTATAGATACACTTACTAGAAAAGAGAAGTTCGGCTATTGATGAACTAAATGCATTCTCCATGCACATAGAAATTAGAATGATAGTAACATCTACATCTGTTTCCTCTAGGCCAGTTAATCCTAAAACCATTACATTTTATGCTGGTTAAAGAAATGACTTGATTGTGTCAAGTCAGGAGCAATGAGGAACTGCTCGGTATAATTAAAAACCTGCAAGGGAAAGCCAATCAAAGTTCCTCAGTGAGAGGAAGATGCACAGCTGTACTGAGATGTTTGATAGATAAAAGAATGGTTTGGAGTTGAAGGAAATGATTCTGTGAGTACTGGTTTGACAGACAATGGATAGGGTAGAACTGGAACTCTCAGAGAGCATCCAATGCCCACTAGTTTTAACACCAAGGGACAAGGCTTTTCTGAGCCTCATGTGGTCACTTGCACACACTCATATATACAAATTATATTATTCTTCCAACTTGGTGGTTCAGCTACCATTAAAATAGTGCTAGCTAGTCCATTCTCTTTCCTGAACAAATTGATGCTGTTTCTATAATTGGCCCTTTTCATTCTGTTCTCACTTTGAGGGTGTCATCAGTATGACTCCAAAGAGAAACAATTAGATCTTTCAGGCATTATAATATGCTTGGGAGGAATTTGTTAACCTGTTGGTTCCTCAGTGTCTGTATTGATGGTCCAATGGGATGCTCCAACATTACATGCTTTGCAACAGATGGTCTGAGGGTGTCATTCCAAAGTTCCCCCACCACACCCACACCATTATATAACAGGCTTAGTTGTTAATTGTCATGATAACAGATCGTAATCACTCAAATTGATGATGATGGTGACTGGTGTGTGAGGTGTGCAGTAAATTATTGTCTTTGGCAGGGCAAAATTAGGATAATTAAGGAAGGGGGTATATTTTTATTTTTTATTTTTAAGGGGAAGATTCTTTGTTTGGGGACAGTTAGGTATGGCTCGTAGTGTTAGGGTAATAGGAGACAGATTGTTTTACACGTCTTAAAAGGTTTCACAGATCAGTCTCATCAATTAGCAAGAACATGGAGGCGTGATTTTCACCATTGTCTCCTCTTACCGTATCTTCAAAAACTAGAAGGGATCAAGACAAAAAGAACAATAACAGCTATTGTCATGTTCTCTCTCTCTCTCTCTCTCTCTCAAAAGGGATGTTCAGAATTCTCAGATCACTCAACTAATTAGCATTTGTTACTGCAATGCCTCTATTTCACATACACTATTAATTAGATGAGACAGAGGTTTGTACTCTTAGGTGAGTCTAAGAGATTACAAAAGTGTAGTGACTAAAACTCAAATCTTAAACGAGGAAGACGAGCACGCGTATTCCAGGAAAAGCTCTCATGATTTCAGATTGATCACAAGCAAGCTCAGGCTGCTGCTAGACTGATCCAACCTAAAAGATCAGACACGAGTGCTTTCTCAAGCCGATGTTCAGTTTCATGACGAAACATGAGGCTTGGTTTAAGTACACCAGATTCATTGAACAATTAGATCATCCCCAGTAATATGAGGAGGCTATTCCAACAAGACGTGCACTTGACATGCATAAATCAAGCTTACTAAAAACTTTTCCTCACATTCAACATACGTCGATAATCTAAAATTAATTGATGTTCTTAAGTTACTCTTTTGAACAAAAAAGAAGAAATACTATCTTCTAGCTCAGGAGGGAAATTAGTCCCACAGAAAGGAACTGAGAAGGAAAATTCTGAATAAAGGTTAATCATCCGCAAAGTGAGCGAAGAAACTTATGTCTTTCCAAATAGTGACAAGGCAAATACAATCCGACCGGTGCTAGCAGAAGAATTATGTCCTTCCGAAGGAGAGAAGTCAAGTGACAAGCAAACACTAGAGTTAGTACAGTCCTTCCTTGTCATTGTAATCACATTTATATTGATGAAGATGGCAAGTTCTTGTAATCTTTCAGATTTACCATTTCTATGGGAGTAAATGCTGCCTCGAAAACTATTGATAAATGCGGATCCATTCACGTGAAACAATTTGAGCCCAAGCTTTCTCATTTGATGAAGATAGACCTGTGACTTACACAAAGTTTGCTGCTAGAGTTGCTAATGCAGTATGCTGTTACTAGTGTCTATTTTTTTCCCAGGCAAGATCTCCTTTTATTTCATTATTAATCATACTCATTTGATAAAGATGAGATTTACCATTTCTAGGGGAATGAATACTTTCTTGAAAAGTATAGATAAATCCGGTTCCATTCTCAAGGTTCAAGAGTGGAACTATTTCCAGGGGAATAACAGATTTTGGCCACCCTTCACTGAGATACTCAAGAAACTATCTCAAATTCAATCGCCTGTACAAAAGTTGAAAACAGACGTAATTCGATCACTCCAAATCCCATGCATTTTCAATGTGTTAGTCTATCGCACACTTTAATTTCTAGGCACAAAGTTGGTGGCAAAGGCCCAGGCATTGTTGTTGACAGGGTCAGCAAGGTGATCAGCCAGGTTCTCCAATGGGCCTTTTCCTGTCACGATGGCCTGGACAAAGAACCCAAACATTGAGAACATGGCCAACCTCCCATTCTTGATCTCCTTCACCTTCAGCTCCGCAAAAGCCTCGGGATCGTCCGCAAGGCCCAACGGGTCGAAGCTCCCTCCAGGGTAGATGGGGTCAGTCATCTCTCCGAGTGGGCCCCCAGCGACCCTGTATCCTTCCACCGCACCCATCAGGATCACCTGTGTGGCCCAGATGGCCAAGATGCTCTGCGCGTGGATCAGGCTTGGGTTCCCTAAGTAGTCCAACCCGCCCTCACTGAATATCTGTGCACCAGCCTTAAACCAAACAGCCTCACCGAACTTGACCCCATTGCGAGACAAGAGCTCAGGGAAGACGCACCCGAGGGCGCCGAGCATGGCCCACCTCGCGTGGATGACCTCGAGCCCACGGTTCTTGGCAAAGGTCTCCGGGTCAGCCGACAGGCCCGCGGTGTCCCATCCATAGTCGCCAGGGAATTCGCCAGTGAGGTACGATGGCGCCTCCCCAGAGAATGGGCCCAAGTACTTCACGCGGTCCGGCCCATACCACGGGCTATTGGAGGCGACAGGCTTCGGTTTGGCCATGGTTTTGCGCATGCTAATTCGTCCTTCGCCGAGAAGGTCCGAAGCAGAGGGTGCAAGCTTCACGGCTTGGCCAGCGAGCAAAGGAGAGGACAAAGCCATTGCAGAGGCAGCCATTGGTTTGGGGCTCACAATGTTGGAAATGAGTTTTGGCTTTTGGGCTTGCTTGGAGATTAGGAATGTTGTTGGGGGTATTTATACAAGAGAGGGGTCGGGTCTCTATCTTCTAAGATATCTCTATCTGATTTCTCATTGGTGATATTGATGTCCATGATTTTGCTTTACATCTTTCCAGTTGGCCTTTTCTTCTCCACCAATTAGCTTGGTAGTTTCTTCATCCACCATTAAAAGAAATTTTAAGGTTTGGATATTCAAAGGATCTCTCCTTATCCAACAGAATTCAGCCACGTGGATACAGGAATGGATAGCATAGAGAACAGAGCCAAATTTAGGAGATTGAAAGATTTCTTACATGGACTCAGTTTTTAGGGCGAGAATCTGTCATCGGTTAGATTTGTGGGTTTCGTTGCTCAGTGAAACTAATACATGCCTATTCACCTTACCCCTAGAACTTGTAGCCGTTAACTGTTTCAACTGTCTCATGTTAGAGGCTGAGCTCAGTCTTCTGCATTATCTTATGTCAACTGTCTTTTAAATTGCCACAATTACCAAGTAATATACCTCACAAGTCAATCAACTGAAAGGAACATAACAAAGATAGTATCAATCAGGAAAAGCATTGTTCAACTTCACATGTAAGTTCTGGGTTTTGATGGGGTTTATGAGTTTGCATCCACAAGTCATCATCCTGAGCATCGAAATGACACAGCAGGTAGTGTGCTTTCCTCTCATGAGGTGCGTAGCCATCAACTTCGATAATGTCTTGGATATGAGTGTCCTGGCTCAGGTTGCATGTCTTATGCTAAATCCATCAACAAAATCAATGCCAAGGATGCGGCCAAGCACAGTTGGCAGAAATTGAAGAACAAAACCTAGGAACTCCTAGATATGCTGCTCGGGGGACAGGACTATTACCTTGAGCACACTTCGTGCTGTGCGAACATGTGAATCTCAGGAGGAGATGTCATTGGCTGAATTATGCGTGTCTTATGAAATTGAGAAATGTAAATGCCATTCCAGCAAATCAATCTCCTTTTCTTGCCGCTCAACAAATGAATATACCGACAGAAGCAACAGACAGATGAAAAGAACATCATACTGAGTGGAGTACCTCAACACTTGAGAGTCGACAATTAGAGACAAATGAGCAACATTTCATTCCAGCATTTTATCTCCAACTGCGGTAAATAAGAAGTCAAATCACTTACATTACAGTTTTTGAGCATCCCTCAGATTAAACTTAATCATCTATCCATCCCTTTGGCAGTGAAGACTGAAAAATGTTAAGCATCAGTGATTTCTCTTTCTTGCCTATCTTATGAGCATGGTGACTCCTAAAAACACCCAGCTTGAATGCCTCTCGTCCTTCTTCAAGGGCTCTTTTTCTCCCAGCTGTCAGCAAACTAGCCCCCCGGAGAGTGGAATTGCTGTTCTCTTTCTCACCTTCAGGTTTCTTTTCAGAATTGGAACCATCATCTGCCACATCTTCGCACTTAGGTCTGCATTCTCTATCAGTTTCAGTTGCATCTATGTAATCAAAATCTCCTGGACTGCCACTTCCCCACCACTTATTTGAGGCAACTGACAAGCCATTCGATGGAAATCCATACTTGAATTCATCCAAGACTGTCAGACTTTTTATCAAGCTTCCACTAATTACACTTTGGATCTGCCTGCTTTGACCTTGCTTACTTTCCGGCTGCTGCAAGTTACGAGGCATTGCCATCCTCTGCACTCTCGATGTGTCGCCACTACTTTGGTGATCAGACTTGCTGCATCAACAATAAATTGGTATGAATACATTTTTAAATGGATATCCACAAAAATTGCGTCTCCAGAGGCAAGATAAGTGTCGTGATTCAGAACGATAAACAACCTAAGGTGGGTATATCGCACCCTGTGATGGGTAATCTAGGCCTGCTTCAGAAAAAATATGGATAAAGTTGCCAAACCAATACCTACCTTTGCTTGCTTATCTTCGACATTAAAGCAAGGTCTCAGATTCTATATCTAGCAGCTAGATTCCCAATCTGTTTGACATCCCTTGACAAAGAATCTGCAACACAAGCCGGCATTGCATCATCATCATGCGCAGTGAGGCAAAACCTGCCTGGTATGGCCATGATCACCATACATAAAGGCCAGAGAGAGAGAGAGAGATGGCAGAATGGGATACCACAATACAACAGACTGAAAGGATCAGTAAGCCAAGTAACATTGCGCAACAGTACAGTCCGTAAGGCAACTGACATTGCGCAACAGTAACATTCAGTTGGATAAACACGCCGAAGGTCCTCGGCTCTAATTCCACTATAAATGACACAACGTATAACCATTTGAGCCAAACTCTTTAAAAGGAGTGTTCAATGTTGACAATTAAAGAAAAGTACCTACTTATTTATCAAGTCGAAAAACCTCTCAAACTCTAGATTGGACTAGAACTTTTTATAGGACCGGTGAAATCAAAATACCATTTTCTTGGTTCTTTACCCTGAGCTATAAAAACTTAGTCACACCTATCTTAGGATAATTGCCAAAAGTTTATGGATGCATTTATTTCATGCATCCAGCTCAAGAACGTACTCGAATTCATCATTTTAGAATTTACTATCAACAAGTTTTTGGCTTTTATGCTCAAATCATTGGAACATCTTTGCATTTCTGCATACAGGTTGTTAGAATATGTAAATATCAGCCTTTATCTAATAGTTTAAACTTTTGGGTTAGACTTTCTACATAGTATCATAGCGAGTTCAAATCTTTCCACATACCCTATTTGCCTCCCCAATTAGGCCTAAGTCCATACTACATGTGAGGAGGAGTGTTAAAATATTTAAATATTAAACAAGGCAATCATCTAACAATTAGAGCTTTTGGATTGGAGGAAAAAAAAAATTCCATCAAAAAATACTTCGCATATATTTCCTTTCAGTCAGAAATTACAATCGAGATAGAATAAAAAAATTTTCTCCTAATACAGCGAGAAAATGAATAATACCATTTGCAACTAAACCATAGTTCAATCATCATCATCATCACCACTTCCATAGTTTTGAAGTAGTGACCGTAGCCCAATGCTCAGACTTCAAGCAGCTTTCTTTACCATAACAATTGGCACAGAGGAAGTAGCTTTTGTCATCGTCAATAAATCCTTGTCCGAAAATTCCTCAGAAAGTTTTCTCTTCTTGAGAGTATTGTTCACTGATTCGTCGTTACTAGCAGAAGGTGGAGTCAAATCTTCCTCATCCTCAGAATCTTCATCTTCAATCCTACGGAAAAAATCTTTGGATGTATGGAATACAATTGATTTGAGAAGCGCTTCATCCTCTTCCTCCAGCTTCTTTTCCTTTGTAGCAGATGTACCTTGTAGAACCTCCAACATTGCATCTACGTCCACAGTTGCATGTCTAGACTTCATTGATTTCAATTCATCAAGTCCGGCAAGAATATCCATCTCTCTCCTTCCTGGAATTGAACTTGGTCCCCTTGTAGATGTAATTCCCGCAAGTTTTGCATCGGATGCTCAACGAAAGCATCATCCGAACCTTAATCTGCCGATTTTTGGGCCTCCTGGGTAATATTTGTTCAACACCTTTCGTTCTCCCATCTTCTTCTCTCTCAACTCCAAACCAAGACGACAAATTGCGAATGATGAACCCTTGAAGATGCCACAAAATCTATGCCCCTCTCCCTCTGATCGATTGATTTTTAAAGAAAACGGTCGAATTGATTTCACTACCTCGATTTACAACCAGAATGGTCTCGAACCCTACTACCTCGATTAGGGTTCGGATCAAACCTTAAACTCCACAAAACTTTCCGAAACAAACTGAAGAGCAGGAAAAATAAGAGGAAACAAACACAACGTAGGAGATGACGAGCGCCTGAGGAAAAAGAAAAATAGTAGAAGCTTCTTTACCTCTCGCCACTTCCTGCGTAGTCGGCGGCGCGTGCGGAGGTCGGTGGTGGGATCTCAGGTGATCGGAGTGAGGGACAGGGATGGGGAAAAATATGCGGGCTAAAGAACTTCAATCTATGGATATTTACAACACCTATCTAAATTAGGAAACAAATATTAGACAAAGTATTTAGTAATTTTTCTGTTTAATTGGTAATTTCAATTAATAACTCACTCGTGTAATTAGCAAATATGCAAATAATAAAAGTACCTGTGGTTCGAATTAATAACATGCACAACACCTTAAATTTTACAAAACTACAATGACTTTTTCAACGATTTTGTAAGAGGCGATTTTGGGCAATAAAAGGAGCTTTTGAGCTCACGACACCAAGTAAATTGCCCATAAATAAATTTAAATAACAAATTTCTTAAGGATACATTTTATCATTGATAAATAGTCACTCACATATAATTTACATAAACATTGTTCTTGAGTTTTTAATTTGTTTATAAATAAATCTAATCACCATAACTAATGACAGATCGAAAGGTATGTTATAATTCATGAATTTGTGCACGAGGCATTTCGACAATCTTGAGAAAATTGCTAGCGCAGAAAATCTAGGCGTCCGAAATTTATCGATGGCAATTTGAGAGAAATAAGATTGTGGGCTCTCCAATGTATAAGACAGGTTTGAACAAAGCTATCGATAGCACAACGTACCTTCTTGATATTTCAAAGTTAAAAAAATCAAATTCAGCAGAACAAAAAATCTTGCTAGACATACAGCATTTAACTTTAGGACAGGGAAAGGAAAGAGGTGTCAAGGTGTCAAGGTGAAGTATAAACAATGAACGACCTTCTTGATGCCACCATAAAATGTTAGAGGCTGATCAGGAAACCTAAACCACCGTGCAAGTTCATGCATAAAGGGGGGGG
>BCNH02000001.1:20350211-20381559 GCA_001662345.2 Metrosideros polymorpha var. glaberrima
CCCCCCTCCTATCTCCAGCCTGGAAATTGATAAATTACGGCCCAGCAAAATGATGCCAAATCTCGGAACAGATTTAGCCAAACTGATATTTTTGTACCATAACATTTACAAAGTGGAAATGACTTGCTCATTGATCCCCCGCCAGAACTAGACACCCAAGAAGGATCTATGACCCCTTTGTTCAAAAAACAATCCATTAATTGTACTGACTCTCAAAAAGACAGACTGGACCTAGAATAACCCCGAAGATTCACAAAATTTGACTGCTTTGATTACCTAGCATTTTACCATGTGACAGGGAACTGCAATTACAAAGTATGAACCAGACGTTCCATCATTCTTTTTATCCCAAATTTGAAAGAACTAGTAGAGTTGCTGCAAAACGAGTAGAGGCAGGGTTGGTTTACCATACTACTGAAGTAGAAACCAACAGTCGTAAAATAGAATGACAGCATTCTGTAGAAGTCAAATCGCCGCCCGAGCCGATAAACGTCACGACTAAGTGTCTGCTCACCATTTCCGTTTGCAACCTTTGCCTCAAACAGGGATATCTGGTTCATCCCTACATCTCGCCCTTTTCCCACTTGGATATACTCATGATGTGTTATAAATCCCCCACGAAGAGTGGAATTAAACCCTGAAGCGAGAAATGCTCAGATTCTGTCCCTGTGAGATATCATATAAATATTTCGACCAAAAAAATATCATATATATATATGCTAGGGTTACCAGAAAAAATATCTTCGCTCAAGTTGATAATTTTTGAAGCTTTGCTTATGCCACCCCGTGTTATGTGGAATATCCTGTCAAATATATCAGGATGGCCATAATGGAAACGGACCCTGCAACAAGAGAATGAGAAACACAATAGCCTTGAGATCATCCTTGGAACAAGCTAATCTGAACTCTCAGTTAATTTATTCAGAGTGTCGCTGCGAATGCACAGATAAGTTATTGCTTGAAGTGTAAGTGCACAAAGAAATGGATTAGTGGTTACCACAAACATCAGATTGGTACATCCTATTCAGTATAAAACTCAGACTCTGCACACTTCCTTCTTTCTTTTGTTCAAGTTACTAACAAGGAACCTCCGTTCTTCCTTCCTTCTTTTCTTTTTTTTTAAGATACTAACAAGGAGTCGAGGACATTAGTCCAATTACTACACAGTTTCCAGGATACTTCCATAGCCAATTTTCGCATTGATTAGCCTCCAGATAATATCTGATCATGCCCTATAAACACATGTTCCCACAGCTCCTACACTGAAGTACTTAAGGGTACAAAGAATGTTGTATGACAGAATCAATCCCACCTAAACGCTACAAAAGCATAGACAAAGAGAGATTACTGAATCTACTAGAAATAAAGAAAGGTGAAGATTTTAAGTGACGTTCTACTAAAAGAAAGGTGAAGTGTTTGTTAGATTAATAGTCATAGAGTACAATGTTCACAGATATTAGAGTTATGTGGGATGCTATAAGATTCTAGAAAAAGTCCACATGTCCAGGTGCACTCATTCTACTATGTGAATCTCGCTTTAAATCAAGAAAACTCTTTGCTTCACATGCATAGAAAATAAACAATTTCTCGCATACTGAAATGTCTGCCACCACTTATTTCTGATTATGTATTTAGCTGCATTATAGTCCTCAATTGAGAGTGGTAAGTAATAATTCCACAATCGATAGGGCTAATTAATAAGAGTCATCAACTTTATCAATATATATGAGACATTTTTCCCGGGCATGGCACAAGATAGCCAGCAAGCACTTCTAGAAATTTTTTCTTAAGAGCCTGAAATGGAGAAAAGTTGTAGTTCATTTGCTTTTGGTGAAAATAATGTACTTATCAAATTGGAAGACATAAAATAATATTCAAAACACAAGAAGAATCGGAATTTTTTCATTTTACTAGTTGCTAGAGACACCGATATCGAACGGTCATTTTTGTTTAATTATGTTGAATTATAATACAATCATGCAAATCACCAACCCTACCATACTTTGATTTTGAAACTCCGTATTTGCTAAAATTATTCTCACAGACAGTGGCTAGAAACAATCCAAAGAACTACACACTTATAATCATAAAGATTCCCATCGTTTTCAATGACCACGCTTCTGATCCAAAAGTTCTTTCTGCTAAACTAATGCAATGCCCTAGCTGCACTTGTGAAAGTCGGTGAAAGTTTTTGAGCTTCTCTAAGAAACAAAGAAGAATTCGCACAAGTCCACTGAGATTTCTCTCTCATCAGCAAATGAAGTAAACATGTAAGTGCCACGGAAAAGAGCATGTGAATCTTTATGTTCAGGCTCAAGAAGGAACAAATAACATAGTCCTACACAAAATTCAGGTTTTATGAGAAAATCTGCCTTTTGCCCAAAGATAAATCTTAAGAAAAGAAAAATCAATGTATCTGCAGACGCGGACTCCAGTGGCTACAAATATCGAGTTGACAGAAATGCATGAAGCCACAAATTCTTGGCTTACCTTAGGGGATTTGCCAAGATTCGCTGGCCGATAGTGACAAAGCTGGTCTCCTGATTGGACATGAACCAAGCTAGTGATGAAACACTGTAAAAAAGGTGAAAAAATAATGATCTAACCATTCACATTGGACGAATCTGCTCTAATCTCTTTAAAACCAGATCCTTTGAACTGGATAAAGCGGCAAATAATAGAAAATTTCTGCACATATATGCATTCCAAGGTTCACCTTCCGGTAAAAATGTGCTCCCGAAGGCCCAAAATAGTAGGTTTTCTCTGCCCGCGATGACCCTCTTGAAATTCCTCCAATACATTTCTCATCTTGAAAGCTTCTTCAAAGTAGTTATCCTAGAAGGAAGGAAAAAAAACAGAGATACTTTATCCTCATGCATATCCAATGACAAGACATAACAAAGCTACCTGATTCATGTCTATAGTCTGCAGTGCCTCTCCACGAGTAAAGATGATAGCATGATTTTGATTTTCTGGTTTTCCTTCACCAATGTCCGTCGGAGGTCCTGGAAGCTTGATGCGGTATATTTCCTACACATCAAATAGATTATCCATTTGCAGAAAAGGTCCACAGAAATCCCACCAATCAAGATTGCACCACATCCTTGTGACTCAGAAATGTGGTCATCATATTGAAATTTGTATCCTCAAATCAGAAGAGACGAGTAAATTTTCTAATTCATGTACTTCTTAAAGCTTAATATCGTTATTGGACTGATTGATGTATTGAATACTGAAATATATCCAACGTAGTTGCTTCTCCAAGGTAGAAAACTCCTCTCAAATGATTGACAGACAGAATTCAACATAGGCTTGACAAAGAGCTTATATTTTGCTAAATTTTCTTCGCTTGATAGAAGTAAATGATCAGATAAATTCATCCTCTCTGAGAGAAAAGTAAACTAATGCATTTCAGACACTCTAAAGTTGCTTAACTTCAACAAACATCATCATGCATCCCGATTGCGTATTTCAATCAGCAAACATGTTCAGGCTGCGAATATGATTAATCATTGACGTTCAGTCAAATCGACATACATCGCCATCGGAGAAAAATTACAAGAAGTCAATTACTTGGCTTAGCATTTCCAAAATTTGCAAACAAGACCGCTTCAATTTAGCTCTAGTAGTAGATAGCAATAGCTTGATCCAGCTGTAATTCCCAAGGTCTACGTGATAAACGGACAGAAAGTAGACAGAAGACAGTAGAGTAGCTTCTCAAAATCTCCAAAATTAGAGTTGGTGCTAAAGGTAGACACGAATCAGTCCTTCAGCTCCATGACAGCAATGGATGAAGAACACAGTAAGGTAAAACCATCAAATTTTGAAATTAGAAAGAATTTACCATTGAGAGAAAATTATAAGAACTTGATAACAGATATTTTGGAGGTATAAGACTGTTATGAATGAAATTTTCCAATTGCCAGTTCAGAAGTAATCAGGATTAGCATGAGCAGGATTTTCAGTTGAAGAACAATAAATCAACTTTGGAAGTATCAATAAACTCAGGAAGAAGAAAATAGGAAGATGCAAAGTTCTGATGAAAATAAATGTTGATTGAAGAGTCTGGAAAATTTTTCGAACACTCTGGTTTAGAAGTGTTGGATAATCCAATCTAAAAATATTGTTTAACGATACATAGAATTAACAAAGAAGAAGCCCCACACCCGATTTATGACCTAGGGAAGAACATGTTAGAAATTCCCACCCTAAAGCTCAAGCCGTTAGGTTGGGGAAGAGCACATATATGAAGCCCAAACAAATCCTATAAACATAAGATGTAGAATGCTTTAAGAGAAAGTGCAGAAACATGCTAACAGTATTCGCCACATCTTTGCATATTAGATTTAGATGTGTCTCAAATTATTGATTGAATAAATTCCCTACAGCCAATTGCACAGACTAAATTATAAAGCATTATGGCTAGAAAACCAAAGATGTAGAATCAAACTATGGCCAAAGCAACAAACAAAGATTAGAGGAGTCATTTAGATTATACCCAATAAATGGATTGATCTCTACCCCACTTGATACCTGATAGAATATTTAAATATTAAACCATGCATTCTTCTAACGACTTAAGCTTTTAGAACAGTTGGCAGTGGCCCCAAAATCTCATATGGTAGCAGAGCATGAGTTCCTGAGTTCAAATCTTTCTAAGCCCCTATTTGCCTCCCCAATTGCATATTTTCACACTTTAGGCTTAGGCCAAAGTCTATCCTAAGCGTGAAAGGGAGTGTGATAAAATATTTAAATATTAAATCATGCCTTCTTCTAACAGCTTAAGTTTTTTGAACAGTTGGCAATGGTCCCACAAAATCTCAAAATACCTAATATTCAACCATAAGGAAGACTAAATTCTAACTTACCTCATCGAGTGTATCACCTCCCTTCACAAGAACAGAGTAGCAACACTTCTGAGATTTCCCATTCACCGTCTCCTCTCCATCGTCTATGTAAGCAACCCGTAGAGAAGGATACCTAGAAAATTTCAGTATCATTGATATCCATCAGCCACTTTGGAACTTTCTGTTGATTACTATTGAAGTAACATCCTTAAAACTTACATCAACATGAGGTTCAACACGTTACTGTAACAGCTTCTCTCTTTAGCATCACTGGACTTCTTTTGATTCCCATAGACTTGGCAAGAGACAACATAGGTAAACTTCAAATCAGCCAGAGCTTGTGCAAAATCTGTGAAAGCCCTCTCATCATTTAAAGCTGCAACAGAGACATTGAGTCTTGATCAGTATCTGGATGCCACTGCCTATAGCAACTTCCAAACAAAAACAAATCAAAAGTTGTAAATCTACATTTCTTTCTTTCAAGTTAAATGACTAACCGTTTTCTCCAGCCATTTCAAGACGGCATTGAAGTTCTAGAGCTTGCTTGTAGTACATCATCCCTCTCACTAGCAGCGAATGCACATAGTAAGCACAGTAGCAAAGCAAGGATAAATATGACTTTTAAGCATAGTATATGCTTCGAAATATATAAATTCTCAACCTGTCCTAGCCAGAGTCTGCCCTCTGTAAGAGACCCAAAAACGTTCCTCCTGTTCCAACTTCTCCGTCTGTACGTGTCCATATTTTGGATCTTTTATCCGTTCTATAAAATTGGTCCACTCATCTATTGCATGGCACAAGGCATCAGTCACATTATTCAAGTGTATAAGTATATTATAACATGCAAAGGGAAAACTTGCCTGGATAGATCTTCTGCAGATAGAACACAGTTGAGATTCCATCCTCATTTTCCCTATTTAGATCAACGGTGGAATAGAGGACATCTTCTTTGTAGTATGGAGTCAAGACACTGACCAAAACGTAAAAGCAGAGGAGAGCCCAAAAGAAAATGATAAACAGGTATCTATTAAACAGTCATCTGGGATATATATACACATGCACGCATACATATATACAGAAAAATGGTAGAATGGAGCTTGGAGCTTGGAGCTTGAGGAGCTTCAATTCGTATACTCTTTACATTAATTAGAGAAAATCTCATAATGCCTCCAAGTCAAACCTAGGATATTTCTTCATTAGCATGAGTAATTAATTAAATTGGATGTGCTTTGATAAAATAGCTAATAAAACTAAATAGATCAATTTAGTATTTATTTGATTTCTTATTCAGTAGTCATACATGATTGAAATATAGTATCACCATCAGTTAAAAATTGTATATGGTCATATCTAGTCTTTTTGAGTCATCAATTTATCTATAAATATCTGTAAGCACGACCATGATTTCACCTCAAAACAACTACACATTTTTAGAAGATATAAAATTAGAAATGTCATGTGATACTTCTTTATCTATGCCAATAAGTATCACAAAAACTGCACATATAGTGAGTAGGTTTCCAACTTTCCTTTTTAATCTATAATGGCAGTTGTGTTTAATAAACCGCACAACAACTCCATCAACTGCGAAACCAAAATATTTTATCATCATTTATTATCAATGAGACTAAATTATAAACTTATAAAGCGATTTCCAGCAACTGAATTGAATGAACAAGGTTATCTCTTTCGATGAAGCATAGTACTTATTCATGTAAAAACAGACCTAAAGGGCAGCATTTTGCGCACTGTCGGAGCACCCGGCATTTTCATGAATAAAGAATTAGCAAAGAAAGTGATGCGTCGACGAGCTTCCAAGTTTGAAGGCACGTTGATGGCAGATTCCTTGACTGTCAGAAGTATACGGAGCCGAACGACCTAGAAGTCAAAGAATGAGATTTCACTTGCTATTTAATTATATATGGTTTCTCAAACAAAAATGAGTCAACCACACCTTCTCTATCAAGATTTTGTTTTGTTCAAGGTCAATGTTGATCTTCTCAAACATCTGCTCCTTTCCATCAATGTTCTTATGGAGGAAATGAATGTTTGCTTTTTCTAGGATCCTACGAGCGGCACAGTCATGGACACAGAAACATTTTGCACCAACAGAAACAAGCATGTTTTTCAGAACTTACTCATGCCCGTTCTGCATGACATCCTCGATAATTATCTCCATGATGTCCTGGAGGACATTGATTATCTGGGATTTGTACACTGTTGCGTCGTCATGGTCGTTTAGCTGCCAAAATAACAAAAGAAGTTAAGAACTGAGATATTCTTGAAACTGAGCCAATTGGAGGGAAGAAGAGAAAAATGATTCAACGGTCAGTCCTCCAAGAATAATTTTATATTTTTGTATTCATTGAGTTTAAAACTGAAGTTAGATATAGGTGACAAAAACACTTACCAAGATGGTCAAGAACTTCTCCAACTTATTACTGAGCAAAGGCAATTCACTTGTTTTAAATTCAGCCAAAAATCTGTGCTGTTGTATGCTCATCTCTACTTCATAACAGATTTGCCTTACGATCCTGTAAAAATTGAGAAAAACATGGTTTCTCAATTACCTTAACTGAAGAAAGGATGCCACCCAGTATGATACTACATATTGAATATGGAGTTACAGGCTAAAGTATATATAAGTTTTTCTCGCTTACATTCTGTCAGCATCATCTTCCAGAAGGCCATATATAATGTCCCGGAGAGTCTCATAACATTCAGTCACTGCTGAATGCATATAAGGATCGTTCACTATCTTCTTAAACAAGTCAGCATCCTCCATGCCCTTAAAGTCCTTTGCCATGTCTAATGCTATGGGAATCTATTATATGAAAGAATAATGACAAGAAGCATGAATTAGAGCAAATATATGAGTAGAAATCAACTTGTGAAACTATTCATACCTTGCTAGCAAGCAAGAAAGGAGGCCATTGCACAACAGAGACATCAATTGAAGAAGAAGGTACAAGGAGCAAATCTCTGTCTCTGGATTAATGGGCCAATGGAAGTGTCAGAATATCCGTAGGACGTAGAAGACTGAAGCTTAAATTGAGGAAGTGGAATTCCTCATTATACCTGTTGCTAATTAGGTCTTCCTCTCTCATAGTCTGAATAAATTTGTTCCACATTCTTGAAAAGTTTGCAATATTTTTCCTCACTATGGATTCATCCTGCCATGGAAAAGTAGAAACGCATCATAAACATGATTTTATAGGAATGTCACCCCTAAATCTATGAAGTGGCCAACAAAAAAAGGAACTTATTGAATAAACATTCTATGAATAAACACGGAATATTAGATCAACCAACAATTGGAAATACCTCTTGCCTCCCCCTGGCTTCCTTAGCATCCGATGATGATGACAAAAGATATTCACTAAAAGTTTTTGGCACGGTGTCAAATCTGGACCGCAGCATCCCTAGTGTTCGTATCTTGAGAAAAGCAAGAAGGTATTATAAGCAAGGAGAAGTACATAGTATCCTTAAGCATAAACCTAAGAGCTAAACTGTCTGTGTCAGGAAAATTTGAAACGCTTCAGTCATTCTATTTATGCATGAAGAAAGATTTGTCACTCACCTCGCCTAAATGGCTAAAAGCACCATGAATGCCACCAAAAAGACTAGAGAATATGGCATACCAAATTTGTGTATCCATAAAATAGACCTGATAACATATCACACAGGGCATAGTGTCATCAAATACAGCATACTGCAAGATGAGGATCATGACAAAACTACCCAGTCTGCTTACAAGAACAACAGGGGCCCATATTGCAATAACAACTCCAATGTTATGTGTCTCTGCAGCTGCAGGTAAACATTAGCACAGGCTTTTTCCTCAAGTTAGAAAATACTACAAACATCACAAGAGTAAAAAAAACCTTACAATGAGGCAAAAACTCGTGCCATTGATAATTATCCAGATGCATCTCCATGATTGTTTGTGTTGGTCCAACAAGTGGCGCAATCTACGCAGAAATACACATGTTTAAATCTTTTAAGGAGCAAGTGGAGAGCAGAATGCTCCAAAGTAGCTACATCTCCTGAACCACTAAAGCTAACCACAATCACAATAGCTGGACAAACAACGACCTCCCACAATCAACCGACTGGATAAAATTTTCCCTTTACTCTATGGACATGCTAAAACTATCTTGACAGAGTATCGAGGCAACACTCAGTTATTCCACCAACAACACAAGCCTAGAAACAAGATTCGGAACCTCTTTCCGCTAGCAACTAATATGAATTTCTTGATGACACATTAAAGTTTATATAGCTTTGAAGCAAGACTTGTCGATTAGTTAACACACTTAAGTACTTACACCTCCCTGTGTGTGATTATTCAAGACTTATTCACCACCTAGTCTGCCATTTATGTTGTCCTTCAAGACAAAATGTCAGAGAACATTTATGATCAGTTATTCTCAAGGAAAGCAGCATCGTCCATGAGGACAAGATTGCCAGTACTTCCATCATGTGGGTATATCTACAATCCATAACCTCTTTAAGGTATTATTTGTGTATTCTATACTAAACTTCTAAACAGTAGAAAGGTTAAATGATGTGATAAGAGTATTGATTCTAGCTCAACTACATCAATTTCTTTAAGGAAGTTTAACTGTTTATTTTTACTGAGATAACACAACCAGGAGTTGTAGAACTTATATGATCTTTAAGTAGAAAGAACGATAATAATAGTATACACATATTTATTTGTTTTTAGACATGCAAAAAATGCTCCAACTGTTGTGTACCAGTTGTAAACACAAGAAATCCCCAACTTCAACAGTAAGAAAAAGCAAACCCCAGATAATCCAAACAACTATAACTTGATAAAAGACGATAACACCTCAACATAGTAGCTGAAAGCCAGCTTGCAGACAAGCAGCATGATCCAAAACATGGTGTACCTAAGACACAAATAAAACAATGGACGATTAGCAAAGTCACTCAAATAAAGCAGCGGATATCTTTTAACTTAGGGTGATGGGTCTATGTCCAAATACTGCACTTAAGCACAAACTCAAGAACTAGCCACAAAGGTTCATCCGTGAAAATAAGAAAAAGAAGACAGTGCTGACATAGCAAACGTTGTTTTCAAAATAAACACCAATCGAAGCATAAAAACACAACATATGAATCAGAACTATCATCTTCTTACTTCAGCAGTGAAAATATGTCCTCATGCATGCCTCTCCCGACATAAAGCTTTGGCTGCATAGTATAAACATACAATTCAGGGGAAGGAAACAAAATAATGCAAACAAGTGAATAAGGCCCTTAGTAGCAAAGTGGTAGTCTAATCCATCTACTTGCCTGAGCCCACCACATAAGAACAGTGATAAGGAACATACTTGAACGCTCCATGGTCCTCCTTAAGTAGGGAAGGAAGAAAAGTATAGCGGCTAAGACATTTGGTGTCATATAAATTGCAATGGCATAATAAAAGAATGACTCATTCTTCCAATCTCGACCCCAGGTGCTGAAAATTTTCAGGACTCCTGTTGGATTCTGCACTGAACTAGAGTAACCAATTGGCAGAACCACAGCCCAAACAGCTGCCAGTACAAATTTCAGAATGTATCGAAGAATCTGCATATATCTCATGCTTTTCCATGCATGTAGACTTAGAATTATATCCAGACTAGCTGCAGAAGAGGAAAGTAAGAAGGCGGTGTCAGAAATAATTATATGCTAAGTGGCTCTTATAAAATTTGCTACTGCATATGCAAGTAGTCATAACTGGTCCAGGGTAATGTATTACACAGTAACTATAGAGATATATTAACAAGGTCTTTCACACATAGAACTTGAGATAGCTAGAAATGCCTTCGCATTATCGCAACAATTGGATTTGCTGCATTCTCCGTAAAGAAGGCTGCACAGCTAAGCAAATATTCTCCTTCCTAAAGCTCAACCGGTTTTGGAAAGTCCTACTGATATGTAGATTGCAGTATAATGAATTTTCCAGAATGTTGCACATGCAACTACACAAGCAGTAGCTCTCTTCTTATAAGATATTTAATATTTGTTGACTCATAATTTCCTTTAGACTTGCCCGCATAATACAATTTTTCAGAAAGAAGTTGACCATTATCTTCTTTTTTCATATTACTCTGATAATACCTTCTTGAATTACGCTCCATGGCTTCAATGGCTTGATAATGAAGATTCCCTCAAATGTTACACAATTACGTGAGTACTCTCGCCGTCTTTTCTTATTCCTTGCACTATCTATTACAAACCTTCGGTAACAGACATATCAATCCCTCTTGTATATTGTGCTTATTCTGTTTCTCTCTTGATTATTTTAATTCTTCTGTTTCTCATGCAGTTCTGTCGGAGATGATAGAGATTGGAGAGGCATCAAATAAAAATTACTCTACAAATGGTCGAATACTCCCATTCTTTTCTATTTAATTTTTATTCAGCAAAAAAAAAAATTGATATGAATTGGCTTCTAAAACTTTATGTCAATGAAAATTTACATTCTAAATCATAATGGCTAACAAGAATATGATTCGAGGTAATGTATGATTGCACACTGGAGATGCCGAAGCATGTCTATAGTAGGAACTGACATTAGTCGTGATAGTATATTATCCCCCTTTAAATGCAGGAAGCGTGACATTTTCCCTTTATCGATTTGAGAAATACGAATTTATATATGATATTTTCTGGCAAAGGAAATGTTGGTAACTTTTTCACTTACTATTATAAAAGATAGGATATTAATCTCTTTTTTCCTCTCTCCTTTCTAGCTTAACAATCTAGAAGAGAGCCTTCATTTCTTTTGTTTGCTTTTGCCTCTTAGAAATTAAATTACTTTGTCTCATTAAAATGCCAGTCACATTCAACTAGTGATTTCTCATATAAGTGTTCTTACTTTTTGCATTGTTCTACAGTAGGTTGTGGCACCAAAACAACATTATTGCGATATAAGAGAAGGATTTGTGTGCCTCTTATTTTTTCTATATTATTTGTATTTAGCTTAAATGTTTCTGCTTCTTTTTCAATTTACTGAGTTGTGGCTTGTATAGATGGATGGGCTTTATAACCTCATGTATGATAAGAAAAGATGATGAGAGTTTGTCTGAACTCTTTCCTTCCCATGTTTTCTTTCCCCTGATTTTAACTTTTTTATGCTCATTTACATCCATAAATATATAGGGAAAAAGCCACAAAAAATCCCAAACTTTGCCCACCATGATACATTTACCCTAAACTATTTTTTGTGATATCAAAAATCCCAAACTTGTATCCGTGTGACGCATTTACCAGTAACTTTTTTTGTGACACCAAAAACTCCAAACTTATACCTATGTGACACATTTATCCAAAAAAAAATTGTGATACTAAAAACCCCGAACTTTTTTCTGTCATGCCAATTTTTTGGAGTAAATGTGTCACACGAATACAAGTTTGGGGTTTTTGGTGTCACAAGAAGAAGTTTGGAGTAAATGTGTCACACAGGTATAAGTTTGGAGTTTTTGATGTCACAAAAAAAAGTTTGGGGTAAACGTGTCATAGTGGACAAAGTTCAGGGTTTTTTTGTGGCTTTTACCCTATATATATTATCTTTAATTTTATTCATTTAACCATCACTCCATTTTTTTCTTTCTTTTTTTTTTAGCAAATGCCCACTCATGCATTGCTGAGAGAATCGAGATATTATGTTTTGTCAATGTCCATATGTGATGTATATGTATCTTTATTGGCATGTATCTACTTTACTAGAAAAGGAAATTGTCAGGTCTTTGAATTTTATAATTTATTCAACTCCCACCTCTGTTTCCTCAATAACAAGATTGCCTCTAACTACATCTTGGACATATTATAAAGATTTATTAATGAGATTCTGCACGTTTCTATTTAATTTACGTCAACTTTTATATTGGTAATCTTCTTGAACTTCAATTAAACATGATTTTTATCATGTCATGGTTACCCCGCACAAAGCGCCTTCTAATGTCTAGTCTTATTTTAGATGTAGCATAAATTAGCATGTTCAGTCTACGATAATAATGGCGGAAAATACATAAAGTACAAACATCGCCATACCACTCAGAAAGTTCAGCAAAGCATAAGTTATGAAGATGGTCAAAACAGTTCTGAAAACTTCCTCGTTGAAGACGGAAGGAGCCCATGCAATAATTACCATGGCCTGAACCAAGAAAATAGAGAACACTCAGCTTAATTTCTTGCACAGAAAGTCTGCAACATGATGCTACTCAACATCAAGGTTACCTGGAATGCCAATATAAAGAATATCCACATCCGATCGAAACTTCTGTAGAGGTGCAAGAACGTACGAACTTCCACAAAATTAGTTTTGGGTTGTGTCTTCCCGGTAGTACCCTGACTGACATGCTGCAATAATATAAGTATATACATCACCATGGGTTCTTTCTTTCTTTTTTATCAAGATCAACATGGGTTCACAGACATGGCTATTAGAGAAAAAGATCTATTCATAGTATTTCGTCATTCTCCATCCCCTAATTGTTCGATTTCCTCATATAATTTGATAAACCATGAAACTTCTAGATGTTTTCTTTTTTTAAAAAAAAACGCCGTGAATTGGATAATCTTGGTTAGCCATTAATTCCGTGTACATTGTCAAAGAAGCTAGCTGACTATTCGCAGTAGTAAGACTGCTCCTGATAGCTACAGTGCCAAAAAAGCAAAAGGCACAGACGTATGATGCACAATGAAGTGCCAAATGGACTCAGTTTTTTATAATTTTGAAATTCACTACGTCACTGGAGAGAAGAAGCTATTAAAATCTATTTAGAGGTTTATCAAAACCAATTTGATAAAAAATAAAGGCATTCCAATCACACAAGCGTGTTATATTCTGACGATGCTATATTCCCCTTTTGGGAATGGGGGTTTAGGACATAGAACCAATGTTTAAGGACTTAACGATGCCTATTGACGAATGCCCATAAACTAGAGCAGAGATGGAATCACTTCCTGAACTATAATTTTCGAATTCACCCAGTCAATGGAGAGTAGGAGCTACTAAAATCTATGTAGAGATTTTCTTAATGCCAATTTGATCAAATATATAGGGATTCCTATCAGACGAGCATGTTAAATTCTGCCAATGCTGTGTTGCCCTTTTGGAAACGGGAAGGACACAGAACCGGTGCTTAAAGGAGTTAACAATGCTTATTGCTGAATGGGCATAATCTAGCCTATAGATGTCATCACTTTCCTGATCCTACCTTTTAAGAAATGGAAAAAGGGGGGGAAAAATCTGATGACAAAGTTATCAACGGAGCTGCTAAACAAAACCAAGGTTCCAGAAAAAGAAAATTCTTCAAAAGATTGACTGCCCGGCCAATTATCATTGCCTTGTCTAACAGGTTAACCAAATTGGAAAGTGGTTTCTGTTAACATTTTTTTTAGTCAACTTGCAGGTCATTTATATATATTTCTAGACAATGAATTACAAAATTGAGAGGCATCTAATCTCCCATGGCCATAAGATGGACAGAATTGACGAAAAGAGCTGCACACACACACACACAGTGATAGAGGGAGAACAAGGAATACTGCCTTTGCAGGTTGCAGCCCGTCTGGTTGCGCAAAAAAATCAGCTTTCAGATCCAATGGCCACCCCAGCTTCAGACACTTGTTGGACCTGAGGAAATTGAAAAGTGAATCAACTGACTAGCTTCTGCCAGAGTCATAAAATTATTCACACCCAAAAGATCTTACCAGAAGTACTCGTTTAGGTCATCATAATTTCTCCATTTCGAATGGCTTGCCTTGCCTCCTTTGTTTCTCTTTGCTTCCTTTAACCATGTTACTCGATTTTCATATCTTGACATGACAAATAAGAACTTGAGGCATCAACTGAAAAGGGGCATACCTTGCGAAGGACCTGGTAGATAGGGGTTATTACATCCCTCAAAAATGACTCATCATCAGGTGCTGCCAATTGATATGTATCTCCACTAACTGGATCAACATTGCCATACATGCCATAAACCTCATCCGCCATCTTGTTCCATTGGACAAAAAGGAGGTTAATATCACATAACCAACAAGAAAAAAGACTTACTAGTAAAAGCATCATATACAAGAAAGGTAGGCTTGACTTTAAAGTGTAACACTTTTCAACAGAAGAATCAACTCCAGTAAGAAAAGTTATGCCTTGTCTTTAGTCCATTAGAAAAGCTACTTGATTTCTTTGCTAATCAAAATGTAAGATCTGCCGCGTTCTTCTCCAGTAGTAAGTAATACATCAATTCAAAGATGTGATCAACAAGTAGAAAATCGACGACCTGTTATTAGAATGTGATTAAGATACAAACAAAAGTTTCCAAGGTTGTAGTTTTGCTCGACAGGTTCATTTCAATACTTTTGGCTGATTAAGCAGATTTTGCTTCAGCAAGGAAAAGATTATCTAAGTTGGGTGCGATGATGGATAAGCACCACATGGAATGACCCAATTGTCCCAACGAAAATTGTCCAGTAGTTAGATGGAACATAATCTGCTTTTCTTCTAGCTTCAGGCTTCAAAGGGATGCATTGAAAGCCTGAAGTTTACAATCATGTCTGAAGCTTATACAAATAAAGCGGATCAATATCAGAAACTCGTTCATGCCAACAGCTGTGCCAATAATGTTCACAAAAATTAGTCTGAAAATATCCATTTAGGTTAAATAGCATCATCCTGAAAGTGATAGTAGGCATCGCTCAAAGCTGTTTTTGGGGGGATGCCAATTCTTGGGCAGAAGATGGTATGCATAAACAAAGTTGAATTCTGCTAGTTCTAGGCACATCAAGTAAAAATGCACAGTGTTTTGTGTCAGCATCAATGGCTGAAGCTGAACAAGGCAATGGTCTACATGCCCTTTAGAATGACATGGGTTAAGTCAATTTAATGAAAGATGGGCGCACAATTTCTATATACTGACAGGGACTTTAATTGCATGCGTCATCTCCTCAAGCAGCGTGTGTACAGACCATCCTTGTTTCTTGATTATTTGTGTGGGCTAAATCCATTCTTCCGTTAATAGAAAAATCTCTAAATATTTTTTAGATGACTTCTATTCATCAAGAAAACATAATATGCGTGCCTTTGGATGACAAGAAAGGATATAGATATTGAGATAACCATATTACGCACTTTGTGAAAGATATAGCAGAGACATTCAGGCATAAATCGAACATTTGAAGCTTCCCCCCATATTAGAAGATAGAGCGCGATGTAGATAAGTTGCAACTGTTGTCCATCAGAACCTTCACGAAACCTGGAGGAAAAATCGTGGTTTGCCAAAACACTGAGCAGGCTTGCAAATAGGTTATCCCATGGCATAACAGACAGTGATTGATCCTTCTCAATTTTCAAATGAAAGAATTATGTGATAGTAAGGCAGAAAATCTTACCAAAGATTTTGCTTCAGATGAAGATAATTACACCAAGATTTATAGTTCTTGAGAATTTTCTCCATCAGCTGCTCAACAGTGCGATTATTCAACTGCAGAAAGCATGTGTCCAATATTCAATCACACCTCATTTTTAAATGAACTCTGCTATTTCTATATAAATCTATGTGGAAAGATGATGTATATACCTGAGTGTAATGTTCCTCATGTCTATTCCTTCTGTCCATGTTGGCAAGTAAAAGAATTAAATGCTCCCTCTGATTTGCAACATTTCCTTTCTTCAAACAAGATGAGAATCCATATTTAGTCAGATGACATATAATTTCCTTCATTAGAGATTCCAAAAAGCAAAGCTGACCTATGAAACTAATTAGAAAGGTCAAAAAAACGACAAAAAATTATTCTCTTTGAGAAATCACAGAAGGCTAAGTCCCCTACATAGTTTGACTAGGTTACATAGGTAAAAATGCACCTTTCCACATGAGGCATGTTATTACTTCGTGTATTCAAAACATGAATACTGGAAAAGCCGTAAGATCCTTGACATCATAGTTAGCCAAAATCAAATTTAAAGCCCAACGTTGCCACTCTATTTGCAATATCAACATTAATAACCTAGACCAAACTAGGATGTCGGGGTTCATATGTTTCAAGCGATACAATTAGCAAGACATTTTTGTCAGAAGCAAACAGTAATATGTAAAATTCCAACAAAACGTTAGATTGGTAATTATAATTGCAAGTTTGCGAAACCACTTATCATGATTCAACTGCAAAGGAATGGGCCAGTTGATTCAGGCGATTCAAGTTGTTAGCAATGTTTTCTAACCATACCGGTATGAAAACCAAGAGCCCGGCAATACGCAATTCAGCCAGTGAGACCATCTGACCCGTTCAGTTTAGTTAAACTGAGTCAAATAGGTGATATAGTGAAGTAATCCCACAATTGATTTAGGTCAGAGTGAGTGCGCTTTTAGCTCGCAGAGATCGTGGGTTCAGTCTCCGCAACACCAATAAGCATGCTTTCTCTCAAGGGGTTCAGTTCTTTGGTCTAAAAGCATCCACACAAATAAGTTGCTAGTGCAGCTGGATCAGATCTGGGCTCACATCAATGGCAGGGCGCGGGTTCAAACCCCAGCTCAGCCACATGTCGTTTACTTTTCAAAAGTACTCCAGCCTCACCCATCGTCCAGTCACCAGTTCAAACGGACCAGTCCGTTCCAGTTTCCCAAACATTGGTAGTAGGCCAAACTTCCCACAAGGAGAGTTTGGTCGACATCATTGCATAATGATATTATGTTCTACTAGTTCCAACCAGTACTTGAGCACCAAGAAAAAATTTTATATCATTGGGAATGGTGCATAAGCCACCTCTTCTGTTGTAAAATAAAAACAAGTGAGAGTACTTTCAGCGCACTATGTAGTCAGAGATTATGCGCAGCTCTAGAATCAGCTTGCTAAAGGAGGACCTGAAGCAATATCAAGGCACGATAATGGATTCAAATGATAATAGGACATTCAAGAAAAGTTTTACCTGGAACCCAAAAACAGATGAAAGCCAATCAAGTATATCAGTGATGGACTGACTCCTCTGCTTTGGCATTACCAAATTATCATCCTTGACGTTCGGCGCCCCATCAACTCGGGGCATTGGAAGATTGTCCACATTGCGTATGGCCTGAAGTGCTGCCTTAATCTATACTTTTTCATAAAATTTGATGAGTAATACAGCCCACCGTTTAGAAAATCCAATGCAAACCTTTCGTAAAATTGAAATTTTACCTCAGGAAGTTCCATAATTGCAGGTTTAACCCCAATTGCATGTAATGGTAAAATGTTATAGTGTACAGACTGTTCTCTTTTTCTCTCAACTTCTTCAGCATACCTTATTGTCTGTAGAGCAAAAGCCAATTGCAGATACCATTATTCAGTGCTTGCCGCAGAAAAGAACACAAAGATGAACACAGGCTAGGACACTAAAACTCTTTGACTGGGACCTGAGCATCAAGCTTTGAGGGATGCACCACAGTTTTCAGAACATCATATAACACTGTGGCAATCTGATATATCTTCGCCGTTTCTTCCCTTCAAGAGTTAATAGCAAAAAGAAGAATCAATAACGTGAAGAGGTTCTTTGGCAGTCGATCAAATAACAGTAGAGCCTTACGGCTTATTGGTGTATCGGGCATCTTTGATATTATCTTCACAGAACTGCTGGTAATACGACTGGATTTCTCTAGGATCATTAGTGGCAGGCTCAACACTCGTCTCTTCTTCTTCCTACAAAATTAGAATTTCAGACATTAAACAGTTAGCATACAAGTTACAACCCAATCCATGCGCTGGTTTTTCCCCCACCAAGGCTAAATTCTGTGACGAATTGTGCACATAATTTAAACAAGGAAATAAAAAACTATTTTCCTTACAAACTATAACAAGAATTGGTGACCGATGACAAGAATGTAAGATCATTATCAACAGCCAATATGCCTAACAGCATTGGAGCAACAGCAGGGCCATAGACAAATCAAAAGACATTTTAAGCTACCAAGTATAGTAACATTTAGATGCTCTTTACATTCAAATGCCTTGTTAGGATGATATCTCTACATCCTTCCTTTTTTAACTTTCAAGTTGAATGATAGGTGCCACCAACATATGAGGTGATTTATAAGTTGGCACCCCATGAAATTGGCCTTCCAGTTGCAAGATTTAGGTTAGATACATCCAATACCATATGATTTGTCGGGATATCCAAGAAAACTTAAGATGAGAAGACATAGAAGTACATAAAATTTCAGTGAAAAAAATTGATCTCAAAGGATCAAGCACCAAATAGTGCTGACAAACTCTGGTCTGAGTAGTTCAATCACCCAATTCAGAGATCAACTAACTATAAGTCGAGCAACTCTGAAGTCAGATCAAGTCATTGAGTCTATAATGCTTTGGACAAGAGTGGCCTAGGGACCAGGAATGGTCCAACTGTGGGTTATGATTGTTGGATAAGTGGTCATGGAGGTTTCTGGACGAAAACGATAGACCTCGTGCACCGATTGCTACTCCATGCATATGAAGTTTCAGGGGGCTTTCATTAGTCTATGGTCCCTCAAAGAACCAATCCTCGAGAATTGGAAGCCATTAGATCCCAAATGAATAGATCTTGGCCATTCATTGAAAACCCTTTAAGAGTTTATGCTTACAACACATTGTATGGGGATTACGACCAATTACACTTGGGCACGACCGTGGACGGTCCCCCAAGGGGACCATGGAAGCCCCCACAGTTTCAGATATGGCTTGGTTAACTCTAATACCGCACAGTACTTGAGAAAAAGCCTTAGGAAGTTTGTCGGTAAGGGTTGCAATGCAACAGCTTCATTTCTAAATCTGTCACATTTGATGTTGAAGAGATTCAAAAGGCAAATTCCGGATAGATGTCTGGAGTGGTGATTAACTTTTTTCTGTTGATCTTTAATGTTTGTTCTCTCTATTGCAAAGGAGAAGCAGCTTTTAGCTTCTCTCTATCTGATTCAAATTATTGCTGATCTTCACTGGTGTTCTAAATCAAGAGGCCCTCGAAAAGCATGGGAGATAAAGAGACCCATTTCATTCTTTGAAAGACCATTTCCCCAACAGCAGAAGATATGGGGATGATAAAGCTTTATAAAATCTCGCAAAGGACAAAATATTTGATGTGGAATCTTATTATGGGGCTCTCAAGAGTAAGAATATCATAATCACTTTCCATGGTAATATAAGGAATGCTAAAGCTCCATCAAAGGTCTGTTCTTTTTTTATTTTATTTTTTTCAGTTCTGAACTGCAATGCTAGATAACAGTAAAGATAAAAGACAACCTGAAGCTTAGGAAAATTGTAACGGTCAATTGGTTTTCTCTGCAAAAACAATTGGTACACCTGCTTATTCAGTAGTTTGTCACATTGTTGGATCTTTGGCAGGGATATCTTGGGTCATGCCCAATTCTGCAATAAATGCAATCGGAAGCTGTAAGGCATATCAGTTGGTTTTGATAGAGACCGTGGAACTTAGTGCCATCTTGTGTAACATGGAAGATCTGGTTGGAGAAAACAGAAAGGTTTTCCAAAGCTGAGTGCTGTTGCTGACAAGTCAGCCGTGGAGTGCTATTCTGCTTGAATGCTGGTCTCGTATCTATTCATATGTCTTAATCGTATAATTTCTTTTTTATTTTCTGATGCTGTCCTATGTATACATCCAGTCTAATATATTACTCCTTGTTTATGTCTAAGTCAACTTAAACAATCTACGACTGCAAATCCATGGTAATATCGTTCAACATAATTTTCACACATCTTGATAGCTTAGTAAGTGTGAAAATGCAGTCTCAGGCCATCAGATCTAACAACCACAGTCACTTTTGTCAGTTTAGCAGTCACAGCATGAAAAAACAAAATGCTTCACTGCTAGTGACATGATGTATAAATGAACTGCATTAATATTTCATCATTCAGCAATGCCGCCACAACAGGCCAAGGGATCACGTGAGCTAGGAAAGATACCTTCTCAAGCCTGTGTAAGAGATAAGTCTTAAATTGGCGAACACCCCGTCCAGCTGAAGTTGGATCCATCTTATGAGCCTTCTCAAATGCATGAAAACGACCTAATAGGAGAGATAAAGCAAGGAAAAGGAGAAGTTTTGCTACAGAATAGGAAGAGAACCATATTTGCAGTCCAACTGATGCAATTTCAACCTTGCCATGAAACATCATAATATTTGTAAAGAAGACACTAAGAATAAAATATACCACTGACAGAGATTAATGAGCATGCAGGAACAGCATTTTAATATCTGCTCCACTCTTACAACTGATAAGACTCAACTTCCATCAATGGACAGAAGTAAACAGCATAGACAGAATTTTCATAAAAGAAAGATAACACCATTGCTGTTCTCTTATTAACGAACCGTTAGGGCTTCCACAGTGACCCAAACCAAGTCAAGTACAACTTCACATCTATTTCTCCATCAATTACAATGTTCATATCGACCATATGCTTTGGACACTCATCTTGGCTACTTTGTTGTTTGAATAGTAATCATCTGTGCCTCTAACATAGAAGTCCCTGTTTTAATGGCAAAGAGAATTCCACAATTTCAAGTAGATGATTATGTGACCTGAAGCGACACTTAAGCAACAGAAACTACGTTCCATTTTAATACTACCTACTAGTCCAATAATCTGTTTGTATATGATTGTAGTCAATTTGCATGAATCCACAATAATCTACGATTGGAAACAGATTCTCTCAGCTTAGGTGAAATATTAGGTTCATGTAGCTTTGATATATCACTTGAACAAAAGTTAAGTGGTTAAGATGCAAACAACAGTTTCAACCCATAGCTCCCCTTTAAGGCGATGCTTCATGTTCTGCAAAGTAAATCAAGTTAAGTTTTGGACCCAAAAAAGAAACGAGTTAAGTTACCTACTCCAACTCCTCTAAATGTAGAAGACCCCAATCAATTAGCAGAAAACAGATTATGACCACACAGATAACAAGTAGTTCTTTGCTGTTCACCTAAAAGTAATGGCTTGCAAAATTCTTTACCGTCTAAGTGAAGGATTGAGAGAGAGAGAGAGAGAGAGAGAGAGAGACCGCTATTGTCATTAATGATATTTAAGCAAACTATAATGTCACATGACCTATAATTGTAAAGAGGATTCCATTTTAAGAGCTCCTAAGAAGACATATCTTGATCATAGACTTTGAAATGACTTTCTTACAAACCTATCAAACTTATATTAGATAGATTCATTTAGATAATCAGACATTAGATAAAAAAAACTAGACACTAGATATTAGATTAAATTACGAGAGAGCTACCATTTTAAGAATTCTCCTTTTTTCTATCAAGCGCCATTATTTGAAAACATTAGATAGCATATAAATGGGAACAAACATACAGCTAAGGATCATTGAGGATATAACCGTGGACTGACTTCCTTCTTCCACTTCTTCACCTTGCATATCAATTTAATCCCTTTCATCTAATTCATGTCATCAAACCCATTGAAATTCGAAAAGTAAATTCTTCAGTTAACAGCTGTCACATGGTTTTTTTTCCAAAGCTGACAAATGCCCATCAACAATTCTTGTTGAAAAAACCAATTCCCTCTCGGGTTAAATTTCAAGTTATTTACCGAAAAGGTTGACAATTGAAGTCGCTTAGAAGAAAATCAAGCACGCACGAGGTGTGAACAATGACAGAAACGTAATCAAAATTCGACCACCTCAACTTGGACATTGACTTGTCCTGCAAGAATTTTCATTGCCTAAGTCGATCGGCAAAAAGGATCGAAATTTTATCATCAAAAAACAACTACATGGTATGGCATTCTTGTCATTGACTCCGCCAAGTCGCCTATGAAAATTTTGCCATAGAACGAACCGAACAAAGGGAAACAGGGAAAATAAAGCGAACCAAACAGAAATGGGATGCGAGAGAGAGAGAGAGAGAGAGAGAGAGGAGAAGAAGAAGAAAAAGAAAAAGAAGCAGCTTACACAAATATGCAATCCTCGGATTCTCCATCTCGACCTCGTTGGCCACGCGGAGGACAGGCACGATGGGGGCGAGAGAAGAGGGCACCAGCTCGCTGTCGATGGCGGAGCTGTCCTCGTTCGGCAAATCGACCATCATCGTCTGCGCTCTCATCATTCTGTTCGACAGCGACCGCGGCGGGCCAGAGCCCGGCTCCGGCTTGCTCCCGCTCGAGCTCGCCATCCGCGACGGCGGCGGTTCCCCGCAGAGAGAGGCCGCCTCTAGTGTCACCGACCCCGGTGGCGAATCGGGTTCCTATCGGGCCGGTCAGTGTCCAGCGATGAGCCGTCGTCCCGCTCCGCTTGCGTGGGTCTCGAAGGGTGATGCGGACTGCACCCATCGCCATCTTTTTCGCCGATTATATACCCGGAGAGAGATACTTTGGGGGGTGAGTGGGGAAAAGGGAGTTGCTCCGGGAGGAAGAAAAGAATGAGAGAAGGTGTGTGGGAGGACTGTTGGTATCAGTGGGTGCTTTCGCTTTTGAGGCGATAAACAAATGGCGGTTTTCAGACGCTTGCTGCTTTCCGGGAGATGGCGGGGAGAGAGGGACGCGCTGCTTTGCGCTTTTGTCGACGGGAGGAATACTGCGGCTCTTTTGCTTTGTTGCGCGCGCGAAAGTGCTTTAAAACTCTCTGTTTATTCCTTCCCTCCTTTGTCTTGGGCTCTCTCGTGTGTTGGGTTTGGGGCCTGAGCATTGGATTTAGAGAGCCTCGATGCCCTGTACTCATTCAAATTCACAGCACGTAGCTGGGAAAATGACGCGAATGATCGGTGAACTTTGACCCGATCTGAACTTTTATTCTGTTCAAATGACACGGATGGTCCTTGAACTTTGACCCGATGTGTAATGCCGTCCTTGAACTCTTAATTTATTCGGTGTAGTCCCTAAAATGTAATCCAACGTGCAACGTAATCCTGGACTTTTAATTTGTTCAATGCAGTCCCTGAAATTTTGGCATGTGTCAAATTTAATCCTTGGACTATATGAGGATGTTCTATGTTATCCTTCCATCAATTTAAGTTAACGGAATTTGCTATAGTCGTCCCCACTAACTCCGCACTCTCACCTCAATTTTGGTATGATATTTCCTAGATGTAGTTATATATATATATATAAGTATTTTAGCAACAGTAGTCAAGTCAAATATGGGTCGCTAAATTTATATTGTATGGAAATGGGTTAAAATCGTTTAAATAGATCTTTTTGAGCCAAACCATTTTCGACCCAATGTGGCAACATTTACCAATCAGAGAACAAGAACTAAATATCTCCAATGCATGTTTTAGGAGTGATTAGTTTCAAGGTGAGTAGATTCCAAACCTAGACCTTAAAACCTACCTTATCATATTCGGTTTTCGATTTTTGACCCTAGAAATCGACTTTGTTGACACTAAAAGTGGCCTAGAACCGAATCGGCCTACTTGGAAATTGGCCGAGGCTTTTTTATCTCTCATCTTATTATATATACAATATATATATGTGTGTCAAACACGAATACAATTCTTTCTATTGAAGGCTAATATGTCTAACATATTCAATTTTAATAAATACTTTGTCTTAAAAAAAGAGTAAAATTACTTAGGATTAAGGGTAAACTGGTTTGATTCTAGGTTCTTCCTTGGAACTGACCTTGCAGGTTCCGGGTTATCATGTACAATCGGCCGGTTTAATGTATAGAACTTGAAACCCAAACCAGTCAAGGCCAATTCCTGAGTTGAACAAGCCCGATTGCTCACCTCTAACGTGTTGCGCTATTATCAAATTTGATTGTTGGGGTAGCTTGAAGATGAAATGCAAGTCGAAAGCTCACATGTCTATCAAAGAAGTCAAGACGAAGCCTTTTAAGGACTTGCTCAGGTCCATACATTCGTGCATGTTTGTTAGGCTTTTAAAGGGAATTGTTTGGTATTTGGAAATGCCATTACCGAGCGTAGACTGCATTTTCCAAAACTGTAGGCTTGTTCTTACAATGCTCAATTGATACTACGATCACCATAATCACGCTAATCACAGTCTTCACGGATCCTGCGTTATTTGCTTTTGCCCCCTTTCTGGCCCGAGTTTACATGTCGGGCACTACAATTACAACACACTAATCGAAGGTGACCCGGCGAGTTCATCGGGCAACTTTGCTGTTCTTTCTCCAAAGTCCAAACTACATGCTAAGCCAAAAATCCAAGGACAGACTGTCCTCGTTCGCCCGTCGCATGGTGCCTCGACTATCAAGCCACTATTTTCCCTAGAGGGGAAAAAAAATAGAGAACTGATCGATTCCTCTTCAATTGTAACGCCAGCAATTCCCCAGCTGATGGCATGTTCTTCCAATGCAACAGGTATTCCATCTCCAACTGTGTTTAAGTAGGGACAGTGCCTTTACCATCCTAGCAGGCCTTGCAGTGCCTGTGAAGCTAGCTGAATTGCGTGCATCTCCACGTATGGCACGTCCCCTTGCGTCCCATATCATACAGTTCACGGAGAGTCGAGGGAATTTGTTTGAAGAAAAGTTGTTCCGTAGAATACAGGTCGTCTCTTTTGGCCAGCCCAGATCCAGACTCCAGATTGATGGCACGCCGCTTTAGCCCAACATCCTCTGAAACATGTTTTTTCCCTCGAGTCTTGATAAAGTGTCATAATCCGCGACACCCCGTCAATGTCAGATGATTGGTCACATGCACTTTCTCAAAACTAGGTAAGAGAGAAATATTCTCTTAGTTTGAATTTGAATAGCACAGAATGGAGGACTGGCTCGCAAGAAAACTTTTTTTAAAGGAAAAAGGGGACATAATCACATTCGAGAAAAAGGGAGATTCTTTCCTCCCACGTTACTATATACATGTGTTTCTGATGTACTCATTAAAGAAGGGGGGGTGTCGTTTTCGGATTCTTAAGAGTCGGAGAACCGTCCCGAATACGTTTGGTCGTGACACTCAGCATCAAAGCCAGAATCGTGGCAGAACCCCATTCTTGGTCACCTGGCATTTCCTTCTCGGAAATTGTCAAAGGAATGCAAAAGCAAATACCGTATGCCCATGTGGAACTTCCTTCCAGTGCCTGTGGCATGCGGTCAACTAATCTCCTACGTCCTGTCAGCAATGCGGAAGAGGAAAACATCAAGAAGAGGATCTAAGCATCAAGACTCTCACACACGCTGGAAAACACCTTCGAAGGGTTACTAATGCAATGCCGTTCCCCAATAAGAAAATGATGCGCAAATTGACAATGTTATACTATGGCTGTATAAACCGACTAGCATGACTAAAAACAAGTCTGCGGTAAGCATGAATGCCCCTACCACAATGACTCAGGGTATTTGCACGAAGAGAGAGCATCAAAGAGGAATATTATGAGCTAAAAATATAGGGGAAGCCCTCTCCTGGACTAAGGACAAAACTGCAATTAAAATGCCTACTCAATGGAATTTGACAAATTTTCAAGGGTTCAGTCCCCAAGGCATTCTTAAGAAATACAGAATGCAAATATGTACTGTTAAGAAGACATGCATGAGGTGTTTTTATAGAGAGACTGAGAGCATAGCAACAATAAAATTTTCATACTGTTGAGCTTCTGTGAGTACATTAAGGACCTCAAACGAATTATAGACAGAGGTGGAGCACCAATTAACTGGAAAGAAGGAAAGAAGGTCCAGGTGGAGTACTGCATATGCCTCATGCTTGAAACTATCTTAAGAAACTCGCAAAAAGAATAGTTACTCTTAAAACCTGATGGACTAGCAAGCAACCTGGTTTCTTGAGCTAGTTGCAGCAGCCCATTGATTGGAAAGACATGCGGCCGTTGCACCATAACTTATAAATGTTACTGTTGCTTGATCCCCTTGAGTATTTGATGTGATTGGACGTGGCAATTCTCTCATCACCCATAAGAGAAAGGCTGATGGCACTGATGAACCTGGAAACAACCCATAACATCTACTCAACTCAGCCCAGACACTGGCATCAAAGGAAGCATTCAGTCTCCAGAAAAATTCAGACAAGGGAAAGTCAATCACAGTCCATCAGCCAGATTCTTAAATTAGCAGAATGTAAAATAAAACAAAGGGAAATAATGAAGATAATGCAACTGTAAGTTCCTCAACTCAATACTATGCATTCCCCTAGTAACGCTTAACCAATTCCTGGTATAACATAACACCTCACTCCGACCACAGGAAAATATAAATAAAATTTATGAAATTTATCAATCTGGCCTGCATTTCGTATCCAGAAAGTTCAAAGTAAACTTTTTCTCATTCCCGAATTTTCATTCATGCACACCATCAAATTCTAACACCCACCCCCACAAGCCCCCTGGGCACACACACAAGAGAGAATTTATCAGGTGCCTAGATTTTACTTTTAAGTATTGAGAGAAAACAAGCCAATATTATATTAATTTACCTCAAGCACGGTTGAATTTATCAGGAATAATCCTGATGCTTCCACCAACCACTATATACTTTTTCCCCAGGAGAGAAAACATAACACAGGCACCAGTCTATCGTAGATGTTAAACAATATCATATCCTATAAATGCAGAGTAGACTTTACTTTCCTAGAAAAAAATGGAAAAGATAGACTTTTATGACAGAGGAAACAAAAGTACATTCTGGTGTAGATTGTACAAAAGTTATAACAGTCAATACGTTGAATCATCTATTTTCAGGCATCTCTTAACAGGTAGGCAGGCTTAAATAAGGGCATCAAATGTTGTACCTATAAAAAAGTAAACAATCAGAAGAAGTGGTAGCTTTACTCCTTTAATATCCCAGAGGGGCAAACTATAGAATAGCTGCAATATAATGGTGCATCGAAGTTAGAAAGCCCAGGTGAGAGAACCAATAAGAAACTTTATGTATAAGCTCAATACGTACTGAAGTTTCTGTAGATAAAGCTACTGAAGCACTCGATGTAAAAGACATCACACAGACGGCTGCTAAACCAGCCACCTGCATCCATTGACAATAATTCAGAAAAAGTTAAAGGCAGGGCAGAGGATATTCTGTGCACGTGTGAAGAAAGTAGCAGCCATAATACTAACTCAATTAACTATCCAAGAGAGCAGAAGTGTGGAGTAGACCATGCTCACCAAGAAATGGGTATCCTATTCAACAGATAGCACTTAAGAGGAAGAAAACTAGGAAGGATTAGTAACTTACCTTCCACATATCACCTGAAGCACTCTCGGACCGTACTTTCCTCAATTTTAAGAACAATGTGATACCTGAAATATAAATAGAGCATTGACATAAAAAGGTATAGATCCCACAACACTAAAACAGTTAATCTTGAATTTAAGTAGGCTATACCCTAAATGTGCAAACAAAATGGGTGCATTTGACGCACGTGGAATGCTCCATAAATATCCAAGATTCAACTTAAACCACTTACTCATAGGGCGAAAGCAAGGTATAGTTTCATGATTATTTTATGAACTATACTTGTATAAGTAATCGGCAGTTGATAGATTATCCAACTCCGAGCAATCCTAGTTATTGGTGGCAAACAAGGACAAGCATGCAGTGGTGGAATTGGTTAAAGTAGCCCAAAAATAGAGTCAGAGGTTAAAATACTTAGGCCATCATAATCATAAAAATGTGTCTCAAAACATATGACTCGCTTGATCACAACAGTTGTGGGCATGAGGAACGGGTTACATTAGTGCCATATCCCAACTTTCTTTTATTCTGTTGTCTTCATTTTCTATCAAGCAATAAGTACGAAATGAATAGGTAGTGCAATGTTTACCTGTAGTAGAAGCTGTAATGTCCTGTAGCTTCTTCTAATAGCAAATGTCTGCTTTAAATTTTCTAACTAAGAGCATTAAAACAACGTTTATGAGAGAAACTTACTGGTAGATGATTAAGCATGGTTTCTTGTTATTCTAACTACTTGATGACTAATCATTACCCCAATCCTGAAGCAGGAGACTAAGAGCAACAGTCTATTATTGACCTGACATCAAGGCTTCTTCAAGTGCTTATAGCAGCCTATTACTTATCATAAACCATGAGCAAATGCCTTACTTTAGTTTATTAAAAATGATTTCTAGGGAAGCAGTAGATAGGTAATGGGACTAGTGCATGAAAGTCGGAGGATATTGTTGTTGTCATCCATGCATGACTAGGCCATAGTACTTGATAAAGTCAAATTGCTTTAGTTCGGTAGCTTTTAGAAAGTTCAGCGAGCACCATCAGTCCAAACATAGTCCCATACTCTAAAATAAGATTGAAGTCAGGAAGTAGTTACATATTTTATCACTCTTTCTCTCCAACAGGAAGAAAATGATTAATGAAAAGACCATTTATTTATCACTTGTCATATCGCATAATTTAAAACAATAAAGAACTTAGAAAGACAATTGAAGTAAGCTTCACCAGAAAATTGGTCTCTCACCATAACAAACTATAGCTCCCCCAAGTAAAAGAAATGCTACTGCAATAAGCTTTGTATAGACCTGCAAGATAATTGCAAGTACTGACTATGAAAATTAGCAATAAAGCAATTGTCTCCAAATAAAAAGTTACTTGAGAGGAAGCCATGTTAAGTAACTCTATTTTTCTGCTTTCCTAATAATCAGAGAGTGTCTGATAGGAGACCACTTTTCCCACAACCCCCCAGAGAACAGGCAATGAACAACCCCCCCCCTAAAACCCCAAACACACACACACCAATGGAACGCCTTTTTGTGCAGACTGCATGGCTAGCAAAGGGGTAACACCTTGTTAAGTAACAAACTAGTAAAATGCAGATAAAATGTCAAGCAGTAGGATATCAAATATCTGAGGAATGCAGGGGGGGTGGGAGGAGAAATAGAAGAGAACATCATATAGCTTACCATACCTGAGCAATTAACACAGAATCAATAGTATCGTTCCCATTGCCAATCCAGATAATAACAGCAAATGCTATCATTAGGACAAATACTAGCATGATAACCTGAGGAAGGCAGATTTGAGTAAGGTGATATCCAATCGACAGAAAAATGAAGATTCAGATTAGACAACAAGCATCAATCGATAAAGCTCTTTTGTTTGTAAATCCATTACCAGAAGAAACTAAAGCAGAAATACATCATTACTTTATTCTGATTTGAGTAATTACTTGAAATGGGACTTTTTCATACCACAGCAACAAATTTTTGCCGGCCTTCAACTTCAATACTTCCGAATGAGCAACATTTGCAACCATTTTCCTCATCTGACCGATCTTGTCTGATCATTGAATTTGCCAACAAGGCCTGCTGCAAATTATGCCCTTCATTATCATCACCATCCCCTTCATTATCATCACCATCCCCTTCATCCTTTGCCTGATGGCAAAAGTCGACCCTAAAAATCATTGCCCATAGAAGCATATGCATACCAAACAAATTATTACTGAATCGTTTAGAAAGACATTAGGTGTATGTACACTATAAGGGAATCTTACTACTTTATTTTAGGTTTCCCTCCAAATGGACATGCTTAAATTGTGTTTAAGAAGGTAACAAAAGTAAATTAGAGTGTTCTTTTTTCGAGCACAAAGGTATTTGACCAATATATATATCAGCCAAAGGCCATCCCAACATCTCTAAGGATTGATATTAAGATCCATATTTGTCAAAAAGTTTTTACCAAGAAAAATTTTGACAGATAGAGCAAAGTCAAGTTTAGACACAAAATTGAAGAGCATTACTTGGATATCCCTCTACCTTGTGCACATGACAAGACTCGCTAAAGAGGGAAAAACAATTCTGCAAAGACACATAGGTAAGATCTGCATAGACCACAAGTATGAACTCATTCTAACAACATGTAAGGCTTAAATGTGTCTTCGTACAATGTGTTTGTGTTGGAGATGTCTAACCACACCGAAAAATCCAGTCATAAAAAAATCATGTGCAGAACAGATATCATAACTCCCTAATGTAAAGACAAAATTTTGTATATCAAAGTTTCTGGCATTAAACAGTGAGACATATAAAAAAAAAACTCGAATTTTACTGGCCTAATGCATCTAAAGATACTGAGGAACTCACCAGAAAGACAGGAGCAGAAGGAATGCTGCTAGAAATAAGATGCTTGGATAGGCTGCAGCATTATTTACACTGTTAAGATGGAATGAAAACATCAAGAGAACCTCTGAAAGAGTGCCAGAGGTTATTAATTAAAACTAGAAAATCATACCCATGAAGATAAATCCACACGTCTGGGACCAGCAGAACAATCTCTCACAGCTCGCAACTACTGTAAGAACAAAAAACATGAAATAACCTGCCCAAAGCCATGTCAAGTTCCAATTAAAAGTTAAAACACCATCTTCTTTGGAACTATGGAAGAAGAATTCACAGTAGGTTCATCTTCAATTTATTATCCGAAGCAGAAGAATTCCAATTAGCAAGTGTCAAGTTCTACTGGACCCAGCCAAACTAGCCAACACACAAATAGATAGGATTAGGAAAAAGATGCTATAGAAAGTAGTTGCCTCAATGGTTAACAGCATATAGGCTTTTTTCCAATTTGTTACCAAAAAAAAAAAAAA
>BCNH02000001.1:20381572-20446718 GCA_001662345.2 Metrosideros polymorpha var. glaberrima
AAAAAAAAAAAAACAGGCTCATAGGTAGGACAACTACTCAATATTCGTAACCATGACCACGGAATTCCTTCTAGAGAAATTGACAAGCACAGGTCCTAATCAGCTTGTTCTCATTCAACAGGAGGCCCTTCCATAAGAGGGCCCAGAAGTGCCAGAGGACACGCTCAAGGGATTTGTGTCATATATTGACCCAGACCTACAAAGCAAGCCTGGCAAGCAAGCCACGGTCGAGTGGTTGGAACCAGTATCCATGGCAAAAGTTCTAAGCAATGTAGGCCCAAGGTGATTTGGAGTGTCAAGGGATACCAACCAACTAATATTAATCGCATATCTTCTATAATGCATGTGAGGATCGAAAGAAAAGATTAGGGTTGGTATTGGCAACAATGCAACCAATCCTTCTATACAGTAGATCTGCATTGTTTCTATGACAAGTCAATAAATAAAGGAGAATAAAAGGATGTTTAGCCTAAATATCCATGTCTAAAGAATTCATTCTCCATAAACAGACACATTAACCAGCTTTGTAAAGGTAGTAAAAGACACACAGACACACATATTATAGGGATCCAGGATACCTATAGATCCCCATTGGTATCATAGAGTAGTGCCAGGTCTTGATTATACACTAAGTTTTTCACACAAGTTGATGATTGCAGCATGAAACATAATGCCAGATGTCCATTGATATCCAAATATTCTACACTAGCTGACTGATTGTAGAGTGAAATTGCATTGAAGAATATGATGGGACTCAAAAGTTCAATTACGCTTTTTGCCTGCCAGGATTCAGTCAAATTGGACTGCAGAATTGGGAACCCAATTGGTTTTATATGCGGTGATGTTGGTATTTTTGCAACACAAACAATGAGTGGACTTACCCAAATTGGATGACCCAATCATCAGGTGAAGTACCTGCGAAGAACAACTTTCCATCTGATACTGCCCAGTACAGTGAATGAAAATAGCAAATGCCGTACTGACAAAGAGATTTTATAGAACAATTATATTTACGATGCAAAAGGGCAGTACAGTTTAATAGTAGGACTTAAGAGAAGCATAATGACCAAACTCCTACATTGCTCGGCAAGTTTGGCAGGTCCACTGGAGCATCTAGCCCTAGAGATATTGGGGAGTGATATAAACTAATACTTACCTTCTGACGAGTCCATCCAGCTTCCTGATCCCGTAGATGAATCCGCACAACCTGGCAATAAAGCATGTCACACGCCAAACAGGCTCAGGGAGAGAGGAGGGAGAGGTAGAGGGGAAAGAACCAATCCAAGATCAGCATGTGTAAATTTAGTGAAAGCACATATTAGAAGTTTATCCTGGATAATATCCATTGATCTAGTTGTCATGAATATATCCCTTTATCTAATTCTCTTTGTACTTTCTAGAAAGCTTCAAACCTAACTATCTATACAAGTCTTCATCTAACAGTATTTATGTTCTAAGACAACTCCCTACTGCACAAGATCCAATCCAGACAATACATGACTTCACATATGTTTCACGCAGAAACGTGTGGATCGATCGAATCGAGACAGGCCGAACAGAGTAAATTCTCAGGCACCTGCCTACCAGAGCACAGTGGATATCAAACCTTGACAGTCTTCAGAGGGACTTTTATACCCTCTTGAGACACACAGCAAAAAAAAAAACACATTTCGAGGTTTCCTCTCGCGCCGTATCACCATGAGACCAAATTCCTCAACATGCTCGATAACTAAAAACACGTTCCGACAGCCATCCTACTGTTTCTCCCTAAGAGGCACGCAGGTCCTAATCCTTAGCTCACACCCCAGGGACCAGGACCTCCAACGTCAGCACAGATGGCCCGATTTAGATACTCGAACCTTCAAAATCTAGAAGGCGAAGTCATATCGAGAATCGGCTCGAACGGCAGATAACTGACACGAACACTAAATCCCCGAGCAGCACTGCGACCCAACACTCGGAACAAATGGAGCTCACCAGACAAACTAAACACGAGGACTGGGAGGCGCGCAACGGACCAGACCTGAGAGAAGGCGAGGAGAGCCAGCGCACCGTCGACGCAGGCCAGAGCGGCAATGGCAAGGAGCATCTCCAGGGAAGGGCAGCGCTCGGCGCCGCCTCCTAGCTCCGCGAGCATCTTCAGCCTCTTCCGCTCTCCCTCTCCCTTCACGAGCACCGAGCGTCGCGCACATGCATCGGGGAATCCCTCGATCGGAGGATGAGGAGGAGGAGAAACCTAAGGGGAATGCCAGAGGGCCGAAGGTGGGCGTGCCCGCTCGCTCGGCCGATCGGATTCGTTCGCAACGAAGGAGACAAAGTGTACGGACGGGCGGAGAGGGACGAGAGATCGCGCGAGGTCGGGGCGGGGCCGCCTCCAGGGGGGAGGGGGGAGGAGTCGCGGGTTTTCGAACACTTGAGCTCTCGTGCGGCTCCGAAAAAGCGACGTTCGTATAATAAATGACTTCTTTTGGTTGACCCGGTCGTTGTCAGTGGGCGACCCGGGGGGCCCTTTCGGGGGGGCGATGGAGACACCGGGATCGCTCCATTGCCTCCAATCTGAAAAAGCGATACGTGTGGCCCGATTTGCTTCTTCCAGAGAGAGCTTTGTCTAGCGAATCAAGTCCATCACGTAAGCCGCCCTTGCGTAATCGCGGGCATATTCATCGTTCAGAATCATGCTGATTGCTACGGCATGCGGACATTGTTAATTTTATTTTTTTTAGAGGAGAAGTGCACTAAGAATCCTAAAATTTCTCACGAAAGTGCAATTGAATCTTAAAAAAACATTCAAAAAATGCGACCATCGTTTCGATCTTATCCTTTTTGTTTTTAACTACAAAAGCGCCACGTGAATTAAAGAAAATAACAATATTAACATGAAGTCATGTCGGTGTTTTTTGTTAGTCAAGTTGGACGAAATTTACAGAAATGACTTGATTACACCAATTTGACAAGTTTTACAACTTATTTGTGATTTTGCAAAGCTTTAGTACCCAATCCCTTAATCGCACTTTTATTATAAGTTTTAAGTCTTTTAATGCATTTATCCTGTTTATAAAGTATAGTGTATTGATCGATGAGCAATTCAACCCACTCAATGAACTCCAGATGTAGAGTCTAATCTGTCGTCTTTTTTACCGTTTGTAGTAAAATCGTCTAGGCAATGTCCGATACTCTCTTCATGATGCTATTTCTTTTTTTGGTAGATTTGTGTGAACATACATTCCACTCCCCATTAATTAGCTCTCTTTTTTTCATTGAGCTGTGATTGGAACCTATGTGTCCATCAATTACCATTCGGAGTAGCTTTCAAACACTAGCTAAGTACCCAATTAATTAGCTTTTTTCTTCATTGAGCTGTGATTTAGGACCTATGTATTCATCAATTACCATGTGATTAGTCAAGCGAGAAGCGGGTTTTTTTACGCGATTAATCTCCAAAATCGAACTAATACAATAAATTGTCAATCATCACATTTGATGCTTTCACAATATAAGTTACACCTTCTCAACCGATCATTTATTCCATTCAAATTGCGCTGACGTTGCTTTAAAGCCAAACTAGTATCGTGGAGGAAACAACCCTCTCATGCAAAATTGATCGACCACGGCTAGATGATGAGGTTGAAATTGGATTTTAACAAAGCGGGTCACGTTCGAATAGCCAGGATGAAACGTGTCGCGTCCATTAGCGAATTAATTCGATAGGACTCTAGTATTGACGATATCTCCGAAAAAGTTTTCCAATCTCCGACGATGAATTTGACCGCACGGAGACAAAAATCTAGCATCTCTCTCAGCTCGACGTGGCTGGACACGCAACGCCAACGAGCGCACCTCTTCGTAGCATTCAAGAGCTCAACCTCTCTCGGATCTCCTGCACGCCATGGTGATGATGACGTGATGTTTTGCTTGGGATTACTCGGGACGCGGCGTCGGGGAAAGCAACTTGGGGTTGGAGAGAGATCGCGTTTACGAGACAACGACGTTGCGATTTTTTTTGGGGTCACGTGGGAAGAGGGACATGCGGACTTTCGTTTGGGGCTTGGTCCAACGATCCAGTCCGGTCCCGTGATACTTCACATGACCTTTCGTGCTTCTCTAGCGCCCAAAAATGTCTCCGTTCCAAGTCGATGTCCCACTTCGCGAACAATGAGGTTATCTTTTCCTCTAGCAGAACTAAACTTATCAAAATGGTCATAAATTAATTTCTTAACCCATATATAATGGGTTGAGTATTATGTGAGTTAATTATATTCAATAAATAAGACATAAAATATGAGTGTTAATTGGATCGTAAATGGATTTACAATTCATTAAGACCCAATCCTTCTATGCGACTTTTTCTTCATTCTTTCTTGTCCTCATTCGATCTCGTGCTCACTAATTCCACACTCTCGCATCAGTTTGGATATGAAGTTTCCTAGATTTGGTAAAATATAGAAGTGTTTTAACAATTCGAGTTAGACCATGTCGAATCTGAGTCGCTAGGTTTGCATTGCATGGAAATGGATAAAAACTTGCCTATTTGGATCGGACCATTTTCGACCCAACTCGACCCAATTGTTTAAGGAGTCTAGGCAAAACCTTTCTCTAGTTCCAATTGAAATAATGATCATATGATGTCTCTGCCTCCGGCGCTACATTCCTACGAGATAAAATCCGAAGGGAGGTTGAATTTCTTGCCGAGACGAGGTCAACCGTCAAATGAATCTCGATCATTGATTGTGTAGCTTTCCATATAAAACTCACATGCATCCGACAGTTGTCATTTACCCGGCCTATATGTAAGTATTCTCCCTCGAAAGAGTATGATTGTGAGGCAAGTGAAATTTGGCCGTACAATGCCATCGAGCACTTCATTCGAACTTGAGGGACGATGTTTAAAAATTACAGTAGGATGTAATGTCGTTCTTCCTAAGCATTAATGATTCGTCGTGCTATAAATCCACAAAACCAACTAAGCTTGTAGGTGAAGGCACACGGGAAATATATTGAGGGCACAAACTAACTTTGATATCATATTAGATAGTTCAACCTAAAAGCTTGAGGTAATAGGCAAAGAGAGACCATTTTTGCAAATAAGGGTGAGAATAATAACTATTTTGTTCTAAAAATCAATTTCTGACACAAAATTTCTATTCTCGAAATAGAAATTTGTTTGATAATATCATAAAATTTCTATTTTCTTAACGGCGGTGGACGACGACGACAACGGTGGTAGTGGCCAAAGTTGGCAAGGAGCCAGGAGAGAGAACAAAGCGAGTCGTGAAGAGAAAGAGGACAATGAGAGAAGAATTTTTATTTTCGTTTCTATTTAAAAAATAAAGAAATAAAAAATATATATACTTTTCTTTTTTCCAAATATATTTCTGGAATGAAATTTTGTCTCAAAAATATAAAAAATGAAATTGCGTTAACAAACGAATTTTTGTTCCAAATCTATTCAAGAACTGTTTTTGAAATAAAAATAAAGAAATAGAATAATTGTCATGCGCGCCGATGTGCAATATTTTAACTAGTTTTATGTTTCGCAATGTTAACTCGAGTGATAAAGCACAGAGGATCATCATAAGTAATTCAACACAAAGATGACAAATCATTGTGGATCATTCGGTTCCATTCAGAATGGGACCCACCTTCTCCATGATGGGCCTCGGGTTTGTTTCTAGCCATTGCCACGATGCTATTGGACCAATGTAGGTTAAGAGGCCCATCTCTCAACATTATTTTAATTCATGCTCCTCCTTAAATTTGATTTTAAATTTTCATCCGGTACAAACCCAATCCAGTGTAGAAAATAATAATAATAATAAAATGATACAGCCTAGCTTTTTCTTTTGCGTCATAAAAAAACAAGACGACGAAGAAAGCGAACAATGAATGAGCTGGGCCAGCAACTGTCTTGTTTTCCTTAAACTTTACATGTGTCGCCAAGGCTCGAACTACCTAACAAACGGGACTGCCATCTATTAAGACAAAATGCACTGATGTCGCAGCTCGTGTAAGACTGGCCCAACCGCCATCGAGGAGGGGAAGAAAAAACAACGATCGGTCGAGAACGGCAAACGCCAGCAAATGAAAAAAATGTCCAGAGGAAGAAAACCAAAACTCCAAGAACAATAGAAAATAGAGAAGACCAAGAAATGGCCAAGGGACTAACGGACGAATGCTTTACAATCACGCCACTGGTTGACAGAGATGCTCGTCATTGATCAAGGACAACGTTCGACAACCAAACCTTTGTCGCTATGCCGTTTGAAAGAGCCGTTGGGGAGAAAGAGGGAGAGGGAGAATCTTAGTGTAAAATTTTCTAAGTGCCCGTGGTCCATGTCTTCCGTTGGGTCGCGTGGTATATGTTTGTTGTGGTTTCTTTCTCCTCTTTCTAGGGGAAGCTTTGATTGGAATGGCACGATACCTGCCAAAATCGATTCCGTCACTCCCGCAAGAGATGGACTGGTGTCAAGTAGGTTCAAAACTCGGACGTCGTTTTTAATTCGAGTGGACGTGATTAGACTTTCGATAGGTGCATCAGGCTGGACTAAAACGAATGAAAATGGGAATTGAACATTACCATCCCGACTAAGCTACATGTCGCGATCTGAAATTTTATATAAATTCTTGATATGTTAAGAGATGTGATGGATTTTAAGTGGAAAAGATCACAAAAAACGTGATAGGTCGTTACATTATTCACGACATCAATTTGATGGATCAATCTTAATATACCACCCTGCAAGCGAGGAAATTAAAAGCAAGTCAAGCGCGGGTTCATGAATCTCACATCGAATTGGAATGGAAGGGGTAAGCTATACCGCTCGAAGTAAATAAGAGTATCATTTTGCCAAGCGAGCCTTCCGACTTAGGTGTCATACTACTACTACAATGAGAAAATTACTAAAAAAAGTCATAAATTTATTGCATTTATGTCAATTCAGTCATATATATTTTAATTTAGCTAATTTAGTCATAAACTTTTTTATTATTTGCTAATGTAGTCCTTTCGGCCAATTTTAGCTAGGATTCGCTAATGTGGATGTCTGTCTGTTGTCCTACGTGGCATATCTGGCGTTGACATGAACATTTTTATTATATTTATATATTTTTAAGATAATAATTTATTATTTCCTTTTTTCTCTCTTTCTTTCTTGTTAAGCTTGGCAAGGGTTGGTCGACCACCCTCGCCTGACTTGGTTAAAAATATATTTAAGAAAACCAAAATATTTTTATAAAAATTATAAAAAGTTGTCCATATCAGCGTCAACCGTCCTACATGGCACGGCTAGCGTTTACGTCAGCGATTTCCTGTCAAAATTAGTCGGAATGACTACATTAGGAAATCATCAAAAGATCAAAGACTAAATTAGCCAAATTGAAACATTTGAGAATGAATTGACACAAGTGCTATAAGTTTATGAATTTTTTTGTGATTTTCCCAAACTACAATTAAGTCTCAATTGATGTCGTTATACTCTCATTGGCCAGCTAGCAGAAACATACACAAACGCTTGTTATTTTTGCAAAATTAACATCGATTTTCAAATGCCTTAGAAAAATACACAATCTTTTACCACGACTTTCATCGTGCTGACTTGCGCACCAACAGTCTTACCCCTTCAAAACGAAGCCGTCAGTGTAACTCTTTCTTTCCAATAAAATTTAGGAAAAGTTGTCAAAAAATTCCTAAATTTATTACATTTTTGCCAATTCAATCATAATATTTTTATGATTTGCCGAATCAGTCTTGAATCGGTAAAATTGAAATGTTTATGACTAAATTGGCAAAAGTGTAATAGGTTTATGATTTTTTCGACAATTTTCCCATAAATTTTATCTAGAATTAGAACTAAAGAAACAAGAAATGAGAGTTATCAAGGGTTTGTGTTTCTGTGAGTTAGGGTTGGGGTAGTTGCCATTTAAAGTTACCTTATGTATTTGACAACCACACAATCAGAGCAGATAATTAGCATTCACGTGTCTTATTCGAATTTTGTAAGGATGTTAAGTCGTGTAACCGAACAATATCATTTTTATAATTTTGCAAATTAATCATGCATGTGAAATTTGTGTCTAATACGTGAAAGAATTACGGCGAGAATAGTAATTGGCAATACCATTTTCTTTTGTTTTTATATCAAGTGTCCTTATTAATCACAGTTAATAAAAAAAGATTTACATTTTCAATCCATTAATTATGTAGAATACAAGAGAGATAATTCATTTTGAGAAACCATAACTTTTTTCCGTATTCGAATATTTAAGAAGTGTCTCGAGAATATTTGTTAATAAAATTTTTGTTTTATGAAGTCCAAAAAATCTTATAATAGATTTACAGATCACATATAAAAAAGGACTCTCGGCAGCGGGATTCGACCTTTATACAGCCATAGCAGCAAATTCAGCACGAGTCTTTTGCAACATAAGCATTCGGAGTAGAGTCGCGAACAACTTCTTCGCATTAACAAAATCCATAAAATGCTTCGATCAGGAATAATAATAATAATAATAATAATAAAATCCATAAAATCCATAAAATGCCAGCGCGGAAAAACGGAGTAAAGCGATCACGGCGGTGAAACGTCAACGTCATTAAAGGTTGGTGGTCTTAGCTGTCCCGTTACTGAACTATACTCTTCCCTCCGCCAAATGTCGAATCTGCCCCTGCCCTTTAACCTTCCTCGGCCAGCAACCATCGCACTCGCGCTCTTTATCTTTTGATAAATCCAACGAAACATCATCGACCTTCGGTCGTATTTAAGCACTTCGCTCTCCTCTCGCCCGTTGTCATTCGTTGTTCTCTGCCACCGACAGCACAGAAGACACATCTGAAAAGAAACTTCCAGAGAGAGAGAGAGAGAGAGAGAGAAGGGGGATGGCGGAGGAGATGGCGAAGAAGAAGGCGTGGTCGCTGAAGAAGGCGATGGCGGCGATGAGCAGGGAGAGGCGGCCGTGGAAGCTGCCCGGGATCAAGTGGAAGGGCAAGAAGAGCCTAAGCGTCGGCTTCCAGATGGCAGTCATCGACGGCGTCGTCTTCAGGATCGTGTCCGTCGTCGAGGCCATCGTCCTCGTCTCCACGCTCTGCTTCTTCTACATCTGCTGCGGCTGCCACTTCTGATCTCCTCGTTCTTCTCACGACGCCCTCTCTCTCTCCCTCGCCTTCTCCACTAATTTCCCCGAGCTATTCGAACTTTTGACGTCTTGACTGGGTTCTGATTCTTTCGTTTGACAGAGCTAGATCAGAAGAGCAAAATGTAATTGATAGGATGCGTTCTGGTGCTTTTTCTTTCACATTCTTTGATTTGATGGGATAAATTTCTCGTGGGAATTGTAATTTGGCACACGTACTTTGTTAAAAATTTCTTTCTGTAATCAATCAAGCAAATCAGATTTCGGCCCTCTCACTCTGAAAAAGTATACGAAGCGTCATTGCAGCGAGTCTTTCTGCTGATCTCTCGAGCTCTCCTTCGCTCCGGGGGAGATAGAGTGGATGAAGCCATTTATTTACATTGTGCCTCTTTTGCTACTAAAGCCGTTCACTGTTTCCGTTTTTTCTCGATACTAAAAACGAAGAGTTCGACTTTTCTGCGCGAAAGCCGCCACAAGGCTCTTCAATTCCCCCGATACGTCCAGCAAGTGGTCGTCTACTGTTTACGGCGGTCCTCGCTGGCCCGATCATCCTTGCCGATGGAGAATTGGAATCTCCCGATGGCTCGTCTAACGAAATCTGCAGGGTTGATCGCTTCCGAGAAAACAGCTGCATCCGGGACCAAGTCTCTTCCGATGGACCATGTTTCCCCTGAGCAAGGTTTGCTGGACGTTTAAGGTTCTTTAGGAAACTCCTGCATCGTGTTAGCTGCCCATGTCTGCTTCGCCAGCCTATCCCAGCCTCCGCTTTCGAGTCACCAAACTTAGTCTAGGTTGAAAATATTTCATTCCATATTATCTACGTTGGATAAATATTTTCAATTTTGTCCAAGTGGACATCCACGTGTTTTATGCGCAAAAAAACGGCCGCGTTAGCTGAATCCGATTGAATTTTACTTTGATTGAATTTTAAGACAGTGGACTTGAGTAGAAAATTTATGAAATCAGAATAATTCGATTGGTATATGAACTTAATTAGAGATAATGAGAAAGTATGGGGATGAAGAGCATTATCTTTTTCAGAATAGAGTTGGTGCTTGCATTTACAGAAATTATTGAGTGGTCGGAGATGAAAAAAAGTGCAACCACAAAATTTTACGAACAGGGTGAGGTTGGATTCGTCGATTCTCGAAACGGATGTAGTCAATTCGAAAAGTCGATCAGAAACAAAGTCGTGGTGCGGGGCAAATCAGTTCGGTCGGGTTCGGTTCGGTTCGGCACGAGTCCATCCATCTAAATGGAATGTGGGCTTGGACGAAATAGGCCGCTATAGGCTCAGTTGGGCCGGTAAGGCCCACGTGACCGATAACCGCAGACTGCAAGAAATTGATAATCTTCACTTCTCAAAGAGGACGAAGATGACAACTCTCTGACTGAAACAAAAACTCCGCAAACGAGAAAATTAACGCAGACAGAATATGGATTCTCCGGCAGCACTCCAGAGATCGCCTCTGTCCTCCCCTCTCCACCGCCACACCTCCACCTTCAAGTCCCCTACCCCTCCTGCCGGCTTCGCCGCCGTGTCGTCGTCGTCGTCGTCGTCCCCCCTTGACTCCTTCGCCGACGACCCGATCCTCTCCCCCTTCCTTTCCCCGTCCTTCTCCTCCACCACCTTCTCCTCGGCGGCCCTCTCCTCGGGCTCCCCCGCCTCCACCGCCGAGAAGCTCCACTCCGCCATCCGCCTCCTCGAGTCCCAGCTCCGCTCCGAGGTCCTCTCCCGCCACCACCACCTCCTCTCCCAGCTCTCCTCCCTCCAGTCCGCCGACCTCTCCCTCTCCTCCGTACGCTCCTCCGTCTCCTCCCTCCAGTCCTCCCTCCGCCGCGTCCGATCCGAGCTCTCCGAACCTCTCTCCTCCATCAACTCCAAGACGCTACAGCTCTCGAACCTCCACCGATCTACGGAATTATTGCAACACACCATCCGGTTCCTCCGCTTGTCCAAAAAGCTCCGCGAATCGGATTCCGTGGATCCGGACAAGCTCGACCTCGGCAAGGCCGCGCAGCTCCACTGCGACATTCTCCGGTTATGCAACGAGTACGATCTGGCCGGCATCGATGTGGTTGAGGAAGAGTTGAAGTGGATCCGCGAGATCGGGGATAAGATTAGGAGCGAGGCCATGAAGGTGCTGGAGAAAGGCATGGAAGGATTGAACCAGGCGGAGGTTGGTACCGGATTGCAGGTGTTTTACAATTTAGGTGAGTTGAAGGCCACTGTGGCGCAGCTGGTGAATAAGTATAAGGGAATGGGAGTGAAGAGTGTTAATGCCGCATTGGATATGAAGGCGATATCAACCAGTGGAGGAGGTGGGTATAATCCGGGAGGGATTAGAGGGAGCGGGACGCCACAGATCGGAGGGGGAGGGAAGGCAAGGGATGCACTTTGGAAGAGGATGGAGGAGTGTATGGAGCAATTGCACTCAGTCGTGGTTGCGGTTTGGCACTTGCAGCGGGTGTTGTCGAAGAAGAGGGATCCGTTCACGCATGTATTGCTGCTTGACGATGTTATTCAGGTTAGTGTGTTTAGGATCTGTGGCTTGATCAATGTAGTTTGTATTTGGATGCTCCTTGATGTTGTCTGTTGTGTTATAAGACTTTGAAGACCATACCTTTAAATTAGTCAGCCGAAGCCTTGCATCATCGGCTGGATCAATCTGCTGGTGGGGAGATTTGGTGCAGTGATTCATCTGTGTCGAACAAGTTAGAAAATGATTTTTGCATCACTTACCTTCTTGTTTTGGTGCATAATGTCAGTCGTCTAGTTTGCTCAAGGAAATGATCTCTTTGGCTGCCTGCTTGTAGATAAAAAAGCTTAGTTTCGTAAGACCTGAGGAAATATGCTAGCCCTGTCTCTTAGTCTCTGCAATTCTCATCCTTTGAACACGATGCCATTTTGATCCTCCTCTTGCTACGCCAGAATTATCCAAATTTATTTGCAATTTTGTTCTCCAAATATTACTTCCAAAACAGAAATCGAGAAAAGCATATTTTTTACTATCTATCTATTTCTGATAACTATTGGTGGGTTGGGGGGAGCATGTTTTGACTTTCTGGTCATTTGTGATTTCCTTTTTTTTTTCTCTCACTTAGACTGTATACCCTTGCTAAAGTTATTTTATTTGCTTAGGACGGTGATGCAATGTTATCAGACCGTGTCTGGGAGGCACTTGTTAAGGCCTTTGCAAGCCAAATGAAATCTGCTTTCACCGGATCAAGTTTTGTTAAAGATATATTTACAGAGGGATACCCAAAGATGCTTTCCATGGTCGATAATCTTCTAGAAAGGATTTCACGCGACACCGATGTTAAGGGTGTATTGCCAGCTATCACTCCTGAAGTAAAAGATCAAATGGTTTCGGCAATAGAAATATTCCAGACTCAATACTTGGTTCGATGCTTTAGACGTCTTACAGAGCTTGTCAACAGTGTATTCCCTGCGTCCACTCGTGGTAGTCTTCCCTCCAAAGAACATATCTCAAGAATTGTGTCACGCATACAGGAAGAGATTGAAGCTGTCCAGTTGGATGGGCGTTTAACTCTGCTTGTCTTGCATGAAATTGGTAAGGCGTTGCGCCAGCTGGCAGCACGAGCTGAGAACCAGGTAATTTACTAGACAATATATATTGCACTAAGGTAGATTTCTCTGATCTTTTGCATGATTCTCTAGATTTTATTTGTTCAATCCAGGTAATTTACTAGACAATATAAAGGGAGCTTAGCTTGCCCTTTCGGCAGGAGAATAAATGTTAAGTTGATTGTGGATGAGCGATTTTATTCTTCTCTTTCAGGTGGCATTGGTATTCTCCTTTTTAATTTCTTCTTCTTTGCGTGGGGTTGGGGGCGGGGGTTGTTAATATTGAGAATATGCATTGAAGGAAAACTGGAAAAGGGAGCTTGGTTAGGGGATATTTGAGGCTCAACAGCTTCATAAACAATAGACTTCAGCATGTAGGAAGTGGCAACTTAATTGCCTTTTCCCCTCTTTATCAAAGTTAGTCAACCCTAGGAGAAGCATTTTGCTTGGACGGAAGTTTTGGCTATTGCTGTGATTCTGTTACCTGGTTTGTCAGTGAATCAATTTCTAAACGGATGCATGCATTCAGAGATGTTGCTCATCTTTGTACATACAAGAAAAAAAATAGTTCTGTTATCCCTTTTGGATGATGTGGTTAGTAAATAGCATGGAAAGAGGTGAATAGTAGAACTTTCATGGTATGGAGAATGCCTTATAGGCTTACATATAATTGAAGCTGGATGGTTTGTCTATTGAAACCATGCTTTAATTTAAGTTTCTGTAAATGATCAAGTCTTTTGACCATCATAGATTGGTTAATCGTGTTGGAAATGGAATTTAATTCTTTTGTGACTGGTAAGGGTACTTTGAAAAAGTGGTCTTCTTACAATTTGCGAGAACGAAGTATTGCTTTACGCAAAGTTTATCTCCATGCCAAAGTCAGTCCGGAATTTCACATGTTGGCCATTCTCATGTGAAGTTTTGTGAGTTTGAAGGGCACACTACCCGTTGCTAATAATCTTAAACAATATTTGCTTGCAATATGAAATCCACTACAATATGTATGCAGCCAGATACTGCATGCTTTATAGTAAGTAAAGTTCCAAAAGCCATCTGTATGACAATGCTTGCTCCAAGATTTTTCCGAGTGGTTTATACATCGAATACTAGTTGACCATATGGACTTAAGAACGATCAGTTTGGCACCCTAAATGAGCCTGCTTATTCCACTCTTAAACATACCTTGTATGATCAAATGATCCGACGGGGTAGCCATCTCAATCTCGTAGTTGAAACAAGAGTCAATCACTCAAACTGTTTAGGATTTATCTATATGCTAGATGCATAGATAAAGATCTATTTTTCATAATGAATGACATAGGTTGAGGTGTTTTTTAAGACGGTAGGTAAATATTTATTATTGGGACATCTGTGTTTGTGATATTCTAGCTGTAAGTTTTGTCATTGATTCTCTTTTTAGGATGAAGGGAGAACACACGATCCTAATTGTGATGGCTGGCTAAAAAAAAATTATTCTGGTAAATACAGGGAAGACAATCGAATTCACGTAGTCTGACCCATATACTGTAGTGACAGTTTCCATGATTTAAATTTGTGACATCTGGGTTAAAATGAAGTAACCTTATGATTCTTGTATAGCATAATTCTGAATGGCGGAGGGCAACATTTCTAATGCAGATATCTACTGGTCCTGAAGCACGTCAAGTGATGGGTCCTGCTACGCCAGCCCAGTTGAAGAACTTCACCATATGTCAGCATTTGCAAGAAATTCACACCCGCATATCATCTATGATCCGGGAATTCCCGCCTGTTGCTGCCGATGAGCTTTCCCCTGCACTTGGTGCAATATATGAGGTTGCATGTGATGCAGTGACATCCTTATTTCAAGCGATGCTGGATCGACTGGAGTCTTGCATACTGCAAATTCATGACCAGAAATTTGGTGTGCTTGGGATGGATGCTGCTATGGACAATAATGCATCACCCTACATGGAGGAGTTGCAGAAGTGCATTCTTCACTTCCGTACTGAGTTTCTAGTCAGGATGTTGCCTCCAGCTAACACAACAACTGGAGGGACAGATATGATATGCACTCGGCTCGTTAGAAACATGGCTTCGCGAGTTTTGATTTTCTTCATCAGACATGCCGCTCTTGTGAGGCCTTTATCAGAATCAGGGAGGCTGAGATTGGCTAGAGACATGGCCGAGCTGGAGCTGTCAGTAAGCCAGAACTTGTTCAAGGTGGAACAACTAGGTGCACCGTATCGAGCCCTTCGAGCATTTAGGCCTCTCCTATTCTTGGAAACATCTCAGCTGGGAGCATCTCCTCTTCTTCAGGATCTGCCGGTCAGTGTTATACTTCACCATCTCTACACCCGTGGTCCGGAGGACCTGCAATCCCCGATGCAAAGAAACAAGCTCACACCGTTGCAGTACTCACTGTGGATGGATTCACAAGGAGAGGATCAGATCTGGAAAGGTGTGAAAGCAACTTTGGATGATTATGCTGCGACAGTTAGGGCAAGAGGGGACAAGGAGTTCAGTCCTGTGTATCCCCTTATGCTTCAAGTGGGGTCATCTTTGACCGAGAATGCTTCTGTGGCTCGGTAACCCTGAAAACGAGCGTATAACCCTAATGAAGTTATTATATGAAGAGCATACCCCGTTCTCTTTTTTGGCCGATGTTGCATTTGAGATGTTGGAGACGGCTTGTAATAGTGCTAGTCCTAGTGTCAGCCAGCCATCAATGTAAATGCACACGAGGTTCATGAAATTCTTTGGTTAAATTGTCCATAGCTCAGGATGAACCATTTAACAAATTCGACCGGTATAATGGATGCTGAGCCAACATCTTTCTACAGGTTGCAGCCATTGCTTCTAAGAGCAGAACAATCAACCTTTTTTTAATAGGATTTTTTCCAAGACTCGGGGCCGATTTACTAGAGTATCGCCAAATTGATCCATTCTTCCTAATTGAAACTCTTCCGGTTCATGCCCTTTCTGTCTCTTGGTCATTTTCATACCCACATGTTCTTGCATCACCTTTGCAAATAAGAGTCCACATCAATTCATGTCATTCGATACAATAATACTGCCTTGTCCACATCTTCCCTCTTCATCTGCGGCCAATGGGCCACTAAAATAGTAATCACGCAGCTTTCTGGGGGGCTCCACATTCGTTCCATGTCCGAAGCTGCAACATCTTCCGAGGTACCTTAAATAAGGATGCTGCTACACATATATCTAATTTAGGTAAAGCAGGTAGGTTTAGGATTAGCTCATGGTTAAGCTCGCCACCGGGAATGAAAACGACGTGCATTTCAGGTCCAGGTTTCGGCAAAATTTTATACAACGCGGTTGGCCGGAACATGGAAGGGGCTTTCTAAAATTATTGAAGAGGGGAGTGCCAATGGCATTTAAGACAGCCAAAGCCAAGATTGTGGATCTTGATGTGATGCAGGAAAGAGAGGCGCACATATGTGCATACACATGGTGGGCTATATAGTATAATAGCTCTTTCACACAGAATGATTTCGATGGGATGTCACTATTTTCCCTTCTCAGACAACGATGTACACCACGTTGTTTACTCCAACGAATGCGACGCAGCTTCGTTTGTTTTAGGAGGGGGACTAGGGAGGCGCCAAAGAGCGGGGGCAAGTCGCTATTGCTTTGCCATTTAAGTATTCATCCCATCGCTTGTCCCTTCTGGACCTGACCCTTTATCACTTGACAACTATCTGCACGAGCGAGGGGAACTTGGATTAAAGTCGACAGCTTCGTGCGTGTTGGAGAAGGCTCATCGCTTGAGAAAAACTTAGCCCGCGTCTCTTCTCTGCTAATGGAGTCTGCGGCTTCCTGTCAAATGGGGTGGGCATGATGTTGCAAGAGTCCTGTGTTGGTCAAGTCTCCACCTACTCGGCTGAAAAGGAGAATCGAGCCATATTTGACCTCCGTTTTCTTGCTAGATCTTCGATTGAAATCAAATCAAACCTAAGTTGAATACACGTTATGACTTGTTAGATTAGATTATAGTGGTATTACTTTGGAAAGTGCGATGAATTTCACATTTGAATAATCTATCCGAGCTTTGGTTCGCGTCTTAATTGGACCATGAAATTAGTAGCGTGTTTTATGAGCTCAGAATCTACCTTTTTCAAATACGTTTTCTCGTTTAACAAGAACGATAATACGCAATCAATTATGAAAATAATGGCAGCGACAATGCAACGGAGCCTGTCATTATTGATTCGTTTAAATACATGTCGATCGACAAGCAATCAATAAGTTTCTACATAGCGCAATTCCCCAATTGCCACTCTTATTCTTCCAAGTTAAATTTTTCTTTAGCTCTTCATTTTCGAAACTATGTTCTTGCAACAGGCGATTCCCATCTGACACGCTCGAACCCCACCATACCATAGGCAGGCAGGAGGCTTACATGGATGTAACAGCAAGAAATCAAGCAGAACAAGACAAGTTCTTGAATAGTAAGCTGCGTGCCCCAAATGCCCTTCTACTTCCTGCATTATACTATTACCTTAATTTTATTCGCATGATTGCGACACAGCCTACTAATAAATTCAAAAGTTGGCCACATTATTCTATTCTATTGTTGGTTAACTCGTACCTGACCAGCCTCACGAATTGACCTCCGGGGCCGTCAACAATCAAAACGGGTACACATATCTTCCATGCAAATGCCAAACCTCGGCATCTATTCCGTTTAATTAATGCTCAAAATATATTGGGACTTATGTAGATTATTCTTTACTAGGCGACGCAATAAATTTAGGCATTTGGACATTGCCAACTACTTTATGTCTAGGTCTCGCTTCTCTAAAGAATCAACTTGGGTGCATCATTCACCGAACTAAATTCAGCAAAATAACTATATTACAATGGTCATAATAATTTCTCGGTACAGTTCGCGATTTGCTAGATCGAGCAATATCACGACAAACTGTAAGCGGGTACTTAATTAAACAAATCATAGATAAATGACCGGAGGGGATATATCACGCTGCTTTATAAATCAAATTTTGGGTTCCGATCTTTCATTGTTTATCATGCTATTCTTTTCAAGGTAGATGCGTTGTTTTGTAAACCGATAAAAATTTCCTCGTATCTCGCTCATCACTTGCTGATAGATACGCATATAATTTCTCTGCACCTTGATCATCACTTACCTATATTCTGTCTTATTCATGAATGAGATAGAGAGAGAAAGACTCTGTAATTACGTGCGTGGAAACGGACTGCCATTCTATAATAATCAACATCGCTTTCAGCATCTTCACACCATTTTAGCCGTGGCTTGTTCTTGTGTTTCCACCGTCCCTCTGATCAATAACAACCTTCGTGTTCACGGCACACAACAACTCTTGTATATAAACATCCTCGGATCCTCCGCCGAGAAGCAAGGCCAAGGAGGTGATCCCTAAGTGTTTTTGCCCTTCCCTCCCTTCTATATCAGTTCCCATGGGGAAGAAGATAGTAACCCTTAACCAAGCCCCCCTCAAAATATCCAAATACCAAAAGAAGCGCCATCAACAACAACAACAGCAACAGTTCAACAGCTTGATCAAAGTCCTGAGACCCAGGGTCTACATCACAGATACCTCCTGCTTCAAGAAGCTGGTCCAAGAACTCACTGGGAATGGCACGACGAGTGAGCACGATGATCATCTTCTTCTTCTTCGTCATGAATCTTCGAAGAAAGCTATTGCATCCCCGGAGATAGAGGATCATCATCATCATCATCATCATCATGGAGGAGATGACTCCTCGGACCAGTACTTATCCAACCAAACATCCTCGCCTATGTCCTCTGACGGTGCCTCGAACCGCCAAGTCTTTGAGGAGACGAACTCTTTCGAGGAGGAGCTGATGACTTTGGAGCACTCGACCTCGAACAGCGACCCCATGGTCGATTTGCTCTCGCCCAGTGGAGCATCTGTCTATTCCAAAAGCCCGAGCTTCTCATGCGAGGATCTTGAGTCATGGCTCCTGGATATGGAGATGCTCCCAGCTTCTCCATTCTGCAACGGTTGGGCTCAGTTGGAGCCCGAGGTCAGCATATATGATTATGAGCTATCTGGGCTATTGTGATCTGAGAGAGAGAGAGAGAGAGACCTTGTGATCTCCATGATCCAATGATCAGCTGGAGCTGCTCTATATATAAGAGTTGAACATATATGTTTCAAAGCTAAAAGTTAAAACCATTCATGGTTTTTATTGTTGTGTGATGTATAGGATCCAGAAACCATGCCTGGTTTTTGCTGTGCATAGAGGGCCTTGTTCATCCCCTGATAGAAACTTATATGTGTGTATATGGAAGTCGACCTTGTATCTCGATTGCGCCTCCCCTGTGCACATACAATGTTCTATATGTGTAATTCTATTCTTTGTTAATTCTTGTCTGTCATTTCATGAATCTACAAACTTCTTCGCGTTTTGTTCGCGGAATCAATGAATAAGGATCGTGTATTTTCTTTTGCGATGTTCGAAATTATCTGAAGTATATGTTTGAGGGAAAAGAGCGCTGCGACGAGCTCTAGTTTTCTCCGTTTGATTTTCCCTCAAACAAAACGAAAGGAGCTCGATCCACCCAGATGGAAGGAAATGACCAGAAACTTCCCTTTCTGCTTATTATCAGCATGAGGTGAATTCATGGTGATCCACACAGAGTTTTCCATGTGTCAGTAGTACTTCCTTAATGTAATTCAACATATTCTTGCAAGCTTTCCAGTTACTGGGGAAAAAATTTACAGAACTTGTTTATAGCTCCAACATAATGATCAGTCTTGGTTTGACATGATTTAACCGATCGGGAGGCTTAATCAGAGCCTTTACAGTTGATACTCCTATTACTAAAGTGCAATCCTCCATGTCCGGCATTTGAACACGAGGGAGAGATAGAGGCTTGATCTTCTCTCTTTGATTTCATTATTGACAATCACACATTCATTTGCATCTCTCTTTAGATTTTTTCTTTCCCTTCTCTCGCATTGTCCGATTCAGGTATGAATTGTCTATCGAGATCATGAGGTTACTTCAGTGAAGATAACACGAACTGACCCAGAAAACTTTGCCATTTCTCATTCATAAAATGTTGGGTATTCAAGAAAGATTAACGAAAGGGCGGCGACCCCAAATGATCGTCTTCCCTTGCTTTGCTGATACAACAGTCACGATACTCTTTTATTTCTCGAGACTTGACTTGGGTAAAAGAGCGTGCGCTCTGGGTTTCAGAGTTCTTCCTTTTCTTTCCTGCTTTTAGACAGCGGCACAAGAGGAGAGACAGTCTCATGGAAACTTAAGGATGTTAGAAATTTGATATCAGATGGTTTTTTCCTTTCTCCTCCCTTCTGATATAGAAGCTGAGGTCTCGGTATTTTCTTTGGGAGCTTAGCCAGATTAGGGTTTATTAGGGCAAGCAATCGCGTCTGGTGAGAAGCAAACGATATCATACGGACTTATTCAAGAAAATAATAATAGTAAATAATGGGAGTTCGTATCAAATATGACTCCGTGGCCCAATGGATAAGGCGCTGGTCTACGGAACCAGAGATTCTGGGTTCGATCCCCAGCGGAGTCGTTTCCTCTTTTCAACAAATTTTAATTTTTTTTGCGCCGTATTTCAATCCACTCTTTCGGTTTTGACTCCCAAATGATCATAATTTGTCAGGAATTTGTGGTTTCCAAAGCCTGTTTCTCCGGGTATGAACTGCTGAGACCCTAAAAAACCAGAAAGCACAAAGGGGTGAACCAGAAAATGACTAGAAAAGGACTTCACCGGGCTTGGAAATTGCCAAAGAAAGAGCCGACTGTTTCTGGGTGAAAGCTCACTCGCTGGCTTTGAATTTTACAAGAGGGTTCAAGTCTGGTCGTGAAATGAAGGAAAAGTCCATTCAGCTCTTTTATCCGACGCAGTAGATACTGCAAAGACGATCATGGGCTTGCCTATCATCACAAACGCTTTTGAAATTGTGGTTCAAAAGCCTGTTTCTCAGGGTATGAACCGTGGAGACCCCCAAAGACCAGAAAGCACAACGTGGTGAACCAGAAAATGACTGGAAAAGGACTTCACTGGGCTTGGAAATTGCCAAAGAAAGAGCTGAGGTGTTTCTGGGTAAGAGCTCACTCACTAGTTTTGAATTTCACAAGAGGGTTCAAGCCTGGTCATCTGCGAAATGAAGGGAAAGTCCATTCAACTCTTTCTCTCGGCAAACTATGCTGAGACTCCAAGACAAGAATGAAACCTTCACCTATCAACTCCTCATCCAACTTCGAAAAAAAAAATAAAATCCCCGTCCGACGGAGTAGATACTACAAAGATGACCATAGACTTGCCTATCATCACAAACGCTCAGTTAAGTATCAGTAAGTGGAAATACCCTCCGTCCAAGATCACCTTGATTCTTTCCAATTCATATGAAAGAAAACAGGAGAAAGGGAAAAACTTCTAAAGCAGAAGTTTGTTCATTCAGCCGTAATAGCTCCATAATTTCCTCAACAGCACATACTTTAGAAAACACATTCAAAACTGCTATTGTGTTTGTTGTCTGGACTCCAGCATTAATTTTTCATTTTGATTTTCGAATTATCACCAACGGGCTCTGCAGGAGAAAATAGACCTCGCTGCATGATGTGCTTATGCTAAGATGGATATTAACCAACGTCATCTTGACAATGGAATGCGGACAACCAATGAGGTTTACATGTTGTTTTTGGATGCATTTAAAGGCAAAGAGGGAAGGTTTCTGTTAGACTCTGGCAAAAGTTGAGATTATAGACAATTGCACAGTTGAATTAGTAGATGGAAAGTGTCGACATTAAGTTTATTTTGAACAATTCTTGAAGCATAGAGGCATCAATCACAATCGTAGCATAACAGGTCCCCCTAGCGAATGAGTTATTGACATAGAGAAAGCAACTTGCTTATATATGCTATTGAGGCTTCGTCTATGGATTTTGCGGGGCTGGAAGGTGGTATAAGCTCCTCAACTGTCTACTTATGAGCTTGCTATCATGCAGAGCTAGCCGAAGATCCAAATCATTGGACCACCACTGCTCTAGTCCATGGGCTTCAAGGAACTTTTGATTACCCTTGGACATTACAAACAGCTTTGCTGCTACATGACCATTCTCAGGTCTCGGATCTTCCTTCCTGGCATCCTTATTGTCCGATCCCGCGGGATCAGTATAATAGCAGCAAATGTAGTCGCTATTGTTCACGTACAGGTGAGGTACCCACTTTTGCATCCCTGTGCTAGAATTATTGTTCCCGTAAAAGTATGAAGCCCAATTGTTCAAGCCTAAAACTGGATTCCTCTCTTCTGCAGCACCAATTGCCTTATTTTCGTCGTTTGAAGCAAACATAGATCTGCACTTCTTCCAGGCGTCCCCAGCTTTCTCTCCAATATTCCTTAGGCTCATAGCCAGCGAAAGAGAAGGAGGGTTGAATAAATGTGCATCCACATAAATGCCCTCTTTAGCCAATGCTTTCCCCACCTGAAGAGCGAACCCCGCTCCTAGAGAATGCCCTGCGACACAAACATTCCTGCTTCCGTACTTTTGGGTGACTAATTTTAACGTCTCCAGTGCTATTGTATACCTTACAGAACCTTTCAAGCTTTCCCAAGCTAGGAACCGGAGGTCATCCTCGACGTCCCTCCGAATTGTAGGGCTCTTGAGTAATGTCCCCCTGAGTGCCAGAACTGCTTTTGGCGCTCCGCTTGGTCTCATGAGTATAAAATTGGCTAGCGCTGCAGATCTGTCCCATTCTAGTAGTGCCCCGAAAATGGATCTATCCCGCTCATCGATAAGGATTTGAACTAGCCTGTACTTAAATGGCAACCACCATTTCGTAGCTAGTGCATTTTCTTCCGACCGGTTCTCTTGTCTGTCCAATTCCAGGAGGTACACTGCCTGTATGAAGCAAGCCATGACAGTTCTTTTGTAGTTCCCATCCTTCCTGGATGCAAGAAAGAAAGTCATCAAGTCAAAACTCTCATAAGAAGATGTGTCCGCCTATGAGAAATTAACAGGGCTACTTAAGTCTGTAACAGTTTGAAGACACTGAGAAATGTTCCCTCAAGCTTTGATTAAGTCATCATCCATTGAAGAGATTCAACCAAAGGGAAGAAACCAAAAAGATGTGACGGTGCAGAAATAATTGGGGATTAAGCTGATATGAAACAGGAGCGACTTAAGTACTTCAATAATTCGGTGAGTAAATAGCGGCAAACGGAGACCACTAGAGCAGATAAATGTCTTTAAGTCTTGAGCAATTGGATGGACAAGTCATCATTAACCGGATCGAACTCTGTCCGATTAGTGAGCAGTGAAATCTCGATAATCTAATGCCACTGCCTATGGCAGAAAAACGTTAAAGAACTAAATACCGGGCAATACGAAAGAGAAGCTACAGCAAAATGACACCAGACTATCAAATCAACAACATGGAGTCCTATGACCCGAATGCAAGATGCAACCCCATCGTGAATCTCGGTTTCCAGAATGCAGATATATCAAAACAAATAGTACTGTGAAATAGCTTCAATAAATGGGTAGATGGGTCTAATTCTGAAAGCCCCTCCATGAAAACCCAAGTCTTCCCACAGTTGAAATGTACGAGTACGATCATATCCACTTGAATCGAATTACTCAAAATTGACATCCGGCAACTTTCCAGGGAGACACCGCGCCATTCAATCAACCAAACAAAGAAATCTAAGGAAATATCCACCCCGGATATTAAAAAGAAGAAAGAATCTATGGGAGCCACGAGTCTCGTGCGTTGGGGAAGGACCAAAATCCGATGAAACACGTAAAGGTCGGAGCTTTAACCAAAGAAAGGAGGAGGAGAGGGGAGGACCAAGTGGAGTCGATGAGGTGTCTCCAGTTGGGAGAAGGGAGATGGCGAGGTCCAGACACGTGAAATGCGTAGGGATGAGGCTGAGCCTGAGCCTGGTCGTCGCTCGGCGATATCTCCTCTGCACTTCTGTTCGCCATCCACATCGATTCGCTTCAACTCGTCATCATCAACTCCACCTCTTCGCGTTGTATCTTCAACTCATTCCCACAAACAGAGAGAGAGAGAGAGAGAGAGAGAGAGAGAGAGAGTGAGATGACGAGCGTGACGACGACTTGAGGTTCTGTGTTGCTTTATGCGAAGCTTTTGGAATCTGATTCGATGCAGCCATTTGCCAAAGAGAGAAAAAGAAAGGGTAACGCCCGGCTCCTGAGGTTTGTTTTTGTGAGCGCTCTCTTCCCAACGGTCGCATTTCACTCGTGGACCATGGTGTCTGTCGGCTACTGGGATGATGAACGGACCATCGACTTTTAGGAAGCTGCATTCCTGGTTTACGGGGGCATTTTGGGGAATGACTAGAGCGGTTTGACTTTAGCAAAGTGAAGAGCGAAGGAGGAGGAGGAGTCGCTCTCAGCTCTCTCTCTCTCTCTCTCGTTCCAGATAGACAGAACCTGTGGGATCGGGCAAGAGGGCACGGCACGCGGTTCCTTAATCAATGGGGTCTTCCTCTTCTTGGACTTCTTGGACACCAAGGATTCAAGGGTCCGTATAACAGCTATTCAGTAATAGAATTTATGTTTTAGAAATAAATTTAAAATAAAAATCTGTCTCAATTTCATTTTTTATTATTTTTGAAACAAATTTGTTCGAGAAATAAAAATGGATCAGAAATCGAAAGTAAAATTTTTCTACTTTCATATTTTTGGAACAAAGATAATTTTTTTTTTTCGCTCTTCTCTCTCTCTTGGCTCCTTGCCTCCTCCCTTCCCCTCGTCGCCCGCCATCGGTCGAAGCCTGTCGCCCGCTGGTCGACATCTTCCGCCGTCTGACGCCCGTCGCCGGCTATCACTGTCCTCCATCAGACCGTCGCCATCAATTCGATGTGCACCACCATTCGCTCCCCGTTGATCACTGTTCACCTCTGATCGCTAGTCTGATGTCCATTGCCATCCGCTCGCCGCTAGCCACCATTTGCTCCTTGACGCCCCCGTTGCCATCGATCGCCCTTCGTTGGTTTGATGACCACTACCACCTACTGCCATCCTCCAACGTCCACCACCATCCATCCGCCGTCGTTTGCCCGCCGCTGTCTACTGCCGTTAGAGAAATATGAATTTTATGTTATTATCAAATGAATTTCTATTTCTGAAATAAAAATTTTGTGTCGTTATCAAATGCGTTTTTTTTTGCTTAGAAACTCGTCTAGAAATCAGAAACAGAAAAATCTGGCCATAAATTGATTTCTGGAACAAAATGTTTGTCATTCGCACCCCAAGTAACCTTCAAACCCTTGAGTAGAAATAAATGGACAAATATGTCACTTGGCTCTGATAGGGGTGACCAATTCTCATATCGGACTGGTTCTACCCTAGAATTGGTAACTAGACTGGTTGGTTCGGTCCGATTCTCAAATAGGACGATCCGATTTAGGGTTTGAGCTAGAGAGATTAGAGTATAATCTATTGGCTACTTGGAACAAGTCCGATCTGGGCGATCCAATTCTGCCCTTGGAATAAGGATTCTGACCGGTTTTCGTGGGAACTGTCTAAAATGGGCCGGTTCGATTTGGTTCTCGGGTCGATCTATTTCCATGTACACCCCTAGTCAATTTAAAATTCTGTTTTTTAGTGTTTTTTTTTTCAAAGTGATCCTCATATTTCTGAATAATATATGTTGTTAGTCATTCGTCTAAAATGTTTCACTGATCTCTTGAATGAAATGTTGGAATACCCATGACATGCTACGATCCGCTCAAACTTCTTGTTGTGGATTCAAGTGGTCTACACATCTTCTACATAAAAAACTGAGAAGAGAGAGATGCGAGAAGGGGGGCATGATGGCCACCGTTAAGATCGGTCATCACCTAGCCGTGTTCACCTCTTAACGACTGTTAAAGTCTTCATTGTTCGAATCTTGGAATAGTATTTTTCGAATCAGAAAGAGATGACTTATGTGAATAAATTTTTACGGGTCTACGTTGATAAATCCGGATTTAACATTTCTATGATATTGTAGAGCTTAGAGAACCTTTTCCTTCTCAATTTATTTAAAAAAAAGAAGAAAAATCTACGGCATCCAAACGAGGATTGTTGATCCAATCGAGTGCAACCCTTTATTCCAAAGTTCATTATACAGAAGAGTTGAGAAAGAGAATACCTTTGCCAGTCTCCGGTGACACCCGCCTGCGTTATTCTCTCTCTTTTCCTTTTTCCTTTCCCTTTTCGTCTACATGGAGAATTATAACGTGTGGAGGAGCTATTTTCCGGTGTTGGAATTAGAAGTGGCCATAATAAATTACAATAGAAATTAAAAAAAAAAAGAAAAACTTTCAATTTCCAACTGAATTTGAGCACTAATGGAGGAGAATCAGAACCCCCCAGGATCCAAAATAAAAAATAAAAAAATCAGACATTATCAGACAGACATGGCTCTGTATTGTCGCGCAGTTTCTCTTCACCAAGCGCCTTCCTCCACCGCTCCACCCCCGCCCCCGCCTCTGATCCCGAAACAGAGACCTCTCTTCAAGCTCTCATCTTCCTCCCCACCATCGCCGAGCTCTGTCTCCTCTTCCTCTTTCAAAGCACTCGCTCAGACCTACAGAGCCGATGGCGGCGAGGTTGCGGAAGAGGACCCTCCCGCTTCTTCCTCTGGTGATTCTCTCGAACATCGTTTTGGGGGCTCGACTCCTTCGAATGGCAGTGACCCTTTTGTTCGTTATTACTGTACCATCTTTTATATCTGCTGCTTGGGGATGATTTGATGCGGTCTCTGTTGCAAAGTTGCTTCCTTTTTCCCTTTGGGTGTTTTCTTGATCGATTGAACATACGTGTTCGCTGCATCCGATTAGCCAAATTTGTGTTTTTGTTTCCTGTAGTGGAAAAAATTTCGAGTCTTACGAAACTAGCGTTTTGAGAATTCAACGTTAGAATCGTTCTGTGTACTTTGACCATCATTAGTCTTTGAAATGGGTCTCTTTATCTGGATGGTTTGAACTATGGAGATTAGAGCATAATCTATTGGCTACTTACCTCTTGGAATTGTTTTCCTTCTCAAGGATCACTCTCTTCTGCTCGTACACAACTGGATCTTCTGGAGCAACTCACTGCTTCTAGCTCGAGCACAGCAGTGAACGGTGAGTGAATTTTTCCCTTTTGAAGGACATTCAAGAGCTGTGGCAATTGTTGCGAATGTCGGAAGGAGGAACCATTGCTATTGCTGCCAATTTAACTCTGAATCCATGTAGGGGGACTAGGCTACAGGAGCGATGATATCATCGGCAAACTCGCCATCCGTGACCAACTTGCGCAATTGGTTGGGGACAGACGAGGAGATTTCAGTGTTCCCTTGGGTAAGAAGAACTTGAAGAAGGTGAGCGAAAAGTTCTTAACGATCTCGCAGAAGAGAAACATCAAAAGACAAGCTTACCTGGACGAAGTGTCTCAGAGGAACGATTCGGTTTTTTTCGCCACTATCGGAGCGTTTGTAATTCTTCCGCCTATCATAATTCTAGGGATAGCAATAATAACTGGTTATGTGCAGCTTTTTCCATGAGAATTTCAATATATCTTATACACAGATTATGGCACCCTATTCAACACGAGGCTGTTGTTAGTTTCGGTTATTTACCGCGTCTATATGTTGCGTGTATTGAGACTAGTAGGGTTATTGTGCACTTCAACTTTTCCTGGAGATGTGGTTTAGCTTGATTCCAACACCAGTTAAACTTGTCGCAAGAAATTTGATGTGAAGAAATAGAGTTGCTGACGATGTAGTTCCGTAACTTGCATTTAGGCATTAGTAGATTGCAATGTATATTCATTGCCACTTTCTTTTTGGTTTCTCGTTTGCAAAAGAGGTTGCGGTTAATCCTTGAATGCGATAGTTAAATTTCTTTCGGCGTCTGAGTGTTGTGTACCAGAGTCTGTTTGAAGTTCACTAGGTTTTGTGTGGAACACTGTTTCATATGAGACTTCTGCAGAAACTTGGCACTATTGCTCCAAGTGGAGATGGCCCGTGAGCTAAGAAGTGGAATTGAGCCGCTTATAAACAGTTCTAAAAGATTTTTTTATTGAATTTAGGAAGCATTCCTGATGAATTATCTAGTGAGCACTTTTGACAGAAATCTCTGCATCTTCAGTTGCTACTGATGACGGCATGATTACTTTCATGATTGGATACATGATAAAATAAAAAAGGCACTCTAAACCTTTCATTTTCATTGGAAAAAACTTTGCACATCCAATCTCAACTGCAGAAGGGAAGTGAAGTGTAGTTCCTCTTCATTACTTTGCACATCTAATATGTCGCTTCTCTATGCTATGCCTCACACCCTCCCGACGCTGTGGTTTCAAAGCACGCGAACACTGGAGTATAAAACACGGACAAAAATAATCAATTCGAATGTTGATAGCACCGCGTTGAGCTATATAAAATCTCAACCAGACTCAATCAACGACTCCTGCTTGACACCGTGTGAGGCCGTCTGGTCAATTGGTCTTGAAGGTACATTGCCCGAAATTACTCCCTGCTTCTGTATGTACTCAAACTTGTCTTGCAGCAGGTAGAAGAGTGAAATGAAAGAGACCTCCACAGTGAAAAGTATCACCCAGAGCCTTATACTTCTCGACGTCTTTTCGCTGTAAGCTAGTAAACCTGAGTATATGTTGATCACTCCCAGTAGTGAAACGGTGGTTCCGAGTGTCCAGTGACCGAAAAACCATGGAGATCTTCCTTTGGATCCTCTGTAAGTTCGAAACAAACTTACTGAGCTCAAAACTGCACAATCTTGGGTAACATCGATCAAACATAGTAGGGATTGGGCATAAAGTTGTTCTAATCTGCGGTCGAAGTAGCAGTCGCTTTTTCCAATGCAAAAGAAAACAAAGAAGGAGAAGTAGTAGTGATAGTAGTTTCACTTGCTTCTTTGGATGAAGTCTTACTTATGCTTGTTGAGATGAAAACTTTCGATGCTTTTCGGACAGTTTCTATGGTAATTGAAGCACTGCATTCCGCATTGTCACTTTAAGCCGTTTATGGGAGCAAAAACAGAACTAATGTACAAAAATTGCCGGAACTTGCATAAAAATAAAATGGTTCTGCTGGCGTTTCTTATTAAATTGGATTAAATTCCACAATCATGTTTTCTGTTAAACCCAGCGAAGGATTAGTTAGAAGGAAGAAGGAGTTTAAACGTAAGGATTGAGTTCCAATGATGATGAAACCGACTGCTTACCTTACTGGGCGCAGAAAACCGACCAGAGCTTGCAGCCATATGATCCCATATAATACTAAACCAATTCTTTGGTGATGGTTGTTAAACGAGTTGCTGAAGTTCTTGATTGACATGATAGCTCCTGCTGTGGCAAGGAGCACCGAGAGCATCTGTTCAAGAAAGAAACTGTTTAAGAAATGGAAAAGAGCGGTCATAATTGAACTATATGTTCTTTTGGAGACTAATCATTCTTGACAGAATTCCAACAAGGGGTTACTATCTGTCTCCATCTTTCTCCAATTCATAATTAGGAACTGATGCTGGAGACTACTAAAGTATCAAATCTACTGAACAGTATGGCCTAGAGATGAGTTATTTGATGACTTTTTATAACTGTTGAGTGATCATCAGACTAAGAACTTAATTCCGAGTGGTAATTGAAGTTCCTCCTTTTCAAATAACGGTAGCAAACATAATCTACCGGCTTTATGGAAAATTTTCTGTTAAGAGTAATCATTTCTTTACATTATCATAAAGTTGCATGGTGGGGAATCAACTTTTGATGAACCACACGTCGAAAGCCTGAGTATCTTATGCTTCTCCAGGTTGGTGGAGGTTTATTAAAGAGAAAAAAAAAATCGTGGCGTTAGTAAGAAACAGTTGGAATTCAGGAATAGATTTCACAGGATTAGTCATTGAACTTGCCTGCAGAATAGCATGGGCACGAAAATACGTCTTGAGCCTTCTTCCACATTCCTCTCTTTTTGACATTCTGATGACGAGAACTCCTAGAGGCATCAGCAACCCTAATGAAGCCCAGAGAAGGAATCCGTGCAGCGTGATTTCGAACAACAACCGAGAGCTCACCTGCAAACGCGAGATGTTCAGGGGATTCTTTGAAAATGAATATTCAGAGTGCTGAGATGGAAAGATTTAAGCAGGATCATGTGTTCCTTACCTTATGAGTGTCGGCGTTGCTGCTTGTATGACTTCCTACTTTTCGTTCTTGAGAGGAGCTGGCGAACATTGGCAGTGAGAAAACCACTAAAAGCGTGCTCATTCGGAAACATACCTTATGAGGAGCTAGCATCTCTCTACTGGTTGAGACAATGCATAGGCTAGAACAGGCTGGGACTATATATGGTAGATACTGGTGGATTGCACTGATATGAGAGAATCAAAACATTTGTTGGATGGGTTTACAGAGTGAAAGCTAGCTTGACTTCTTAATTTCCTTCAGGACTATCATGAAACACCGAAATGGCCTCTCTCTCTCTCTCTCTAGAATACCCAGTTGAAAGCAACATACTAGGTTCGTCTATATTAGGAAAAAGCTATCATTGTGAGGGAGAGGAGATCCTCCAAAGTGCCCAACTCTCACAAACTTTTTGTTGAATACTCAAAAAAAGAGACTAACTTGTTGAAATATAGTCGCTAAAAGCAAAGAAGGGAAATTGCATGGAGGAAAGGGGGTCATGGAAAAGATAGTCAAGCCAAGTGGAGAGGGGAAAAAAAGGCAAAGAGAGACTGATTTGTCAAACAATGCGTTGTGGGGTTCACTTGCGGTCTGTGACAGGCTTTACGAACGTGGAGTTGCAGAGCAAAAGGACTGTGGGTGGACAAAACAGAGCATTGGCAAGACAATGTGAAGTGGAACTTTTGTGGGCGAGAGATGCTTTGTTTTCTGCCGTGTGACACTATCTCGGGTGACCCCAACTAGGTAAAATACATTAAAGTAAAAAACACAAGAGGCCATGCTTGATAAAGTGCTCCTTCACAATGTCTATACTTAAGTCCTAGTCATGGAGAAACGAATTTGGTACCAAAAGAGTTTATGCTCACATGCCGGCCGTGGCTTTTTAAAGATCAACGCGTTGTCGGGTTCTCCTGTTTTCAGTTGTCAATTAGTAGTAACCAAGCACATCCGGCGAAAGTGGAGCTGCATTCAAGGTGAGATGAGCAAGTCATGTGTATCTTGCAAAGAAGAGCTTCATTAAGTGAACTGCGCTTTGTATGAATCAGATCAGATGATGAAGTGAGATTCATGTACAGGTAGAAGCAGACACGGTGGGAGATCTCACGTTTGGTAAGGAAAGCAGGTGGACCAACACAACACAAGGCTCCCAGCATGCAACTTCTGGCTAATAGCCCTTGTGCTTATGCTGATACACAATGCTGCTTCTGTGGTCCTTCTCTCTCTCTCTCTCTCTCTCTCATCCAATGCCTCACTTGATCAGTCCTTTAGCTACCGGTTTGGATCTTGTTTTGTGTAGGCATGTACGCATGTCGATTCCATCAACGCAACTGGTCAATGAACTTGCTACGATCCTACTTCCCTACCTGAGTTTCCTCATGTCATAGTTTCATGGAACCAATATTTTCACAGCACCATATGCTTTTCAAGTTACCGAATCCACATCCATACTGTAATTCTGATCATGCGTTACAGTAATTGGTCAAACAACTTGGACATGATTTAGGCCAAATCGATGCACGGACTTCCTTCGTGAAAGTCAATCGAATTATTGCGGCAATTGCACTTACACTAGCGTTATTGACATTTTAACATCATTGCCCATTATTGCGGCAAACCCAATCTAGTCCCCACGAGCTACATCAATTCAAATGTTTGGTGAGTCGTCGCATCTAATGACATTAATTGTCTGGCAAACAATCATAAGCCTTGAAATAAAGCAGATGGATTTACACCACCATGGCTTGATTTAGTTAAAAGGTGGTGTGACAGTCTGTCACGTGAAGATCAACTTCATATGGGGATTGCAGAGCAAGGCAAGAATTCAACCAAAAACCAAAAACCAAAAACCAGATCCAATATCTATATCTGAATCAAATACGCTGGTCACACCTAATTTTTCTTAAATATTTGGGACTGTTTTAAATATTTAAACGGACTTGAATGAAAGCGTCGGTGTGTGCATGACGAACTTCACGGCGAATTCGAATTGCCCTCTAGCAAAATGGAAGCGAAATTAAAAAAAGAAGAAGAAGAGGAAGTATCGCCGCGCAATGTAGAGATTAAGTCGAAAATAAAGATTAAACTGAAGCTCAGACTTTCTCCTTTAGTATTAAGCCACCGTTAACTCCCGGTGAAAGTGCTCTTAAATCAAAGTGAATTCGAACAGAAATCCATATGGTGGTTGAAAATTAACTCATCCACGCCATCTTCGTTAAAGAACAAGATGGCTCCCATTACATCAACGAGAGAATCTTCTTATTAGCAGCCAAAGATAGAATAAAATCCGTGACCTTACGTTTAAGGAAAACTGGAGAAAGATTTTACGTTTTCTTTTTATAAACCGGTCTTCTCTGCCCAAAAAAAAGAAAAAAGAAAAAAAAGTCACCTTAAGAGCTCCATACCATGGTCCATTTAACTTAATCGCTATCTTATTATTACGAGTTAGAAAACTCATACAGATAGATAAATCCTGAATTCTCAATTGAGCAACCACTCTAACCTGACCCGTGGGTAGCCCTCAACCTCATGCTGTGTGTTTAATTTGCACCTCAACTACTAAGGCTGTGTTTGGTCGTCCTGATTTTTTGTCAGGATAGGACTGGATATGATAGAATAAGAAATTCTGAGATTATGTCATGTCCTATTTACTGTTTGGTAAATAACGGATTTAAAGTCGGATATACAACTAGACATTTTGGGGATGAACAAGTTAATGCTACTTTTTAAAATTTTCTTTTCTCAAAATAGTTGCCTATGAGGCTTTGGTGGCGGTGACGGCGAGGAGATTAGAGGAAGAGAATTATAGTTAGAAGCGGTTAGCTGGTGGCGCTACCATCGGCTGCCGGCGGTGGTAGCAACGAGCGGCTGATAGTGGCAGTGGGAATGGGTGACGATGGAGGGCAGCGACAAGAAAGTTGGGAGGAGAGAATTCTGGTTAGAGGCGGCCAGCCGACGGCGGCGACAGGCGGTCGACCGGCGGAGGCAACTGGTGGTCGGCAATGGCGATGGGCGACGGGGGTGGTGGGTGGTGGCGGTGGGGGTAGGTGATGACAATGGGTGACGACTGAGGACAATGGCAAAGGGTGGCAATAAGGAGGTTGGGGAGAGAGAAAGAGAAGTGAAATCCTATCCTACCTTATCCCACCTCTCTCCTAGGATAATTTTATCCCTTCTATATCCCTTCTATATCCTCCTTTATCCTAACCTGGACACTTACCAAACACATTATAGGATATAACATATTCTATTATGCCTTTTATCCTGACGACTAAGGGTGCGTTTAAAGAAGGCTTTGGGACAATTAATGAAAAAATTTGTTTTGCCTCTGTTGCCCTCATAAATTTATTAAAATTCCTATTTTGACCCTTTTTGAATATAAACCTTGGATCTGTTCGCCTCTCGTCTGGCTCTTTCTTCCGAAGTTCTCAGGTCGCTCTCTCTGGTTTCGCTCTCTTCTCTTTGAAGCTGGCCTCTCTGGTCTGTCCTCTCTTTGTTCAGCAGTCGCTCGCATCTCTCTTCGCTTAGAACCAGTTGCTCGTGTCGCCCCCGAATCCAGGTTCTTTCGCTTTGATTCCTCGTGCTTTTTATAGTTGTGATTCTTAAGCGAATGGTGATTTCGTGAAAGGTACTTTCGATGCTGTGCTTGATTAATAATATAGGTCGAGTGATACAAAGTCTTTTTGTGGAGATGGAAGAGCGCAAGGTATCTAGAAGTAGATTGGGCGATTCTATTCACCGACGTTGTTGGTGACTTTGCAAAATTCGGGATTGCCTTAGCTGAATTGTTTGGGATGATAAGTTGAATTGGAGAGATAAAACTGTCATATGTTGTCTGCCTTGGGTGCATTTGTTTTGTGTAATCCGCAGTATTGCAACAATCTTAGATTAGCTGCTCTTAGTTTTATACTTTGTTTTCGACGACTTTGTGGCATTTTGGTACAAATATGTTCAACATGCTGTGCTTGCGTTTGCCAGAGCCTTTGGGGTATTGCCTTTTCTGCAAGCCTGAGTTGATGAATTGTGGAGAAACTATTTGAAATCTGTGATGAATTGAATTCTCTTCCTTTCGAAGCGATTTATTGCCTTTTGCTGCAAGTTCTTTCACTTGAAATCTGTGATGGTTTTTTTTTTTTATACTAATTTCGATGAAATCCGTAGAAATGGCTGCTTGCGACAGAGAAGGTTTTCTGTATAATGCCACCATTTTATGCTTTGGTGTTGGCGGTTTCGATAGATTTAATCTGAGAGCCTTACTTAGATGGTGCATTATCATAAACTCTTATAATGGTTTCGGAAGCTGAGGATTGCGATTTTTGTTGCAGTGTACGATGGCGCCGGCGACGACAAAACCAGATTGGATCTCTACGAGGCATGAAGTTTGCATATTCGCAAGTCCAGCTTGATGTGCGTTCGGATAGTTGATCTCTTGGAGCATGTAATCATTCGAAAGGGATGGAATCGGTCCTCTACAGAAGAAATTCATTGTCCGCGTGCTTCGCTAGATGTGATCTTCGGTAAGTTTGGAATGCTTCGCTATTTCTTTCTTGTGTGTGCATGTTTAGTAATTGTTCACAATAGAGATGTCCAGGTGCAGGAGGACATACGTGTGAGGCGTGTGGCAGAGAGTACCTTTGATGGTATTTTCTGAATGCAGTTAAACATTGTTTCACATTTAGTTTGAATGTAAAAGCATTATGAAGACGCTCAGATTCTTCAGACGTGTGCATATTTCGTGGGTCATTTTGCAGAGAGCAAATTTGAATGCTCCGCACTTCGATGGGAATTGGCGGACTCTGGCACACTAGCATGTGGAATCTTCCTTTTCTCTGTCTTCTTTTCTTTTGATGGTGGAGGTGGAGGGGAGAAAGGGGGAGCCAATGACCGTGGGCGATTCGCCATCGCAGCTCGATTTTGCTACAATATGAAGCAAACCATTTCAATTCCATGAAGTTCCGGCACACGGCACACCTAGGTGTGTGTGTAGAACAACTACCTTGATGTCGCCATTGATTTTCCCACGAACATAAATGAACGAACGCTTAGAAATCCACTTACCATCGCCCAGAAATGACAAATTCCGGTTGAACTCAACTCTCTCTATGCTTACAAATTTTCTTCTAATCATATCCCTCGGGATGGACGAGTATTCAAAGACAGGAAAATTAGAGCGCCACAGTGCAAACATCTTCTCTTTAGCTAGCGTTTGGGTGTACCTGTGCCAAACTCCAGAGCGTCGGGGTGTGCGTCTCGATGGAGCCGATGTAGGCGTGGGGACGGAGGAGGATCTGCAGAGCGAGCATCTGGGCCATGGGTGCGGGGATTGAGGGTCTCCCTCGAATCGGGTGAGAATCGGAGGCGATCGATCTTAAGATGAAGAGCGAGCCAGCGAAGGCTATCAGTGCGGCGTTGTTATGGGCCCTAAGCCCACACATGTTTGGGCCCAATTGAGCCCACATGCAGCCGGCTCGGCCCAAAATTCAGTCGGAGAGGCTTTGTTGTCTTTTGCATTTGATCTGCTGTTTCTTGTGTCCGTCCGCCTCTTCTCTTCTCTCTCTGTCTCTCTTCGAACAGAGGCGCTCGCTCCAGAGAAATTCAGGTGCTCTGCAACATTGCATCGCCATTAAAACCCTCCTGCTCACTCCCACGAAAACCCTAATTCACCTTCTCTCTCTCTCTCTCTCTCTCTCTCTCTCTCTCATATCATGGCGAACGTCTCCGTCGCGGCGGAGTGGCTGCTCCTCTACAACCGCTACTACCGCAAGCCCGAGCTCTACCAGATGCGCTGGAAGCACATTGACCTCAGCCGCAACAAGATCGCCTGCGCCTCCTTCGGCGGCCCCGTCGCCGTGATCCGAGACGACTCGAAGATCGTCCAGCTGTACGCCGAGTCCGCGCTCCGCAAGCTCCGGATTTTCAACTCCGCAGGCGTCCTGATCGCGGAGACCGTGTGGAAGCACCCCGGAGGACGGTTGATTGGCATGTCGTGGACCGACGATCAAACGCTGATCTGCCTCGTGCAGGACGGTACGATTTTCAGGTACAATATCCATGCCGAGCTTCTGGAGCCCAACATTTCTATGGGGAAGGAGTGTTTCGAGCAGAACGTCGTTGATTGCGTATTTTGGGGCAACGGATTGGTGTGTATGACTGAGGCGAATCAATTGTTCTGCCTATCGGATTTTAAGAATCCACAGCCATATAAGCTGTCGGATCCTGGGCTTGAGGATCCGCCGCTATGCGTGGCAGTGATCGAGCCGCAGTATGTCATGTCGGGGAATGTGGAGGTTTTGATGGGGGTTCCAGAGGGCGGGTTGGTGGTGGTGGAGGAGGACTCGGTGCAGAGAGTGGAGCAGGTGGGAGGGGAAGTGCTGGGCCCGTTGCAGAAGTTGGCGGTGTCCGGGGATGGGAAGTGGTTGGCGGCCTTTACACATGATGGGCAGCTTTTGGTTATGCCCACAGATTTCTCAGAGATCAAGTTTTCTTGCAATTGCGAGGTGGGTTGCTTTTCACATGGTAATGTTAAGGCATAGCACATGAACGCTAGCAATCATAACCAGATGATTATGAATTAATTCTCTTTTAATAGATAAATAGAATACTATCAAATCCAGTAATGCAGGTTTCGTAGATCGTAGATTATGCTTGGCGCATACCAAACATGAGAACTGTTTTAAGTGTGGAACATATTTTTGTGAATCATTATGATAATAATCGGGATAGTGTAGTGTCGCCTGAAGAAGAGCTGAAGTGCAATGCTAACTTATTGTAGCAAGTGGAGTGCCAGTAATAATTGCACTAAGGATGTCAGAATGTGAAACAGAACCTAAATTTAAATTTCTCTCCGTCGTATTAGACAGATGCATGTTTTTGCTGCCAAGAAGTGCCAATGAACTGTTTGTATCTTTCTTGCTACTCGACAGATAGCATCACAATGATGTTCACACAAGGATATTTTTGGGTTGAGATTTGGCAAGATTTTTTATAATGAATCACTGGTTTTATATGAGCAGTCAGCTCTGCCTCCTGAGCAGATGGCCTGGTGTGGAATGGACAGTATTGTACTTTATTGGGATGACATGCTCTTGATGGTTGGTCCCATTGGAGAACCAGTGCGCTATCTCTATGATGAGCCAGTTGTACTTATCCCCGAGTGCGATGGGGTGAGAATACTCTCCAACACTAGTATGGAATTTCTACAACGTGTTCCTGATTCCACTGTGTCTATCTTCAAAATTGGAAGTACGTCAGCGGCAGCTTTGCTATATGATGCCTTGGATCACTTTGACAGGCAAAGCGCTAAGGTCAGCCATTTTCTATTTGCAATGACAAGTACCTCATTTATCATTGCCTAGTGTGCATAATATTTTGAGTGTCTTTAGCCTTTGGGTTTGCAAATCCTTGCCGATCTTCCTTGGGTCATGCCTTCTCGTCTTTCCTTGCATCTAGTGGTAGATATCCGGCCATTTATTAGTTGATACTGCAATAAGTGTTAGAGGGTGTACAAAATGGTCATTCTTAATCATGTGGTGTATTTGGGGAGAATGCAACCGAAGAATGTTTGATGGAACTGAAGCTTCTGTTTCTACTGTTTTGAGTTTTCTTCTTACAGCAATGGTCTTCTTCTTCTTATAGGTGCTACGGCTATGGTATTTTTGTTCTGTTTTTGTCTGGTTGTAGTGCTTTAGGCAGTTACGTTATCTTTTCCTTTTTCATTCTGCTCTTGTACATTTCTCATGTACTAGAATCTAGATAGCTTGTTTTAATGTAATTTTGTCATTTTTTTTTTCAAATTAGGGATGGCTACATGTTTTGTTGAAAATTTTTGTGATGTGAGGACATGGTAATAGATGATAGGGAGCTATTTTATGACCTAATGATGGTTTGTTAGAGATTATCTTTTCTTGAGAAAATGTTGATTGGTACTTGACATCAGGCGGATGAAAATCTACGGTTAATTCGTTCCTCCTTGCCCGAGGCTGTTGAAGCATGCATAGATGCTGCAGGACATGAGTTTGATGTGTCCCGTCAGCAAACACTACTGAGAGCTGCAAGCTATGGCCAAGCCTTTTGCAGGTATTCTGATTTGTTCAAGGTTTCTGACATCAGGTTCTTAATCATATAGATGAGAGGGTTAATTTGTACACAGCTTCTTGCACCTGGCTTTTCAATTGATTATGTGGATATGGGAATGAATAGCCTTAATGCTAAATGCATATGTAGAGCTACTTTCAGCTGAGGACTTGATTCTAAACTTCTACAAAAAGATTTTTGTTTTCCAATAACCTCTGGTATTGGATCAGTATCATCACTTGAATGGCAGCAAGCTCTTGCTTATGAAGTGTGTGATATTCAATCCCCGAGCAAGCTTTGGCGAAAATGGAACACATTTAACCAGGAAACAGGAACTTTTATGAAATTGAGTAGAACACGCGTGGAAGTAATTTGTCTTAAGTAGAATACACAGAAGAGTAGTATTTGCAGAACTAAACACATAATTGGGAAAAAGGAACTTTCATGAATTAAATAGATGATGTAGGATGACGAGTCACAGCAAAGAATAAATATGTAGGCTTCATGTGCAAAGCTTCCTAAGCATCATACTTAGGGTTTCTTAAGCTTCACACGTAAAAGAAGAATTGCATCATACAATCCCAAAGCAAAGTACTGCCCAATTTAAACAATCATCAACTTTATTGAAGAGAAAGAATTACAACCTTATTCGTAGAAGTTAGACTCCTTGTTGAAAGAGAAAGCCTCTAAACGAGAAAGTAATGTAGAATATGGAACCATAATATCCTACCTAAACTAAAAAGGAAACTTACTAAAATCCTTATAATACTCAATTCCTAGTTGAAAACTTCACTATTAAACTTGAAGGAGAGTTGTAGTCTATTTTGAACTCTTCTTTTAATTGTCAATCGACAATGGTCCATCTTCACTTAGGCTTAGTGAACACATCATTCTTTGAGCAAATATCATCTTGGATATTTCTGTTGGCTGCAGCAGTGGAATACGCAACAGATCAATATGATCAATATTAACTGAAAAGTTAAGCTGAAAAAGTCTTTTGTGTATTGAGTGACTTTCTTTTACAATCAGATGCTATTTCTCTTAGAAGACCATGCGAGCAACTTCAGCGAAATTTTCATATTAATTTCTAACCAGTGACATGGATGGGGCTGTAAGCACTTTAACTATGACATGTTGCTGACACTATAGTGTAAGAACCATAAAGCTTTTGGGTATCCGTATAGTGAAATGAAACAGGAAACAAGTTATCATCTTTTTTGTTTCCTGCCAACATTTCATGTGAGTAGATAGGACACAAAACAGACATATTGATCAGTTTCTCCTAGATTGTTCTTGCAATATCCAGTTACATACTGCATCTTAGAATAATAATAGTATTTCTTACCCCTGATTTTTGCTCTCGGTAATGATATCCAGTTGGCTTTGGCAGTCATTTTCAACGTGATCGTATTCAAGAGATGTGTAAAACTCTGCGAGTTTTGAATGCTGTGCGTAACCCTGACGTTGGAATTCCTCTTAGCATTAAGCAATATAAGGTTGTTTAAGTTCAACCAAATTCATGTTTTAATTTGTGTTGCCCCTGCATACTTTTAGTCATGATTTCTGAAAATGCTTCCTGTGTGTAGTTGCTCACATCATCAGTTCTGGTCGGTCGCTTGATTAATGCTCACCAACACCTCCTCGCCCTCCGCATTTCAGAGTACCTGGGAATGAACCAGGTGAGTTACCTTGCAGGCTTAGTACACAACATCTTATCGGTGCACAAACATGAAGAGACATATCAAACACATGCTCATCTGATGCTGAGAAATGAAATCTTGCTTGAGATATATGTTAAAGTACCTGGAATGAGTTAAACTTTAGATTAGCACGGTACAGCCACCCTATCCTTGTATTCGGGCCAGTCTCCTGGACTTCTTGACTTGTTATTGTTATCTGTTAACTAATTATCTCCCCAGGCAGAATATTGCACTCACATTCTTGATTGTGAGGCCAAACTCTATATTTGTGAGGCCTATTATTTTTTTATTTTCATGAGCTACATATTTGGAAGTGTGGAAAGGAATTCTAACATGTATATGAAGTTCGAAAATTTTCTCCTTATTGGATAGTGCAAATGAAAAGCCAAACATATTGCTCTTTTCATCTTGGCTCAAGCTCCACCTGTACCTTAGAGTCTAGAGATGAGCCACTCATCTGCTAAAACATATACATTCCTTCTGGTCCAACTGCAGTTGTATTGATCATTTTATTTGGCCACATATCCTATCATAGATCATGCCATACACAACATGAAGCATCTCTTTCAGTCATCTAGGAGACCAGTTTTAAGTGTGGTTTCTGGCTTATGGTGGGACTAAAGCAATGCTAATCATGTGTTCATTTAAACCTTTCATGGTTCATATTTTTGGTTTACTTCGTCTTTGTAGGAGGTGGTGATAATGCATTGGGCATGCTCGAAAATAACAGCTTCTTTGGCAATTCCAGACGCAGCACTTCTTGAAATGTTACTTGACAAGGTTTTGAAAAATGTTTTGTATGTCTCCTGAACGTCTTGTAATCAACTGTATAAGGAAGCATGTTGTACAATGAGTGACTTGAGAATTTTTACATTTCAGCTGCGATTATGCAAAGGCATATCATATGCATCAATCGCTGGTCATGCAGATAAGAATGGCCGACGAAAGTTAGCTGCGATGCTCATTGAACACGAACCCCGTCCATCCAAACAGGTTGGCCTCTCTGCTGATAATTTCTTGAATGCCGTGTTTCTGCAATCTCATGCATAATGTTTAGATGGTTCAAGCTGATAGTTTAAATAAGAAATATGTACTCATACCTCTTCTTCATTCAGGTTCCTCTTCTGTTGAGCATAGGGGAAGAAGATACAGCTCTGATGAAGGCAACTGAAAGCGGTGATACTGACCTTGTTTATCTTGTCCTCTTCCACATCTGGCAGAAGGTACTGCTTTCTAATAAACTAGATATTAGTGCTTCTGTAATCATCATGATATACACATTCAGTATCTTTTACATATCTGGAGCATAATTTGGCTTGCAAGTGCATTTCTTATGGTTCCACAATCATTCTTGTCCATTTGCAGAGGCCAGCTTTAGAATTTTTTGGGATGATTCAGGCCAGACCTCTTGCACGAGATTTGTTCACCACATATTCAAGGTATTTACAGGTTCCTTTATAAAGCATCTTCTGCCCCTCCCTCCCTGACCTGCAGAAAGTAAAGGAGAAAAAAGAACGTGGAACGAACCAGCCTGAAAAAGTAATGGGTGTTGCACTCTTTGTCCCATATTATTGAAGGCTCAAGGTGCACCATGATGGCCAGAAATATTCTCAAGGCTACTCTCAAAGCATGGTACACCAATTGTTTGAAGACTATAAATGCTAATAAAATAGTTTAACGAGGGTAATGATGGGGAAGGGAGACAAGATCCAAGTTATGACTATGATAAGTATGAATTATGCATATTGCTAAATCGTTCCTTATCAGTGTGCCAAAGAGTGAAGTGGATTTGATGTCCCCAGATATTTTGTTCTCTATAGTGAAGAAGATGAACCTTAGGAGAGAAGGAAAAAGGTAGCCATGCTTTAAGCATGGTTCTGAAATTTTACAGTCTCGCCATTTATGGGTTTCAGTGGAAAGGGATGCGGAAGGGGTCATATAGCAGCTTCAATTTCAGTTTCCTGTGAACATAAAATTATTTGAGGATAGATGAAGCGCAGCAAATACGGTTGGAGTGATGCTAATAGTGTGTCGACCATATGTTTTCTGCATGGATACTGACTCATTTTTTGGTTGCAGATGTTACAAGCATGAATTTCTGAAGGATTTCTTTCTTTCAACTGGACAACTTCAAGTGAGTTTGATAATTTGCTTTTCATCGCTTTTTTGTGTGTGTTCTCTCTGTTAGCTGAGTATTGAGGGGTCAATAATGGTTCAGTTTGTTAGGTTATATATCTATATCGATCCATCTTCTCATAAATACTGCTTTCGTAAATTTCATTGTGAAGTTGAAGTATGAATGTCATCTACTTTATCCTTCTTGAGGCACCAGGGGTTCAAGTTTCTTTCTCCCTTCATTGCAAAGGGGATGATTGGCCCTATTAGTTGTTCTAAGTAGGAATTAAACATCAGGAAATGTTCTGGTGTTAATAGATGGTTAAGGTGGGCTGGTGTAATAGTTGTAGTTCATAGTATGCTTTGATCAGCATGCAATTACTCAGATTCATAAGTGATACTTTGATATTGCTGGTATGAACGCTCCTGGACTAGAATCCAACCATTCTAAGCTTTTTCCGTTGTTAGCATGCACGACTCAGTGAAGAGCACTGGGGCTGGGCTATGTATGAATAATTGTATATTATTTTCGAAATTGCATCGAAGCTAACAAATAAAACGATTCTCTATAGTTTCTAAATGGTAAATTCTCCATTATCAGTTCATTTATATGTAGTTACATGCTCTATAGGAGGTGGCTTTCCTTTTGTGGAAAGAATCATGGGAACTTGGCAAAAATCCAATGGCAAGTAAAGGATCTCCTCTCCATGGCCCCCGCATAAAACTTATTGAGAAGGCTCATGGTCTTTTTGCGGAGACTAAAGAACATAACTTTGAGTCAAAAGCTGCTGAGGAACATGCCAAATTGCTAAGGTTCACTCTCAATCTCGTCTTATTTTCAGAGCTTTACCTTCTTGCTTAAGAATGTTCAAGTTTTAAGCATCTAGACATGCATTTAGTAATAAGCACAAACAATCCATTCTACGTCAAGGAACGAGCATTTGTTTATAGTTAAATTGCGTTTTTCTCATTTTGAGAATAAAGTAGACAATCACTAAATAATAAGATCTTTGATTTTATGTCTTAAAATGAAGAACAAAATCTTATCAGTAAAGAATTTCTGCAAAAAGGTTGCCTCCATTATTTCTCAGAATATGTTAAGGTCTGCTACATTCTTTATATTCACGCGAAGTATAACATAGCAAGTAATGGGTTGCTCTTGCGGTTGTATAGCTATCTTAAACTTTGAAAAGCATCGAATAGAGAATGTGTTCTGTTTCTCATGTGCCCCATTAGTATATTCTTCCACCCCCTAGTGGATTAAGGAAAAGAATTATTTGATGATTTGTTTACAGTGCATGTGGCATGTGTAATGAGTTTAGCTGCTAGCAAATGATGATAATCTTCCAAGAAGTGAAAATTGAAAGTGTCCCAGTTGCTTTTATCGTTTTATGAATAGTAATGTTTCTTTCATTTAACTTTTTCCTTATTTTAAGGTTCTTCCTTGATTTATCAGCAAGAGTTGTTGACTTTTTTTATTTGTCCTTTTGTCTACTCCTTAAGATGGATGCTGTTCTTCTCTTTGTTTTGCAGAATACAACATGAGTTAGAAGTCACTACTAAGCAGCCAATCTTTGTCGACTCAAGCATCAGCGATACAATTCGTACCTGTATTGTTTTGGGAAATCATAGAGCTGCAATGAAAGTGAGAAGTGAATTTAAGGTCAGTATGGTAGTGTCATTGCTCTCATTCCAAAACAGGGGCAACAATAATTAGTTACTTCAGCATCATTAGATGACGTGTTGCCCACTTGACAGGATAGAACATTTTTGACATCCCCATTTTGTTTTTCTAACTTTCAGCTCCCTTCTCTTCTAACATCACTTTTGTCTGCAAGTTGCACAATTGATATTTTAAATTTCTGTGGAACTGTCTTAGGTATCTGAAAAGAGATGGTACTGGCTGAAAGTTTTCGCACTGGCTACTATAAGAGATTGGGATGCACTCGAGAAGTTTTCAAAGGAGAAGCGACCACCGATTGGTTAGCATATTGACTTTTTTCCTTTGTTGCAATTGAAAGGTCAAGGCAAGGTTAGGAAATTGTCTGCTGTTGACTGACACAAAATACTGTGCAACGTTTGTCTGCTGATCATTTGACATTAGGCTGTCGAAAAAATGTATGAAATTACAATGTCATTTTTTTACATGTCTTCAGGGATATATCAATTTTCAGGTTGGGCATGACTAATGATGAACCCCATCTGGATTATATCGTCGAAACACAATCTGAGCCAAAAGAATAAATGTTGGAACTGATCATAACAATCACTAATGGACTTTTTACTGTTTGCAACAAATGATATTTACTTTTGAAAACCAATCGGAAGCTCTTGGTCTTGTTAAGAGTAGATTTCCTCTCTGAATTTGTCTATTGGTTTCTTTGATTAGGCTATCGACCATTTGTGGAGGCTTGTGTTGATGCTGATGAGAAGGGTGAGGCCCTCAAGTATATCCCAAAACTAGCAGATCCTCGGGAAAGAGCTGAGGTACTCTGATGTTCCTTGAGATGGTTTCCTTTTCCTTTTTGGAGTTTTTTTTTTTAGCAAAGAAGATAAGTAGAAAGTCTGAAAGACTCTTTTCTTGTGCTTGTCGCAAAGATGCGGTGGTTTTATCTTCTTTTTTACCTTTTTTGTTGTCAGTTTTTTTTTTTCATAATAATTTTTGCATGTCTGTTTTCGGTAGGCTTATGCTCGAATTGGCATGGCCAAAGAAGCTGCTGATGCTGCCTCTCAGGCCAAAGATGGCGAATTGTTGGGTCGACTGAAATTAACGTTTTCACAAAATGCAGCAGCTTCATCAATTTTTGATACTCTTCGAGATAGATTGGGAGTTTCTTGATCCCTCGGACGCCCTGGGCTTTATAACTTCATCCAGGGATCTATGTGCATATTCAAGTTGCTCTTCTTTCATTGATGATGAATAGTATGGCAGGAAAAGGTGTTCATTCGCCTTCGGCATTTATGCATCCTCATGCAATCCTTGATCAAGTGCGGTTCAAGATCCGCTCTAGTGATGCACTCTCTCTGCTCATCGCCTCATCTCTGATTTTGGTGCTTTATCATTCTCCTATGCCAAGTCTGAATGCTTTTGTATTATATTGTATCTTGTTTGCCTCTTATTTATTTAGTTTTTAGGAGATTGTGATCGTAAGTGTTCCTTTTATTAGAGCACATTGTAAACAAACATCTCCGATTTGTGAAGAGAACGTGAGCATAAGGTGAGCGTCTGTTTCTCTATTGAGCATCTATCAAGTGAGTACATTTTAGTTTGAAGCTGTTTGGAGAGTCTCCTCGTGCCATCGAAATCTTATCGGGTTCATACATCACAAAGAGGCAGGTAAAAGATCCATCTTACATACACTACTGTGTTCACGACCACTGCATATCTATGTTTGCTTGGCTGTCCTGAGATCGTTTTTCGACTTTTAACCAGGACGACAGGACACGCGACTTCATTGTCCAAGCCCAAATGGATAACAGAAGGAAAATATCTTTTAATGCAATCTTTGCCCACAAGACTGCTGCCACAATACCTTCTTTTGATTGTCAATGGCTTGGTCGAAGGCCTTGCAGCCTGCGCTACCATTCCTACGCATAGGTGCGAATTAAGACACGGCTCGTTCAAAAACTTAATCCACAAGGGAACGGGCGACGTCCTACAATTACATACAATTCTGGCACTCGCAGAAATTGTCTGACAGCCGTATTAACGAGAGACCACTCAGTCATTTGATGGGTTTAAGCTGTACCGAACTCTATCGACCATGGATGCTCCTACATGCCACCTTACCTGAGGTCTACACTCTGCACTCCCCAATCATAAATTATCATCAAGTATCATCCCTTAAGCAAACGAAATGTGAAATCTCTCTGGATACAACAGCCCCACTGGAGACTTAATTAAGACAACACTGTCTGAAGCACACATTGACATGAAATTTAAGGTTGAAGGTAACTATGGTAAGATGTCTGCAGAATCCATTCAAATTTGCCAAACAATACCCAAAATTTGACGGATACAGAACGTCACCCATCAGTCAAAAACCACAAAAGATCTTATCTAGCTTCTTCAGAAATCAATACCGGCTAACTGCATAGCTCCGAAAGGTGCAGTAAGAGATAAAAGAGTTACATAAATAGGTTGGGCCTGGAGGCCTTGTAGGTGGTCTTCAGCTTCCTTGTTGGAGGCCTAACCTTCTTGAACACCAAGGGGAATTTGATCTTGGAGTTGTGGAACTGCTTGGTGCTCTCTCTCTTGCACAACTTTGCTGGAACAGTAGCTGTCTTGATGATTTGGATGCAAGGAAACCTCACTCTGTGGCGAGATGCCATTTCGGTGTACATTTGCTCCACTGCCCCGTTCAGAGTTGTGTCCCGGTATTCCTTGTACATGTTATGATACCCAGTACGGCTCTGATATCGCAGCCAGATACCATAATTGTTGATCTTTGTAGGATTCTTCTCAAATATCTGTGAATGCAATTAACAAATATGATTATGTTTGTTGACAAGTATATGCAGTGACAACATAAATGCATGGGATGAAGCTCTTCTCCCACGAAAAAAAAAGCACCAAACAGAGCTCAGGGAACAGAACGAATATGAGTAAAAAAAATCCAACATCAATTGACCAGAGATGCTATTGCACATGCTAACAAGTAGTCTGAGACAAAATTGCAGGAAAGTGATATGCTAAGATAGGCGATAAGTCCAAACAGAAATGCATTATGCTTGATGGTATGCTAGACTCTTCTAGACTCAAAACTTAGTCATGGACTTGGATGTACATAAAAATTGTCAATGGTCAGTGCTTCAAAAAAGCATTGACATGGTTAATATTGGATGCTCTGATCAAATGAATCGTATTCATTAAGCACAAAAAAGAAGAACATTTGTGAAGCGGCAAATAAAGCTTTTCACTCCAGTTATGATGCCACCTGATCAAGCAAACTTAGCAAACCCAAAGAACAGGAGGCAAAATAAAACCTAACCTAATGAAGAAAACAAATGTGAGATTATGATACTGATAACTAACACATTCTCATCACCTTGGTGAGACAAAGGCAATAGTATCCAACCCTCATAGTCAAAATGGTCACCACTCTCCTAAAGTTATTTTAACAATGTGAATTTCGTGATTCAGATGACGCTCCGGCATCCACTTAAAAAGGTCATAGACTAGCTTCGACTTAAGCAAAGCAGATACCAAAAAAGTGAAGTCATTTTCAAAACAAACATGCATTGAAGCTAAAGTCAACAATGAGCTCAGGCTTCAAAGAGGAGATATATTTGGACAAACGAATTGCTCTAACCAGCACCTAATCTCTTCTAGCATGAAAATTTGTGGGAAAAGTATGACAAGTACCTCGTTGATGGCCAGAACCTGTCCATTGCTTTTCTTAACCTTCTTAAGCTTCCTCAAGAAATACCTGATTGAACCCCAACAAGGAGTAACAAAATCAGAGCATCATCAACAAAGCCAGACAGAAATCGCCCAAGTCATTCAAAGGCTTTTTTTTCGGAATCAATCAACTGCGAAACCCAAGCATAACGGTTGAGTAACCCACAAATCGCCTCTTTCAGCAGAATTTAACCTAATTAAACAGCCTCCGCACCACAATCAAGCACTTAACAAGGTGCAACATTCGGAAAATATGAACTTTGCATACTTTCTTGAATCATGTAAATGAAGAAGAGTCAAAGCAAGCAATGACAACAAGAAGAAGACGTACCAGAACTTCGATTTGGCACGGACTTCATTGGTGGCCCACAGCTTCATCCTGTAGATCTTCGGATGCTCATCCGCTTCGGTCGGCAAAGCTCTCCCCACCACCTGGTACTGGTGAAACTGCGTCCAAGTTCACCCAAAAAGAAACAATTAACGACACGAAACAATCATCTCTAACAGCTCCAAAATGCAGAAGCAGTTCGAAACCGAAATCTCCGAATCACTAAGAGAAACAAGAAGCGCCGGAAACGCATGAGACTTTTTCCATCGTTTGTGGCTCGAACAGACAATGATCTAGCTGAGTCGAGGAGTTCAAGGGCCAGGAAACCAACCCTGAAAGTCACCATCGTCGACGTCGCGGAGGAGGAGGAGGAGAAGTGGCGACTGCGAGTTCGTTCGGCTGCTCCGAGATGAAGGAGAAGGGTATATGAATCGCGGGATTGGGAAACCCTAACACGAAAGTGCTCTACTGGGCCTACACAAGGCCCATGAATTGTAAGCCCAGTAGCAAATGTGAATGCATCTGAGAATCCAAGACTGCTGTGTTCATAACCATTTAAAAAAAAAATTAAATGAAAAAGCTGTCACTTAATTTAGCATCGCTCGTAGAAATAAAAGTCGAACATTATTGTTGTGAAGGTGATACTATAGAATCTAATTAATTTGATGAGAAAAGAAATTCTCCGTTGTCTTCTCCCAAAACTTAGATGCATAACCCCTGAAAAAAAATCTTTATAAGCTTATCGCTAGTGTCATTTTATAAAAATGAATAAATAAAAATATTATTGTCATCCACGAAAGTATTTAGACATTAATTGTTATTAATAATGAAAAAAATTTCATTAACTAATTATTTTAAGCAATATCATTTTTCAAGAAAATGTTTTTCGATTCATTCATCTTTCACGAAAGTGATTTCTCATGTTTCGCATGACAATACCACTTTCGATGTATCTCGTCCTAATTTGCTCGTCGATCTATTGAAATTGATTGATCGAAAGAAAGGTTCTAAGTAGAAAATACATTCGGTCCACTTTAGAGCGATTGCGACGTCGGGGTCGAGCAAGACTTAGCGTCGTTTGATCGACCATATGAGAGAAGCTCGGGTCATGGAAGAAGGAGAAGAAGGTATCGACGACCAAGGATTTTGTTCGATCGGCAACGCAACAACATCAGAATAAGACTGAAGATGTTGGTTCATCTCGTGGAGTTCTTGCTGAGATTGGATGAGCCAGCAATTTGAAATATCCACTAGTGGAAAATTGGGGAAGAACAATGGAAGCAACATATGAGGAAATCGGAACTTTTTCCGAAATGCTAAAGTTGGGTAGTTTAGTTGTGAAATAACTTGTGTGGATAGATTTTTCAACTATGAGCAGCTCGATAGGTGAGATGATAATAAGGGAAAATCCTATATTGAAATGTACTCATTTTCTTAATCAATGGCCCAAAATGGATCTTATTTCAAATAAGAGTTTGAAGTGCCCTTATTTTCTCAAATAAGGATTTGAAGTGGAACTTATTTCAAATAAGGCCTTGAAATGCTATAATTTTCTCAAATAAGAATCTGACTTAATAGCATTTTTATCATTTTACTTTTTGATTAAATAAATTTAAAAATATATCTAAAAAAAAAACCAAAGGTAAAGGCCTGTTGCCCTTCCAGCAGGGCCTTGGCGAAGGTCGGCGACCCTAACTGATTGGAGGCAAGGGCTCCACTCAGAGATGGGCCCTCGCCTAGCGATGGTGGCCCTTGGCGAGGCCGATGAGCCCCCACCTAACTTCGGTAAGGCTGGCGAGCCTCACTGAGGGCCACCATTGCTAGATGAGGGCGTCGGCCCTCGCCGAGGCCTTGATAACCCCCGCCAACCCTTTTTAGCAGCGATAAGGGCTTGCCGCCCTTACCCTTGATTTTTTTTTTTTTATGTTTTAAATTTTTTTATTTAATTTAATTAAATGATGAAAATGCCATTGAGATTAAGCTCTTGTTTAAAACAAAATTATCTTTAGTATCTAATTTGAGAAAATGAAGGTACTTTAGATTTTTATTTAAAATAAAGTTCACTTTCAATTCTTATTTGAATTTTTTCTTTATAATAATGAGCTTGTCAACTTCGATTGATTCTGATAAATAAATAAAAAAATTCGATCGACCGGAGGTGGTGAGGAGCACTTGCGACTTACTTCTGACATTTCGCAGTGAGTGGGATCCTTTCCTCTTCCTAGAACTAAAAAAAGAGAGGGCCCTATAGGTTGAGTACTTGTTTTCCCTCAAAACACGAGAAAGACTAGTGGTTGCTTTGTCGTATCATTTCTTATATTACGTGCGGCGACAAGCGACTCTTTTGTTTTTTTGTTTTTTGTCTCGGGCTGTCAGCTATGGATATGCATTGCTTGCGCCAATATAATATATATAAATAAATGACTGGAAGAGAAAATTAAAAAAAATGATATAATTAAATTGCTTGTTTGCAATATGAATCAGAACAAGGGGCAAAGTAAGGGGAAAACAAAGGAACAAGAAAAGAATCCCAGGCTTCCAAATTTTCCTTATCAATCCTCTACAGAAGTGTCAAACATCAGCACAGCTCATGGGTGCATAACCCAGCCTAGACTTGTTCATGTCAAACCACATATGAAAATCCTGCTGCAAATAGTTCCCAATTATCGAATGCCCGGGGAACTCATCCTTCTCCACCATCGCCAAACACACGATCCCGTCTGGCGCGTCCGGTGCTACCGGAATGAAGTAATTCTCGACCGGGAAACTCCATGTTGCCCCGTCCACAAATTTGATTCCGAACCCGGGTATCTCGGGCTTTGACACACTAGACACATTGTAACATGGATAAAAGTCCCCCTCTTCCACTATTGGATATGCCTTGACCTTCCTCTCAAACGCTTCCCGAATCACCTTGTAAGCGGGCCCAACAAAATAACTGAGTGAAGTGCCCGAATCTATGATCGTCCCGCCATGCCCATCCGGCGACACTTCCCATGTCTCCTGGGGTATGTCAAGGATCTCTCCTCCGACCACGATCGATTTTATCTTGACATAGTAATACGTGCTGTCTGGGCTTTCTTGGGCTCCAAGAAAGGAAGTGAAATTCCAACCAGGGCGACCTGAAAGCTCGTCGGCTTCGCCGAAAACCAATCTGCTGCTCCCGTTAGGATTGCTATGTCTATTCACGAGACAGTAAGAGAAAGATTGGCCATTCAGAGATTGAAACTGAGAGGCCAAAGACAGAGGCCCTCTTCCTAGTCCCAGCATCCCTGAAGCCCCATCAGATATGCCTCCGTTCCAACGACCACAGCCAAACATCACATCCTCCACCCTTGCAAATTCGGAGTCACCGGCCCGTGCTGTGAGATTGACCGTGAATGTTTCTAGCGCGAAACTGCCAGTTGTGTTCGAGCCGTCTCCATAGGGATAGATATAAGGACAGGTTTGGTGTTTCGACTCGCGACGCTGCAGAGGATCCGGGTCCGAGACCAGGAGACACCGAGGGTCGTGGCAGCTTATCTCTCGAAAAGAAGTGGAGTCCTCGGGATCGTAGTAGGGCCCGCTTTGCTCGAAGCAATCGGGACAAGTAGCACATTGGATCCAAATTAGGTCACTACCTGTATCAAGTATCAGAGGGAGATGCCGAGGAGGCGTACCTATGTATACATCAATGAAGTACACTTCAAAGCCCGGAATCACTCCATATCTTAATGTAGCCACGAGGGTGCCCGAAAGCCCGTCTCCCTCGGATTCCTGCGAAGGCGAAGCATTGATCGGCTTCAAATGCAGCTTCAGCTGATCCTTGCCCTTGTTAAGCCTTGAAATGGAGTTCCAATGTCTGGTCTCTGTCATCTTCCCATAGTTAATCTGAGCTCGGGCCAAATCCTTGGCGGTGAAGGATTCTTCGGGCTCGGTCCCACCACTAGTTGATCGGTGGGGGACTTGAAGCTTCGCCGTCGCTCCTTCATCAGCATAAGTATATTCACCATCATCATAACGAAGATGATCACGTCCCTCCCGTTTGGCTTGTGATAATGGGGATGTGATGCCACAGGAAGTGCCCCCTGAAGAGGGAGCAGAACTGAAGCTCGACTCCGGTAACAACTCGACGCCGTTTGGATTCGAGGCATCAAAGTCGAGATTTCTGCGGTTCCCGACTATGGTGACGTTGATGAAGCGGAAAGCGGCGAGGACTATAACGATTGCCAGAAAGATTGAAGCTTTGCGATTCATGGTGGCCTGCCTCTTCTCGAGTGGTTGAGGCAGAATTGTCAACAAACTGAAGGGCATGATTGCTTTGAATGAAACCAAGACACGAGAGCGAAAAGGCAAAAGAGCAAAAGCCAAAGCCAGAAAGAAAGAGGGGTTGTCGTGGACTTTCATTTTCAAGACTGACTCAGGCAACGCCTTTGCCCTGGTCGCTGTTCTGCAGTTTTGTCTCGTGATTCGTTGACTTCACGTAGACTTTCTCCCCCCTTTTCTTGGGTTTGACGATTGGAAATTCTGTTCTTGTGAATTACAGGCATTACTCCTCATCAGAGAATGCAAAAGAATAATCAGCCAAGACAAATCTGGACATATCCTTGTTCTGCGTTAACTATCGTTGGTTCAATTGTAAAAGAATCTTCCACTTAGGTACATACTTGTTTTGTGTCCCACAAACAAGACAAATTCATAAGGTGGCCTCTCCTATGTGGACGTCTTTCGCGGATTGATTGGTTCCGAGACCTCTTTTGTTTGGATACCTTGGTATTTGAACAAGCGCCGTGATCAATGAATTGCTCTTACAGCAAGAGATCATGTTACAATTCCGTCCCGAGATCATGTTACAGTAAGATTTTCGTTATCGAAAATGCTAAGGCAGTGGAGATGAGTGATCGCGGCAGGAAATGAAAGCCTCTCCCGACCCTTCGTATAAATTATATAGTATACTGAAAGTATATGTACAAATACAAGGAGAGGACCAACTGCCATTGAAACTGGAGTGTTGAAAAGTTTTGCATAGTCTAGAATACGACTGGTGTGAACAGATGCAGCAGGGGACACAGCTGGATTAGTTGAGGGCTTCTGTACTTTTTTCTTTCTTTGATATGATACGCAAGCGACGAAACCGCAACGAGCAAAGAAATTGGACAACTTGACCACCGCCCAAATCATGGTCAGCCTTTTGTTCTTGCTCGTCAAGAGTTCGCTCGGGTAGGTTTGAACTTTTAGTGTTTAGAAGTTCCTTCTTGTTTCACATTGCGCCAAGATGCTGGACACACGAAACACCATTTTCGTCTAGAAAAGAACATAAAAATGGAAGATCGGAAGGGCTGATTTCGACTTTGCGAAAGAGCTACCGAACGTCCTAAGTGGATCGCGCTGCCGCCGTTGACGCTGCTTGGCATTACGATAGGATTGGATGGCAATGGTCATCAACAGTCGCGATCGACACTTACACTGTACAGACTTGATTAATTAACAGAATTAGACAAAGATTGTTGTGTTTGGTGACAAGAAGCAATGGCGCATTCACACCTTCTGTGCTGACAAAGGAGCCCACATCCACACTACTCACGCTCTAAAGGTGCTAAAGTGAGAATTGTCTTGATTGATATGGTCAAGAAAGAGGGCGTTTGTCCTTTCCACACTCAAGCCTTCCCTAGAGTTTTGCTTTGGATTAGACACGATCTCCTTGGTCGACATGCGATATATTTCAGCGTTAGGGTTTCAACACTGAATTTTCTCACACAATGAACCTGCCCGACTCGATTGTGGCTTTTGAAATGGTAGCGGTGGGAGTATGCATATTTTTAAACACTGCCCACTAGAAATTTCACTTCGAAGTTGCGGAGCACAATAACTCAAAATGTGGAGAGCTCCAACTGCAGCCTCGTGACCTGTTACAATGGGAGAAATCCCTTGTGACTCTTGAATTTCTTAGCTAAACATCCGGTGATTTTCATATAAACAACAGAAACACCACGCACCGAGGGGCATAGAATTTGTTCTGTGAAAGGAGAACTCTAATTCAGTTTTAACACTATAGTGAGGGTTGACTCTGGATCCACACTCCATGAGAAAATTATGTAAACTTGAAGCCATCATTGCCTTGAATAGTGAATACCTGTTATTTTCTCATCTTTATGTTCTAGATACACACACGTAGCCAGGTAAGAGTAAAGGCAAACAATAATAAGCTAGATATACACAGATCTTGGAGCATCCATATGTTGATTTGAGTGTGTGTCTGAGAGGAGATTCATTGTGGATGGACTAGTGGGGGATGACGGCAGCCACTACTTTTTGCAACAATAAAATTAGTGGTGATCCGACATTTAGCCTGCGTATAATTGTGAAGCCGAGTTTTTTCCCCTGCAGGGTATGAGGAAAATCTCAGTCCACTGATCATGTCCCTGGACTGCATGGAAGGTAAAGAATGTTTCTTCAGTATTAAGCTTAGGTACCATAAAAAGTAAATATGTGAACAAACAAACTGCATTGCCTTTGAAAATCACTGCTTACATAGGATAGATCTTTATCAGCCTATTACCTGACTGTGCCTAGTTTGATGCTGCCTCAGCTGGCTTTGCAGACAGGTCTTGCAACCCACAGACCATGTTTGCAGGAAGAGCCACATCAATCATCTTTGGGTAAGAGAGATTTAGATCTGCAGCACATATTATCAAAAGCCGCTGCAATATCATATGAAGTATTGACAGGCAGCCTTCAACCTAAAGTAACACGCGAATATTGGTAGTTCCAATTCCAGAAGTGGTCACTTACTTTCCATAATACTTTTGAAAGTTTTCTGCAATATGAAGAAAAAAATGTGTCGTAGTTAGAGAGAGAGAGTACGTAGGTCACGGTGACGATAAAATAAACATACCAAAACATGAGATCAAAACCAAGCAAATGTTCCTATTCACAGAAGCAAATTGACTAAACCGTTACGAGTCATATATCTCTATTAAGCAAATTAATAAAATTAACATGAACTTGCTTTCTGAAGTGCCAGAAATGAATTAGCATATAGTTTCTCTCAGTTTGCTCGTTTCATTGGTTGATCTAATTTAGTAGAAGGTAAAATTTATATGAGTACATCAAAAAGGAAAATCATTTAAGGCATGGAAAGAGAAAATTATTCGTTTATTTATTCCCTTCTTGATAAGATGGGGCTCTTAATCTTGGTAAGGGTGGACCACCGCTGGCCAAGCCCTTGTTTCTATGGAAAGAGACAATTATAATGCATCTGCAGATAACTAAGTTGCAGGTGACATCTGATGTGATGGAAAAGTACGTGAAGTTGAAAATTTCACCTCATCTTTTGAAAGCCTGGGATTGTAGAGAAGTTCCTCCCCCACAGAGCTAACCTGAATTACAAGATGGATTTTTCTGAGAGTGTGTCTGTGTTTTGGCAACAATTAGACACTATGGAGCTAAGGATCAGAATGTTCATACAGTGAATCCCTTGTAGTCATGAGCAGGATAGACCAAAGTATCCTTGGGTAATGTGAAAATCTGAGAGAGAGAGAGAGAGAGAGTGTGTTAAGCATAAAAGAAGTAACTGCTTTCCAGTGAAGGAGGTTCATTTGTCCAATCTCCTTACCTGTGAATGCACTGACTGGTACAGTTGAAGTGAACTTCCACCCTGCAAGCACATTGTCAAGATACTAATATCAAGCTTCAGACTTAAGTATGGAGGTTCCATTTTATAGACTACATAATAGAACCATTCCCTTGCATAAAAGGGTTTCTGATTTTTGCATTGATTGATTAATATTAATAACAGCTGAACTTATGCAATCTTACAATGTATGGGGTATTATGCAAGAAATTAGACCTGGAAATCAGTCCGCCCACACCCACGAATTAGCAAGGCATCTCCAGTGAAAGCCATCCTTGGTTGGGGTTGACCAGGTCCATCTCCTGTAACATATGTAACACATCCTTGTGTATGTCCTGGTGTAGCCCGGACCTGCCATAGGAAGAAAATTATTGAAATGTCATATGACTTGAGTACACAAGAGTAGAACAAATAAAAGAAGGTACTTGATGTTAATACATGAACATACATGCAAATCCAGGTCAATGTCCTTTCTCATGACAGAGGGAATGACTGCTGCCTATTAATGGCAGGATATGCAACTTGCAGCATTGACTGCATAGTTTTAGAAGAGTTAATCACTTTAATGCAGTCCCTTTAATATCTCGTATCGCAGAAAAATTACTAGAATTCACATCATAATCCAATGCTCAAATGCAAGAGCAAATAGTGCCTCTGGATTTTTAGGTTGTAGCGTTTCTCATTTATGCTAATTATCGCCCAGCATGAATTTGCAGTTATTTGTGCATTATGCCAAAAGCAGATCTATGTAGTTAACTCATTTCACGAGAATACCCATCCTCCCATTCAATGACTGGCCCTAGTACCAAAATCCATTGTCCTATTGGTGACATAATAAGTATAAAAGTTCAGGTTGTGATACCTCAAGGAATAGATCGCCAAAATGAATTTTCTCTCCTGCTTTTATAAGACAGTCAGCTCTTGCATCGCTTGCCTTCGAGATGACAGATTTTACTCCAGGGACTTTCCCCTGCAAGACAAAGTAACTATCTACTTGAGAAAAGTTAAAAGCAAGGGGCGCGATTGATGTATGCTGCCATATAAGGATTACAAGCTGGATCTGTGTAATAGCAAGTAAGCAGATTCTGCACATGAGACAGATCGACACAGGAGATGAGTGCCCTACCTTTATGAAACCAGTCCCAGTTACATGATCAGCATGTACATGCGTGTTCATTGCATATATCAGCTTCAACCCAAGCTCTTTCACTAAAGAGAGGTCCCTGTCAACTGTCTTATCAACTGGGTCAATTAACTGCAAGTAAGACATAAATTTCAGGATCCATCCCCATAGACACAACAGCTGTAGTTAGACATGCTTCAGGATAAAGATCATAGATTAAAAGCACGGGTAAATCAAAGGCAACACAAAAGAATACATGAAGATATTCAGTAGGCTATTCGGAGAAACTTACCTCCTGACATATTATATATTAAAAAAATACTTCTGATCTCTTTAAGATCCTCTTGGTCCATCAATCCTGGACAAGTTATCCTCCTAAATACCCTGATATACTCATCCATCTTCACATTGTGGTGAACTGCTAGTAGGGTGAATTTTTTTCTACGGTTTTGGCTGTGGCTCAAGGTGTTCCCTTACCTTTCCGTAAGCTAAAGGTGGAGAGACGATGAGTATAGTTATATACAACATTAGATTGAAATATGATTTTGGTGGCACCTCGACAGGTTGTTCGAAATAATGCACATTCAAGATCCGCCTTGCACCTATCAACTTTACAGTTATAAGCAACTTTCTGCAGATATTAGCTAACTCCACTATTTCCTCGTTCCCGTTGAAGCATCAAATCTCCGGAACTTCACCATTAGGTTATCCAAGCATGAAACCTAATCATAAGCACAATGATTAGGTACAGTTCGCTCCATTTGTTTGATATGCTAGTAACTGAACTTTATTGCATTTCCCTGTGATCAGTGGATTACAACATTGGTAATGCTAAAGAGTGATTGAGACTGCTAAAATGTTTTGGACACTGCCTAAAAAATTTCTAACTTCTGTTTTTTTAAGAAGTATCCAATGAAAAGCCCACGACAACAGGTCATGGAAATGAGGAAAAAGTTGTGTACGACAATCCAGGACTCAATTTGGCCTTGGAGACTGAATGATCGTCAAGAACTGGTGAATATCCGACCATCATCACACCAATCTAATCATTGCAGACTCCGTTACCCAATTTCAAGGAGAGGTATATGCTAATGCCAATCCAAAAACCCCCCATCAAATTACTCCAACGCAACGCTCTGCAATCTATTCAATCGAAATGTCGCCGCGAAGGCATGTGGATGCAATCCAATCCAATAAGCAGTAGTAAAACAATGAATGCGGCAACGGGACGTGAAAACCCTAACCACGGCGGGCTTATCGGGGTGAGACACGTCGGCGAGCAGGTAAGTGTAGGTGGACGACTCCTTCTCGAAGAGCTGACGGAAGAGGAGCTTCTCGCGCGACGTCGTGTACACGCTGGTGCCCCCCATCGCTCGCCATCTGAGGCCGCGACCCGCCGCCGTCCTCGCCGTGGGGATCGAGATCGCCGGACGAGGCGCGGCTCTCGGAGAGAGACTGCAGGTAGAGACTCGAGCCAGACCGTGGACACGAAGCATTCTGTGCCGCGAACCGATGTTCGACGATCGAATGAAAACCGTCGCGAGTTTGTTAGCTTCACTGTCTAAGAAAAGAAGGAAGGAAGGAAGGAAAGTATGGAGAATGGTGCTCCCCACCTCAGTGCTCTCGGCAATGGCGACGCGATCGTGGCCGTTGCTTTGCGCGCGTCCTGGGGCTGAAAAATAAATAAATAAATAAATAAAAAGATTTCTAGAGATGTCACGTGAATATAGTCGTTATCTTATTACGAATTTTATCACGATCACGAAAGTATATATTCCTTCGAAATAATTCTGCAATTTCAATTTCTAAAATACTTTTGGCCAAAACCAATAATCCACGGCTTCCGCTAATTTTGTTTATTAGCTAAATATGTTATATTACATTATTCAGTACAATATGTAATTTCAAAAAATGGCACGACTACTATGTTTTCGTCCAAATAATTGAAATCAAGCCATAATTTCTCCGGTCGAAGATAATATACTCATTGTAGTAATAATACTCGCTGTAGTGGAAAATTGAAAGATATGAGGTAAGGCCTTCCTCATTTTGGGCCAACAAGCTAAGAATCTTGCAAATTATGCATTGTAAGTAGTTCTGATAATTTATAAATGCAATTAGCAACTTTTCGTATAGATATTTCAATAACTCATTATATAACAAAGCAAACTTGAAGAAACCTCAAGTCTCAATGTTTTTCGAATAATTTTCACAAAATACATGCGTTAGCTCGAAAAAATAATTAATAATTGTGCATTAATAATGGCAAAAGATAATTCAAAACTTGAAGAGAGTTACCATGTTATCCAACGAGTTCCTCCTAATCTCGAGGTAGATTCACAATGTGAGTTATCTTCCCTAAAATATTGCAAACAAGCTTTTCATATTGGTTAGTGACTCTTTCTATCACAAAGGCAAATTTTTCTATAAGCAAATATTAATGCTCTGTAGATTTTTCTGGTTAAAAATAAGCTAAAATCAAGTCTAAAAAAATTTAATAGTAACTTTATATATTATAAACAACTTTTCATATAGAAAAAAATCCATTATGTACTTAATTTAGTCAAAACTCTACCATTCAGAAATGATCAACGAGCGAGCAGCTTGTTAAGATCCAACAAATAAATGAACGGGTTTGGACAATACTTTAACATAAAAAATACGATCCGCCTTTTTTCAAAATTTTCTATATAAAATTGATACAATGGTGGGCTTCGACAACATATTAGACTTGACCTTCGAGCCCGGCTTAAAAACCATATGCCTTATGGACAATTTGGGAATTTCCCCAAAAAAAGAAAAAAAGAAATTTCTATTTTTATAGAAGAAACTATGGTTACCGAATGAAACCTCGTGGTCTTCACTTTCTTCCGGGCACTGCTTCGCACCGCCGCCGCGGCGTCCTGTTAAGCCACCGCCTTCTATTTATTCTCAGCCCAGTCGTCTTCTTCCGACGAACTCGCAATCTCGCTCACATATCAGAATCTGCGTCCTCTGTCTTCTAGAGATCGAGGTCACTCGCTACCCCGTCGCGGAAGGTCACGCCCCTGTTCGTCAAATCATCGCCTCCAGGTATTTCTCGACACTGTTCTGAAGCGGTCCAAGTTTTGGTTTGGGTAATGTGGCGATCTGGGAATTTGGGCATTTCCATCTTTCATTACTCGGATGATTTGGTTGATTGCGTAGTTCTGTGTAAGCAATGTTAAGCTGTTTCGTGGGTTTTCGTGCTTTTTTCAATATAAAAAAGTTACGAGCTTTGCTACGACCTGCTCGACGAAATGCCTCAATAGAACTAATTGCATTTGGAAATGGAAAAGCTCAATCCTCCAAATATTTCTTTTTTGAAGTGAAGCTAACATGATTGTACACAAACGTTTGATGCCCCCGTGTGCTTCCTATTTTACTCTGGGAAGTGCTCTCAATGTAAGTTTCTTAAAACATGTCGTTAATTTCCTAAGAAGGTAATCTTGAAATTTTTGGTCTTTTTTCAATGTTTTGCTTTATCTATTGGGCTCCCCCACCATCGGTTTTCACCTGACTTTTCTTCTCTTATGGGTGCTTCCTTCAGTCGATTGCCTTTATACCATGTTATTGGTGATGATCGTGGTGCCTTCTAATACAACCTAGTATTAACGTGACAAACTAGGTTCATGAGAATGTGGGTTTTAGTCTATACTAGAGGCAGGCTTGTGTAGGCATGATGGGTTGTAAAAGAGACGATTGCACTTGTCAGATGAGCTGTTTTTGTAGAAATTAGGAGATTCTTGTGAATGGTGGTTTACTGTAGGATATAGAAATGCTAATGAATCATAAGACATCTATTGAGGTTCTAAGTGAAATTAAGTATGAAGAGAGCTTTCTGTTTGACGAGATGAGCCTGCTCATGGATGAAAACATACGGCATTCAATTTTCGAGAGCTTTGCATTAAAGGTTGCGACACTAGTAGCTCATAATTTCTTTGCAACTCCCAATCTATCTACATTTGTGGTTAGGTTTGTGCAAGGATATGCCAGATTTTATTATGGAGGTCACTCGATTTGTGATGATTTTATATAGCTGAACTGATGGAGACACGCTTTTAGTTGGGATGCTCAATTGTGCTGTTCTTGTTGCTTTTCCTTACAATTGGGAACTTCTATCTCATTCAATAAGCAGTTAAGGTTGCATAAGCACTCACTTTTGTAGGTTGACGAACAATTTTCCTGCTCTAAGAATTTTCCTAAGAAACAGTGCTAGACAAGGGCATAATCCTAAGAAAGTAACAGAAGAATTTAAAAGTTCCAAGGTATATGATCATATAGCAGTTCTCAGTTGAGCCTAATTGAAGCTTGACTTTCACCATGGGATGTTTATAATATCGTGGTTGGACATGCATTAGATGTTACTTTGACTCTTATAACTTGTTTTGATTTTCGGCCATGTAAACTCTATAATGGCACTGCCGGGGGCCTCATAGACACCTTCACTTTTTATGGATAATCATGATCTTTGCCTCAACCGTATTTATTTTCCACTCTGACTAGTTGCTAGATGTTGTCACTTCCATGCGAAGGACTATAGTAGGTATGGCAATAATATCTTGCTTGCCATTGTCTATGTTGATGCATCCCATTCAAGGCTATGTGCGTTGTATTTTGAAAGTAAATCATCGTCCATATGATTATCATTTTGCTAAAAATGTCTCTACAGATAAGAGACATGATAAAGAAAGAGACGACCTCTACCTTCAACAAATCAACTGGCTTGCCTAGGAAGCGATTCTACCGAGCACGAGCTCACAGCAATCCACTAAGCGATTCTCACTTTCCTGTTCCACTCTCCCCAAGTCAATTTGATTATACTCTTCATTACCCTCAGTTGTTCCCTGCTCCATCTGATGACGATAATCCCAAAAGGATTGAGTTTGCTGACATTGGCTGCGGCTTTGGAGGGCTACTAGTTGCTCTTTCAACCCTATTTCCCGACAAACTCATGATTGGAATGGAAATTAGGGACAAGGTGACCGAATATGTGAAGGAGCGCATCTCTGCATTAAGGACGACCAAACCTGGACAATACCAAAATGTCTCAGTTGTACGGACCAACTCTATGAAGTACATTCCTAACTATTTTGAGAAAGGACAGCTGACGAAGATGTTCTTCCTATTTCCGGATCCTCATTTCAAAGAGAAAAATCACCGTCGCAGGGTGATTAGCCCTCACCTGTTAGACGAGTATGCATATACTCTGGCTATTGGGGGCATAATTTACACCATCACAGATGTTGAAGAACTCGGAGAATGGATGAAAGGCTGTTTGGAAAACCACCCCATGTTCAAGGCTCTCGCGGAGGGAGAACTCGAGAACGATCCGGTGGTGGAGCTTTTGACCAGCGCGACCGAGGAAGGCCAGAAGGTTGCCAGGAATGGTGGGCAGACATTTCAAGCGGTATACAGACGCATTGCCCCATCTCTATGATAGAAATCAACTAATGTCTCTGTCTGTGTACTAGCGGAATTTTGTGGGACTATCTTAAGTGAACTTCCATGCATTTTTTTTGGGATCCTTTGAAAGATTTGAGTTATTTTTTTAAATCCAAAAAAAAAAAAAAACCGCGTAAGTCTTCAATACTTATTCTGTCTGCATGGTACTCGTTTTTGCCCTCATCTGAGGCCCGTGTGAATTGCTTTGCTGTGCAAATTTCTGCAAGCAGCATGAATCGTTAAGCCTTAGATCATCCACCTGAAAGGTGATGCAAGTCGCGGGGGAAAATTTCGATTAAGGGCCTGAAGTGATCTCGATTTTTCAAATAAGGGCCTGAAGTAGCCAAAAAGTTTCAAATAAGGGCATGAATATAAGGGCATTTTCGTATTTTCACTTTATTAATTAAATAAAATATAAAAAAATGAATTTATTTTTTTTGAGAATGTGAAGCAAGGGGCTGCCGCCCCTTGCTGCCGGCCCCGTCGCCGACTCAGCCAGGGTCGGCAGGGGCTCGGCCAGGGCCGGCAGGGGTCGCCGGCCCTCGGTGACCCTCGCCGACCGGGGCGAGGGCCCGGCGACCCCTCTGGGCGAGGTCGCGATAACCCCCCAGCCCAGATCTGGGCGGGCTGGGGGCCCTCCGCCCCGACCTGGGCGAGGGTCGCCGGCCCTCGCCCAGCGGCGGTGACCCTCGGCGACGGCGACCCTCGCCCAGCGGCGGTGACCCTCGGCGACGGCGACCCTTGCCTAGCGGCTGTGACCCTCGGCGATGCCGGGCAACGGTCGCCAGGCGTCCCCGAGGGCCATCACCGCTGGGCGAGGGCCGGCGACCCTCGCCCAGGTCGGGGCGAAGGGCCCCCAGCTCGCCTAAATCTGGGCGGGGGTTGTCGCGACCTCGCCCAGAGGGGTTGCCGGGGCCTCGCCGAGGGCCGGCGACCCCTGCCGAGCCCCTGCCGGCCGTGGCTGAGCCGGCGACGGGGCCGGCAGCCCCTTGCTTCACATCCTCAAAATTTGTTTTATCATTTTTTAATATTTTATTTAATTAATAAAGTGAAAATACGAAAATACTCCCATATTCAGGCTCTTATTTGAAATTTTTTTGCCACTTCAGGCCCTTAATTGAAACAGGGTCCACTTCGGGCCCTTATTTGAAACTTTTTTGCCACTTCAGGCCTTTAATTGAAACATGGTCCACTTCAGGCCCTTATTTGAAAAAACGAAGGTACTTTAGGCCCTTAATCGAAATTTTTCCCAAGTCCTGGTAAGCTCCTAAAGTAACAGGTCTCTTTTGTCATGTTATGGATAGTTTTGAGGGGATTGGAGTTGCTATTGTGCGATTGATGGGAAAAGGCCAGTCGAATGTCTAAGATAAGAGGCAGTAACGAAGGAACTATCGTTATCGATTTGTTCACAAAGTTCATCCTTCCTTCTTCGCTGGTTCATGCCGTGAACCGGAGTAACTCTCCATTATCGTTACACCAGAGAAGCACAGACACATCCCAACTTTATCGGCAAAGAGTGTTTATTCCCCTTCATACTTATACAGCGACAAACTATGCTTCCACTAGGAACCCCACACTTTAAAGGAAACAAATGGCCAAAGGCAGGCCATCCGATTCAGGCGGAGGCTGGCCCCGCGACTCGCCGGGATTCGAGCGTCTTCTCATACTCCTCGATGGACTTGAAGAGCTCCGAGAAGTTGCCCTTCCCGAACCCTCCGCACCCGCCCTTCTGATGCAGCTTCCCGCGGTCGTCCGTGAGCATGCACCCCACTCTCTGTATGATCTCTACGAATATGGTCGGCCTGCACAGTAAAGGCAGCAAGAGAAACCAGACGAACCCACATCAGAGGAGGACCAACAACAGATAACTTGGCCTTGGAAAAAAAGCCATTGCCACGCACAATTCACTCAAGTTGATCACCACTTAAAATCAGTGATCCATGGCGATCCGTTGCTCCTGATATCAAATTAGAGCAACAAATTCAACCACAATCCAAGAAAGAATGTTGGGACTTTTGAGTAACTAGGGGCAACTGATGTAATTTGAAGTAAAATATCCAAGTCACGATCCATCCGCAATTCGCAGGTACACATGCCATGGCTGGAGCAATTTGACTTTGGCAAAGACTCAAACAGTGAGCCTGCATGAAATCGAGATCACATACCTATCGCCCACGGGCTTAGTGAAGATCTGGAGCAGAGTCCCCTGATCGTCCCTGTCCACCAGAATCCCCAGCTCCTCGCACTCCTTGATCTGCTCGTCCGTCAACACGTCCCCGGCCCGGCCCTTCAGGTTCTGGTAATACGTGGGCGGCGGCGACGGCATGAACTCGAACCCGCCCACGCTGCTCCGCTTTCTCATCTCCCTCAGCGTCCGGAAGATGTCCTCGCTCATCAGCGCCAGGTGCTGCAGCCCCGCGCCCTCGTTGTGCTCTAGGTAGGTCTGGATTTGGCTCTTCCTCTTCGTCCCGAACACCGGCTCGTTCATCGGCAGGAGGACCATCTCGTCGTTGTTCGCCAGCACGAGCGAATTGAGCCCGCTGTTTTCAGTCCCGACGTCGTCCTTGGTGAACTCAGCGAACTCGTGGAAGCCGGTGAACCCCTTCACGTACGAGATCGCCGGGCCGAGCTCGGGGACGTTCCCGACGGCGTGGTCGAGCCTCCGGATTCCGAAGTCTAGTGGGAAGGAAGAGGTCTCGTCCGTCGGTTCGAATCGAGGCAGGAACCAGGAGTCCGGAGAGGAGTTGTCGCGATCGGAGGCCGGGGTTTTGTAGCTGACGTAGCGGAGGACGACGTCGCCGTAGAGGTGGACCTCGGAGATGGCAGTGCGGCCATCGAGGACGACCGGCGGGGAGACCGGCCTGGCGCCGTGGGCGACGCTGGTGCGGAAGGCGGCGTCGGCATCCTCGACCTCGACGGCGACGGCGCGGACGCCGAGCCCGTGCTTGGCGGCGAAGGCGACACAGTCGGAGTAGGAGAAGGAGGGGAGGGAGGCGGTGGAGGAGGGGTCGAGGCCTTCGGAAGCGGCGATGGAGGGGGAGTAGGGGGCGGTGAAGAGGAAGCAGAGGTCGCCGGAGCGGCAGAGGTAGGAGGCGTGGGTGGCGTTGCCGGTGGAGAGGTCGGACTTGGCGACGACGGGCATGCCGAGGCCCCAGGAGAAGCGGCGGGAGACGTTGGTGGCGTCGGTGCACCAGAACTCGACGTGGTGGAATCGGCGAACGGGGAAGCGGTCGGTCCGGGGGTTGGACCGGACGAAGTTGGAGAAGCCGACGAGCTTGAAGTCGTCGGAGCCGGTGGCGACGCCGTCGTTTTGCTGGCCCATGGTTTTTCGGAAGCTAGTCGCTGGTGGATGTGGTGGGTAAGCAGTAACGGGGAAGACGGAGTGGGGGTGGGGTTGTGAATATATGGAGGGGCGGGGGGACACGTGGCGAG
>BCNH02000001.1:20455464-20475157 GCA_001662345.2 Metrosideros polymorpha var. glaberrima
ACACACACACACACACACAAGAAATCCACTAAAGGAGAACTGACTGACCAAAACCTCAGTTTGTAGAAACAGTATCACCAACTCAAACGCCCCATCAGACATTTACTTGGTTCAGCAATCATTGCACTTTCTCCTTAAAAGAGATGATATGCATACAAGAATACAAGACATGAATTTCTATCTCACCATTAAATGAAATTTAGCCATTGCAAGATGATTGGAAGCCACCAGTCGTTTTAACTTCAAGCTTTCAGCTCTCTTTAGAGATTCTTTCAAAAGTACAAAGAGCTGCTGGTGGATTGATAATGACGTTCCCATGTTGGCAACAGGTGAATATGATGATCCAAGTAGTCCACTTGCATTTGACATACCAATTTCAGACAGCAAGTTACATATAGCTGCCAAAGTGTAGGCAAGACAGGTATCATTACTGTACTGCACAAGATAAAGAAAATCAACCTCAGTGAGAATGTAACATTTGCAGTTTCAAAATGTGTCTTTGTGCTAAAGACCCACATGGCTTCTTTTAGGCTAGCCCACAAACAAACTTAGAGCAGAACAGCAGTATCCAAAACAACAGTTACCATCAGAAAGGCTGCTAACTATTTCTTCCAGCAAACAAATATATAATTCAGTCTGAAAGCCAAGAACAAATATATAATTTTGTCTGAAAGCCAAGAAGGCTATTGTTTTTCCAGCTTCATCTCTAAATTGTAGACCTAAAATTTCACAGTTCAGTTCTTTTGAGGTGCCCCTGATGTATCGTGTGAGAAAAGGAAAGAAGGATTACCTAAACGATGGTCAAATGTGCATTAGATATAGCATAGTGCTATTTTATAGTAGCAATGGCAATAATAAATCTCAGATCCTTAGGGCCTGTTTGGCAACAATTATGATTCTTTGATTCTGCTCCCCGGATCTAAAAAAGATGAGAATCCTGTTTGGTAACGAAAATGATTATGATTCTCAAAATCAGTGATTCTATTCCCGGAATCAGTTTTGGAGCAGAATCAATAATAATAATAATAAAAGTTGATTCTTTGTTCAAGAATCATTTTTTAGAAACATTTTTTTTGACAAAATAAATCATTTTTTGCCCCTTGAAAGTCTTGTATTTTCATTCTATTGTTGAAACAAAACCTAATAAATCTTTAAAGAAGTGATAAATGTCTTAACTATACAACATTTCAAAGTAGATGTCAAAATGTTAATCAAGTCTTACTAATCATAATGATTTTTCATTTCCAAAGAACTTACTCAAAACGAATCTCATAGATTAACTGGTCTCATCTCTCTCTCTACTGCTTCACAAAAATTTGCATTTGATCCCCTTCTCTCTCTCTCTCTCGCGCCTTTTGTTCTCCAATAAAACCAGCCTTCATGGCATACATTCATGAAGCCAATTCCTAAAGCGTGAGTATGACCACATTGATGAACTTGTCTGAATGAAAATCAATTCCATAATGAATACATGGGCATCTATTCAGGTGCTCCCCGCATAAATTTCCAATAGATCAAGTACACCGAATGCCTGGACACTCCATAAGGGAAAAAAGAAAAAACAAATCGCTTGGACCCTCCACATTCAAGTACTCCCTGCGTAAGTATGTCCACATTTGTGATGTATGAATTGGCTTTGCTCTCGATCTCTTTACAAATACCCATCACCAATTTGTGCATGAAACAATATGAGATAACCAAAAAAATCACTTTTTTATTTAATATGTTGCAAAAATTCACTTTTCTTTATGATTGTATTTATGTGATGGCATAGTTACTTTTATAATGACAAAATGTAATTATTTGAATTAAATGAAAAAAATTAGGAAGAGAAATTGTTCCCGGGAACAGAAATTATTTATAGTTACCAAACGTGTTTCTGTTCCGGGAACAAAAATTTTGTGCAGTTACTAAACGCATTCTGATTTTTTGAAACTCGTCTAGGAATCAAAATCAGAAAGAATCAATTCTATTGAGAATTTATCTTTTGGATCAGAATCATTGCCAAATGCGCCCTTAACAGTCCATGAATTATATTTTCTGACAGCATACTTGTCAAAGTGGAAAATGAACTGTGGTTTGGAGTCAAATTGGATGCAGTCCTCTCATCTTCAGATACATGAACTTAACTTTTTACACGAGGTAATCTACTCGAGCTGAATGTAATAGAGACCAGGCGGTCAATTGATGATTGGTCAATCTACGCATTCCCCTCACCCCCCTTGATGACCAATCACACCCAGCCTCGGCTTCTTAAAAAAATGTGAAGCTTCTGAAATTGTTCTCTTCAAGCTCCATCATAGACGGTACTGACAATCTCCAAAGTTGGCAAAAATTGGCACCGATTTTTTTCTAAATAAGTCTCTAATAGGCCTACTTTTGAAAGAAAGTAGCCTTACTGATCTAATCTTCAACGGTGACAAGTTTTCATTCCAAGTCATTTTCTAGTAAATCCACAATATATGTCCAAATATTCTAACTCCCATGAACAGCAGGTTCTGAAAAACACATGGATACTATATCATCACAAGACAGACTTACAAGGGATTGTCTGGGTCAATCTATCTTGCAACATGCTCATGACACATCCATAACTAATTTGCCCAAAAGGATACATTAGGTTCTGGCTACGCCAATACACATTTGATTCATTATTAGGAAAGATAAATTCAAGTTACTTGCCGCTAGGTAGTCACATCAAATTTTGAAACCATATGAAAATGAAAGCGCTGATCAGATGATAATATCTGTCAACAAGCTAGTATTCCTATATAGATAACAGCAAAGAGAAACTTTAAACAGAATAGAACATGAAATGAATGGAAAATTTGTATTGAGGGATGAGATTATGGATTACCTGTTGGGAGACACGAACTGCTTCAGTCAAAGCCTAAACACCAAAAAAAAAAATATTCTAGTTATTAAAGCATGAAAAAGGATGCTGAACCTGATCAAATCACACTTGAGGGAAACAGGGATACAGGGTTGGTTGCTGTTTTTCATGGATCATATGGATAAGACTGCTCTCCCGTTCTTACCTCCACAGCTTGCTTAGGATGACCAAAGTGAAAATGCAACATCCCTGAACATAATAAAGCAATCTCATATCTTCCACAATTATTGAAGCCAGATGAGGGAGGAATACCATCAAATCCTTCTATCCCTGCACTTTTATGTTGACAACATTTTAATTAGCATATTGTCAGAGATCATTTACCACCAAATAGTCAGAAGAAGCTTCGGGATAGATAGACAGGAATCCAAAGTTCAACAGAATAATAACTTAAGAAACTCAAATTCCAAATGGGATGCTAGCTCACAATTATCACAATCCATAAGTCCTGAATCTGAAGTGATTAATTCACTTTGATTCCCTTCATGAAGCAATTTTTGGGAGTGATCTAAAATACGAATGAACACCAATTTATTGTTTTAAAGCCTGAGTTTATATTAAATTGTCACCTTTAGCTTCTTGCTAGTCCAAAAAAAGAATGATAGTCGTCATTGTCATTAATTCAATTTTTTTTCTGCTTTCAGCCACGACGTCTCCAATCGTAACTATAATTTCAGGATGGAGTAACAACTACTTATCTGACATGACAAATCTCATGCAGATTAACCAAAGACTAGGCTCCACAACAACTGAAGCACCATGGCATCATCATCTAATACTAGTCATCAATATTTACCTATAATCAAAATATTTATGCAGATTCTCCAAAGCAGAGGCATAGTCATCATGGTATAAGCTGTTTAAGTATCGTAAAAAGTGTACCTGAAACCAAAGCCACCACCAAATACTTCAGCTTCCAGCATAGAAGTCAACAATTTTAACGAAAAGGTCAAAAGGAAAAAACCAACAACATGAGAACTTACACGATGTAATTCAGGTGCCAACTTTTGAAGTTGCCCAAGTATAAACTCTAAAGAGTTTAAAGGGAAAGAGCTACCATGCCTGTCATTGAGATAAAATACAAAATCAAGTGCACTCCTGTTTAGAAATACAAAAGATCGAAATAAAAAGAAAGGAAAAATAGGAAATAATTACTTCTCAATTGCATCTGTCTGCTCTAGCAAGTATCCTTGTATTTGCCAATTTGAACGCAGGAAAGAGCCATGATCAACACCCTCAGATGAATCATCCAGTGTCATTGCATAAGAACTAGCCTCTTTCCCTTTTGCGTTCTGTTTAAACGTTGGTTTGGCTGAGAGCACGACATCTGTCTTGAGGTTACCAATAAGTTGTTACTAGCTTGCAACCCTTCTGGATGGACAGGTCTTCAACTAATAATAAGCAGTAGAGCAATAGCACTGTAGAAAAAAAATACACCTTTTCTTCCCATAAGGGACTTCAAACCATGACTTGATCTCATGCAATCTCTATAGGCTTAGGCGAGCAAAAACAAGCCTAGACTCTGACAAGCGGTGCTTTCAGAATTTGAAGATTCTAAATTTTTGTTAATAGTGATAATACCATGTAATGACCTTCAAAATGTAGCTCCTACCATAGCCTTGTTCAGTAGTCTTCAGCATTTTAAGATGCTATATAAATAATTGCGCACCTATACCAAGGTGCACTCCACACATAATTATCAAGACTGCTGGTATATTTAGAGGTGCTCTCAGAAAGCATTTAACAACTTGCATGAAATGCATTACAAATTTCATAGCTCTGTTGCATTGTAAAAAGACGATTTTGTCAAAAATTACTTCTCATTTTGCCATTCTAACCACATTCACAGGCCATGACCAAGAGTTTGCCATCTGAAGCATTTGTCATCATTCAGAATACTCTCTTAAATTACATGCAAACATCTGAAATAGTACTGCTGTCAAGGGAGGGAGCTACTAACAGAAGTTTTTTTTTATAGTTAAAGTTACCTTCAACCAAGCCAAAGATTGGAGTGGGCACATGAAGGTGAAAAGGAATTCGCTCTGCAGCCTTCTTCTTAGCCTCAATTTCTTTGGTAACTTTCTCAAAAACAAAATTTTCAAGGTCCATATTTTCGTACTCTGATGCTTCCATAAGACTAACACCAGAACCATCTAAGTGGGCCTCATGAGGAGCATGGCTTGAGAGGACTTCTTTACTATACAAAGTAATATTGGTCAAAAGATGGCACACACCCTGCATATTTAACATTTCCATTGTCAAATTAACAATAATTGCTCAGATAACATTTTCAGACTGACCTTCTTTTACCCCATGTGAAAAACAGTCTTTCGGGGATTCATGTGCTTGCAGGTACAAAAAAGTGAGAAAAGGAGAATTTAAGCAGTTCTAAAGGAGGGTAACTAGAGTACCTCAAAGGACAAGAGATTAAATGCAAGTATGCAGCGACGAAGAAATATTCCAAGGTTGCTATTTGGGTCCAGTATAATCTGGTCATCTTCAAAAACACCAGCATCTTGGCCAGCAAGGACTCCTGGGTTATATTTTTCGTAAAGTAAGACTTACATACTTGTACTATTGCAGAAAATTGAATCATTCAAACGAGTTCATGAGAGAACAATGCAACATTTCAAGTACCAAACTGTGAAGATGAAAGATCAAGTAAGAATTTCCTGATTAACGGTTCACTATCCACTAGACGAGGCAATTTCAGCAAGATTGATAACCATATAGAACACTTAAAAATGTTCCAAATACTTTAATATTTGTGGAATTTATAATTCAAGGATGATTTACTTTTATTCAATTTAGGCATAAATCCAATTGGGAAAATGAAAAGTGTTCACCTAAGAGTTGAAGGATATTGTCCACAAGACTATGTAGGATTGGGATTTCTAATCGCTGTTTAGCTTCCCTCCTTTTCTGTTTTCTTAGGCTTCACATTAGCATTGCTCATAAATTATCATTACTTAACGAAGTGAAAGATAGATAAAGAGGTGCAAGACAACAATGAAGCAGCACGTTCTACCCTGCCCTTGAGTACTCGCAGGAGCTAAATCACACTCATGGTGCAAACACGGAGAGAAATGAATAACAATACACGGACATGAATGAACCAAACTGACCTCGCATTTCCGCGAAAAGGTTAAATAGATCATCGGGAGAAGACAGAGAGGACAGCCTACTGATTAAGTGGTCAGCTAACCAATCAATCGATGAGCTTCCAATTTCCCTCAATTGATTTATCAGCTCATGCAACTTCGGCTCCAATATATCGTCACATGACTGCACCATAGAATCACACATCCTACTGTAAAAACAAGCTCATCCACTCACACGAGCAAAAAAAGTCCCAAGTCAAAGCTCAACAGGAGATAGCCAATTGAGCAACAATCCCTGAGCACATCAAATCGGAAATGCGGATGAGAACCTCAACCTAGGAGCTGCTCATGGAGAGCGACGGAGTACCTTGGTGAGGGCCAGTAAGAAGAGGCCGAGGCGGTTGTGCTGAGCGAAAGAAGAGAAAGTGAACGGCACCAACGCTTGATTCGGAGAAGCGTAGACCTGCAGGAGTATGCAGAGCGACACTTTGTGCGGAGTCACGTCGAATGCGCCCGGCACCTTCACTGTTCCCGCCATTGCCGTCGCTACTGGAGCATCTGCAGGTGCTGTGGACTGTCGCAGGCGACGTTTGGGACAATCACGGCGATGTTGACGCGGCTGAGAAGAAGGAAGAAGTTGGTGAAGATTTTTCCGGCGAAGGAACGTCGCTGGATCAGGATTTGCCGATGAGATGATGATGTTGGCGATGAAATGGTTTTTAGGGTTTTAGGGGATTTTTTAAAAAAAGAACCGGGAAGTTGGTTCAGAATCCGGGTCGGATCATGTCGGACAACCGCGACCTGCATCAGTTGAGCTCGCAAAACTGGACCGGACCGGCCAGTTCAACCGAGAACCGATCAGGCCTCCTGTCCGGTTCATACTATATCGCGAGTGGTCAAAACCTGCCAAAGAAAGGGGCAAACCGGTCATGACGCATAAGGAAAAAACCGGATCTTGACTTAGCTGTTGACTTTGTAAAAAATGAAAAATTGGGCATGATATGGGAAAGTTCCTTAGGGAACATATGCCGCTTTTCTGTAGGTATGCTTCAGGTAGGGGTGTCAACGGTTCGGTTCAATTATCGAATCGAACCGAACCATTAAGATTTACGCTACACTTGAGCAAAACCGAATCTCACTTCGAACCGACAATCTGGTTCGATCCGATTCGATTTTCACTTCTTTTTTTCTCGTTCTTTTTTTATGCCTTTTGGCTTTACTTCACCTTTTGGCCTCGTGATTCTCTCTCTCTCTCTCACGTCCCCCTTTCAAAAGTAGGGGTGTCAGAAGTCAGAACCCCTGTTTGCTCCTTTTCTCACTTCCCAACCCTTGTTTTCACTCTCTACATTCTCTCTCTCTCTCTCTCTCTCCTTTCTCCATGGCTTCCGACCTCAGAACGTCTCCTCGTCTGCAATGCCGGCGTCACTTACCCAGGACAAGCAGGCCCTCTCGCCTGCATCCAGCAGACCCCGCACGCCACCCGCCTTCAGTGGAACGCCTCCGCCTGCGACTGGGTCGGGGTCAAGTACGACGGGATCGGCTCGTCCGTCCTCGAGCTCTGCCTCCTCGACGTCGGCGCCTAGGGTTTGAAGGGCGGCGCGAAATTCCGTCCGAGGATTAGGGAAAGGACCCACCCCACAACAATCAATTAACCAAGCTCCGCGAGCACGAGGCCGAGAAACCGGCGTCCTCAATTCGAGCGACGACTCCAACGAGCACCACCTCCACGACACCCCTCAGATATACCCCCTCTCCTCCGCCAGCGGCAACTTCCTCCTCCGATAAAAGTCGAAAGGATAAATGTTACGAAAGGGTTAAAAAAATATAGGGGTTATTTTTTAAGCAAACCGAAGTGAAATATTATTTGTTCATTATCCGAACAGAAAATCGAATTCATAGTTCAATTCGGTGCCTCGGGATACAATAGAGCTTTATTGTCTGCTCAGAAACAAAAAATCCCAAACTTTTTTCGCATTTATCCTAAATTATTTTTTGTAATACTAAAAATCTCATACTTATATCCGTATAATACATTTACCCTAAGTGACGTCAAAAATCTCAAATTTATATTTATGTAGCGCATTTATTCCAAACTCTTATTTTGAACTTTTTTTTGTGACACTAATTGCTTGAGATAAATATGTCACACGGATACAAATTTGAAATTTTTAATGTCTAAAAAAAAATTTAGGGTAAATGTGTCAAACTATATAAATTTAGGGTAAATGTGTAATATAAGTTCAAGTTTTGGATTTTTTAATGTCACAAAAAAGTTTAGGATAAATGTATCATAGTGGGTATAATTTAGGATTTTTAAATAATTTTTACCCTTGAAAACAAAAACATTTTCGGGGCGTAAGCGTAAATAAATGAAAAGTTTAAAAAGAAAAAAGAAAATGAGAAACGAGGGTAACGTAAGAAAGACATCACCATCTTCACCTGCAAGTCCATCATCAAAAACCTAACGGCCTCGTCGGAGCGAGACTTGAACCTCGCTCCCTCTCCGCAGCATCGACGAGAACTGATAATTCTTTTCAGCTGATCCGGCTCCTGGAAGCCTCCGTTCTGCTTCATCATGGCCTCCAATGGCGCTTCTACGGTCAGTTCTGCGGCACTACAAGCTCGTTGCCGTACACGTACGTTCATTTCTTCTTCTTCTTTCTCTTTTGGGTGAGAAGCTAAAGAAATTGCGACAATCGCGGTGTTTCCAGAGAGCCGCGGATGCGGAGAACAGCTTGGAGAAGATCAAGCGGCAGCTCGCGTCTGGTTCCGGCAGGAACTTGTTGCAGGGCCCGCTCCTCAAGCGATCCGAAACTGTAATTCTTTTTCAACTCTCTCCGTGAGATTTTGCGATCTAGTCATTGTTTTGTTGAATATCACCTAGGTTTAGGTTCTCGTTGTTACGGCAGCGATTTGAATTGGGGCTTCACCTCGATCACCGCCTGGATGTGGCTTATGGGTCCTTCCTTGATCGCTGCGGGAATGGAAATTACATTGTATCTATTTCGATTTTAGAAAAAAAAAAAAAGTCTGTCGTGTTCTTTGTCTCTAATGTGATCCAAGATATGAAAGTGGTTCAGATTAGAGGAGGCATATACTCACTTAAATTTTGAGAGAAAATTATTCTCGGGGTAGAATTCAGAAGGATGATCATGCATGGGATAGAAGAGTGCCAGTGTTTCATAGTTTGGGTTAAGGGGTTATCTATCTGAAGAATTAGGAGTAAGAGCGAGTTCATCTTTGTGTCTTAGAGTGGCTGGAAAAGTTTGCTAGCACTTTGTAATAGACCCAAAAAAAAAAAAAAAACTCATTGATGCAGTAAAATTTCTCCATTTTGATGCCTCTCTAAAAAATTAAATGACTTCCATTTTTTGGAGTCTGGTGCCCCATGGAAGGTGAGATGTTTTGATTATCATTGGCCAATTTAATCGACATCTCAAACTATAGATGTCCTCCCCTCTTTTTACTCTGAGGCAGTTGCCATACGAAAGAAACAAGATCTATGTCTTTTCTTGTCAAGCAAGAAATTTAGCTTTTTGCATTTTGACTTTGAATGTCTTTGAAGTTAGCTTTAAGTGTTTTATACAATTTGCTTGACTTTAGTCGAAGAAAGGCGTAGACCTGGTCTTCAATTTAATTCAAATCCATTTTACTTAGTGGCAATGGTATTAGATTATCAGCCAGGGCATGACCACTGTCAATTTTACTATCTCCACTGATGAAAGTGTGTCTACTTAAAAAGTTTTACCTTCCCTGGCACATGATCTGTCTGATGAAAAGATCCTGCATGTGATTTTGTCTTCTTAATAGCTAAGGAAGTGGAATGAGCGGTGGGTGATCCTAGACCCAACCACTGGAAGAATGGAATACAAGTTAGTCATTTTAAATTGGAATTTTCTGTGCTTTGATTTGTAAAAGTCTGTATTTATCATTTAAATTTCTTTGTTGTTTGTTCGTATCAGAATTAGGAGAAATGAGCCAGCTGTGAAGGGAACCATAATATTCGATGCTAATAGCACCATTACAGCGTCTCCTGTAAACTTCCAGTAAGATTTTTATCTTTTGGAAATTGAATTTGAACTTTGGTTAATAAATTTTGTTTTTTAAACCTTCTTATCATCTACTTTTCAGTGGGTTGCCAAAGTATGATGGCTGCTGTTTGTGTATCCTCTTGGCCTAGAACTTGATTTCTTGCTGTGAGCCTGTTATTTTCAATTGTAATTCTTCAAGTTGATATGTTTAGCATACAGTTTTCAATGAATCTGTGTGCTTCTTAACCTTATTTCCTAGACATTGGGACTCCCACAAAGAAAGATTACTTTCTATGTGCTGAAACTCCTGGTGCGGCCAGAGCCTGGGTATCTACTCTTCAGTAAGTTAAATCTTGCATTCTGTTTTCATAGTTTAACAAACCTTGGCTCATTTCCTCATTTGCTGTCGCAGAGATTTTGAAAATTTACATGTAAAGGAAGTTTGAAAGCATTCAGGAATTTTATTACTTGGTTGATTTGATCTTAAAGCTGAATCAGGGAGAAAAAGCTAAAGATTTGTTTTAGTAATAATGAGTTCTCTACTATTGGTGGACCTAATATAGATTTCTTCGTGTAATACTGAATATCGCACATCTTCACAAATGTATATATATCATCTCTTAAGATCATCAGAAATTTTTTATATTTAGTTAATTCTAAAGTTTTGGCAGGAGGCTTTGATTTCCATCCATGAATTTGATCGTGATATGGATTTTATGTTGACTATATACCAAGGTCTATGAATTTATTTTCGTGATGAATATTTATTTGTGGAGTATGCACCATGTCTTTGTATAATTATTTTCAAGCCTTAGTAGATGTCTCTTTGCAAAATTCCATTATCCCCAATTTAATTCTTCACTATTGCTGAACTTTTCCTCTTGTTTTAACCTAAGAAGTGCTAAGCTCTGTGTGTGACCATATCAGTTATTATAATTCTCACTGTTTTACTTGCACACAAAAATGAACCAACCGCCATATATACCAGAAGAGGAAACTCTCTCTCTCTCTCTCTCTCTCTCTCTCTCTCTCTCTCTCTCTCTTTGGGGCAATCACTTACAGTTCTCTATTGTCCCATCTTCCAACAATCAGTGCAACCCAGTTGGTCCTGAGGGCCCATAAAGAAGCTGTGAATTCCTTAAGTGGGAATGGTTCTGCTAAATTAGGAACGGTTGCAACTGTAGTTGCTGCAGCGAATTCAACAGCATTGGAATGTTCCAAAGAAATTGAAGCAGCAATGCAGATTTCTATGAGAAATGCTCTGGGGATGATGACAAATAAGCCAATTGATGGTCCAGTAGATGATATGACAATCATGAAGGTACAAAATCTGAACTCCTCTTATCTTACTCTAAAAGCAGTGATGAAAGGGCTTTCTATGTGAATACTTGTCTGCATGATGAGATCCTTTCCTTCCGTATTCAGTTGTTCCTCGCTTGGGCATTGAACATTTTGGTGATTTGCCTTTATAAGATACACGATTCCTTTCACATAATGAGTGGTGATCCTTTCTCTATCTTAAAAAAGATTGGACTTTAGCCCTACTCAAGGGTTCTTAATTTGCATTATATATCCTATTAGTGATTATACTGAGCCCCACCTGGCGGAAATGGTCTCAATTTTAGATCCTTATGCAGTTATCATACTTGATGGGCAATGGTAGTTTGCATATCTTTTTATTATTGGTGAATTTGTTACATTATAAATGCTAGAATATTTTTCAGGAGACCCTTAGAGTAAAGGATGAAGAACTGCAAAATTTGGCCAGGAGTGTTCGGGCACGGGATTCAACTATTAAAGAAATAGCAGAGAAGCTTTCAGAGACTGCTGAAGCAGCTGAGGCTGCAGCATCTGCAGCTCACATAATGGACGAACAAAGAAGAATAGCTTGTGTAGAAATTGAGCGTTTGACTAAAGATTACGAGAAGCAGGTGGAAACATCAAAACTGAAGGTAGTTCAGTTTTCATATCTTGGATGTTGTCCAACTGCCCTGAGGATTGTATATCATACATTAGTTAATGGTTATCAGGCGCCAAATATCTTATATAGGATACATGGATATACCATCTAGCATAGATAGCCGAGTTCTATTTTTCTGTAGATGAGTTTTGTTTTCCTTCCAATGATTGGTCTGCTGCTAATCTGTATTTAGCTCTGTATTTGCAGTTGAAAGAGTCTGAAGGAAAGATTATGACTCTAAGCAGAGAAAGAGATCAACTAATAAAGCAGAGAGATTCTGCTCTTCAGGAGGCACAGTTATGGCGTTCTGAGATTGCAAAAGCTAGAGAGCATGCTGTTATCTTGGAAGCAGCTGTTGTCAGGGCTGAGGAGAGGGCCAGAGTTGCAGAGTCAGATGCTGGTGCTAGAATAAGGGAGGCTGAGCAGAAAGAGTCAGCTGCAACAAAGGATAAACAGGAGCTTCTTGAATATGTGAATGTCCTTCAAGCGCAGCTTCAAAGGTACAGTCTTTACTTTTGATGATGTCCATGAAGAGTACCATTCCCTATCGTTTTCCTAGTTGCATCTCTTAACTGGTTGTCATGTTGACCTTTTGTATTCTATACATGTAAATTCATCTGAACAGAGATGTGGTAGGAATAGATAGAATGGTGTAGAAACCCTTTGTTGTAGGATGATTAGATCAATTCTACCTTATTAATGGTAAATCCTAATTTTCTTGCTGTCACTCATCTAAGGGCCACTGGCTAAGTTTGGTTTTTCGTTGCTGTGTGGCTGATTTAGTATTAGTGAATCAATTTGCTTCATTTGGACAGACAACACGTGGACACAAAGCAGGTTTTTGAGGAAAAAATCCAGTCTTGCTCAGATATGGGAAGTGCCCTTCCATTGACGAAACATGTAGATTCCTCGGAGGAGAATGTGGATAAAGCATGTCTCAGTGTCTCTCGAGCAGCATCGGTTTCCGGAGAAAATGTTATCCATGTGACTGATGATCAAGAAAATCTCCGGCCAATTGCAGATGGGGACTGGAATGATATTCAGGCTACGGAAGCAAGGATATCTGTCGTTAGAGAAGTTGCTTCTCAGACAGAAGGACGGAGCTTGGACATTCCTGTTGTTAGTCAACCAGCTAATAATGATCATGGGCAAGGACAGAACTCATACCATCAGTCTTAATGTTAGATTGTGTGAAGAGCCTGTTTCAACAAATAAAGCAATCAACAGCATCAGGAAATATAAACATAGGGAGTGGCACTCTACCGGAAAAGGTAAGTTTTAAGAGAATATGAACGTCAAATCTTTTGGAGTTGATTCTTTTCTCCCCTTCTGGAGTTTCAGTAATTGTTAACCTTTCCCATAGCATTGGTATTTAAGAATGTCTACCAGAGGCCATTCTGAGTATTCTGCTGGGTAAGTTGGGGCTCAACTATGACTCCTACATTGTATATGAAGAGCAGATGATTTGAACTGAAAGTAAAATTTTCAGTCTTGAGGTTGCTTAAATTAGTTAGTATCCTTGTGTTTCAGATTTTTCCAACTAAGGTATAAAGAGTTGATTTGTGTATGAGACATGTTTAAGAAGAAGGATTAGCATACCCCATGACAAGGCATGTTGAGAACTGAACTTGGGTTTGAAAAAAGGTGGGTGAATTTCTTCCTCTATTGAGGATCATGTGGATTGTATTACTGAGAGTTAAACTTAGAGAAGGCCACTGAACAGACTAAGATCCATCCTAATCCGAACTATGTGATCCCTAACCTCCCAAGAGCCGATGCCCGAGAAAATTGGAAATAGACTAGCTGGTCTTGCATTGTAGGTAGTCTCTTCTCTGGAGCCCACTACGATTGTGGCGAAAGAGTTCCCTTAGAAGATGCAGTCTCTTCAATGTTTGCACAAATTATGTTACCTACGTTGCCTGACGGTGATACGACCGAACACATTACCACGTCAAGCTATTCAATGTCAACCTTCATCGCCAGGTTTCCTTCTTGTTACGATGAAGTCCGTTTGAACAACTTTAGCTTTTGCTGGAGTTCTAGTTTCTCGACAATATCGTCTAGTTGAGGTTCATTTCATCATTTGTAGACAACCTGGTTCCTTGATCATCTGAAAGTAGTAGAGATACTCAAAGGCTAGAAATGGGAAAAGTGAAAAAAAAAGTCCTGAACCTATTGTATTTGTGCCAATTCAATATTGGTGAAAATGTTTAGTACTAAATAGGTCTAATTGAAAGGTTAAAGACTGAATTGACATCAGTGCAATAGGTTTAGGACTTTTTTGGACACTTTTCCCTGCTAGAAACGCATATAATGTACATCTCACGACATCTCCACCTCGCCTGGTGTCGGGACTGCTTCTTGTAGAGGAGATTAAATCTACGGAGAACGCCAAATAGCATGAGTTATAAATGTCAGCAGGAGAAAAGTGGGCGCGTTTAGTCACTCTCTAGTGTTGGATAGCCAAGCACATTAGGACTTAATTTTGTTCTGAATGTCAACACGATAATTACAAAAGAACCGCTGTTGTAAGCGTGTAGGACCCTTGCTTGCCATGACTTTCGGTAAACGTTTGGCGGTTTGTGTTGTATATCTTAAAAATCAGCCTGGACATCGACATCAAGCAAGTACAATGAACAACAATTCCAGCAAATACAGCAGGCTAAGATTTTTCCTAATTGGAGGAGAGAACGGGAAGAAATCGAATCGTAAGCGCGCAGAGAGAGAGAGAGAGAGACTTTGCTTGCACTTGATCTCCAAGTCAATTGGGTTTGCCAAATATCTGTGACATTTTCTAATCAAGGGAGAAACAGCAAACGTTCGATTGACTGAGATTCAATTCGCGCCCGTATGAGTGGTTCTCTCTCTCTCAATGTGTCCGAAGCTAAGGTCATTATCTCAATATTTGCTTTGCGACTTTTGTCCCTTCATACCGAGTCTTAGCCACTCAATGTGAAGAACCTTGTAAAATAGCGTGTCTTTTGGATTGAGACGTAATTCAATCGAGTCTATTAATTTCTCTCTCGATCTCGATATCTGGACACTCAAAGAGCCATCAATCGAATAATGCTGTAAACTAGAAACTTAGATTAGTACAAGTTCATTCTCTCCTATCTACTACATACACATCAAACAATACATATCAATCGAGGCTGTATGTTGTGAGGAAGTTAGGACCTTAACACAGTGGATGCCTACTCATCCCAATACAACATGATTTGGCGGAAACCCTATCAAGGCTGCGTAACGGAAGGCTTTACTGTTATGGAAAACCGTTGGTTATTTTGCGGAAGCTTGTGTGCTAGGGAAGAACGGCAATGAAAGAGAGAGAGAGAGAGAGAGAGCAAGCAGAAGAGGCTTTTATTATTTAATGGTTTTACAAAGTGGAAGGAGGAGGAGAGCTCGATTAGTTTGTCTGTTCAGTGCTTTCCTACAAGCACTTGATGACCTATTCTATAGGCCTCTTCCACCGCCATCACCATACAAAAATCTTTGCCACCGTCGGAGATTTTTGCTTCATTCTTTCACAAGTGTACACTACTTAGAAACTTCACACTTTCTTCATCCTTATTACACTATTCTACACAACCGCCTAAGACTAAATTCTTTCTAGACTCTACTAGCAAGTCTTGTCCTAGAAAACTCCCAGATTTTTCCGTAAATGGATCATTCTTTCAACAAAAACAAACGGTGTTTATTTAGCAGATTCGGACATATATATATATGATGCCCCCCCTTTTCCCCGAGAGAAGGGCCTGCGAGCTCGATCGATGAAGAAACGTTAGCTTCGGCATTTGTCTTCAGTTGAAAGATTGAAAAGGATCGATGGCGACTCGCTCGACTACCGACCTCAGCTCGTCCCAGCAGTTTCCGTGCGTGAGAAGATCCTCTCCATTCAGATTCCAGAATCCGGAGTAGGCCGGCGCTGCGAATGGCGCCTGAGATATCGAGTTGAATTGAGTAAAGAGCAGGTAGTTCCGGTCGTCAAAACGGTCCACGACGACCGGCTTCGTCTCGTTTTGGGTGACGAAGGCCGAATCCCCGAAGCTCGCGTACTGGTCGGGAGATTCAGATTCGAAGCTGCTTGTTGAGTCAGTTGGGTTCTGCTTGAGGGCGGTGTTGTGGTCTTTCAAGTTCGGCGTGTACTTTCTGTGCGATGGGATTCTCTTGAAAATCCTGCAAAGTGTCCAGACCTCCTACAAAGCCCACCAAATAAAGAGAATCAAATTCAGTTTTTTCTTCTTCTTCTTTTTCACCATCGAAAATCAAATACAGTATGAACACGAGTATCGACTTTTCGTATGCATAAACCCGTTCTTCGCTATGAAAACGGGCCAACCATGCTTACATAGAGCAGGAACGTGTAAACACTGGAAGATTAGATGGTGTGTGAACTCATTCTATAAATTTCAAGATTGGATGAAGACTTATGGAATAGAGAATATTCTCGAGTAGACTCGTTCACATTACATGCCACGATATATTTGACCAATTTATCAATTAGAAAAAGAGCAAGAAGACGACTCTTCAATCTGATGATGTTCGACATGCATCTGGAGCGTAGAAGTAAAGATTGCAGTTTATTTGATAAATCTCCTGACGCTGTCTAGCGTGTAAGTTAGAAACAGGTTGCTACTGATTTGAGAATTTTCTATTCAAAAGTGAGGGAAAGACTTATAAAGAATAGAGAAAAAGAAAAACCAAAAGACAATTAGGACAAAGAATCAGATGAAGAAGAGCAATGACTTTGGATAGAAAATTAAATGATGGTCATGTTTCTCCTCATCATTCCCGTGCAACAGTGTAGATGATCTTGGCATAAAATCTCTTCACATAATCTAGAATGTTGAGCAACACCACTGAAAATGAATGAGATGAGAATTCTTACCGCTTCTTGAGCAATGCTCTTGGCAGAGGAGAGACTGTTGTGGGCAGCTTTCCCCGACGGTGGCGGGAGGCGGAACTCGTGCATCATCCAGTCGGTCTTCGTGCCTTTCCCGGCGCTTCCGCGGTAGTAGACCAAGGACTTCTTGAGGCCGATGCAGTCGTGGGGCTCTTTGGCCGCGTGTATCGGCTTGTCGATGCCGGTGGCTTTCCAAAACCCGGACCCCGTGACTCGGTTGGGCCTTATGCTGTTCCTGTACTTTCTCCCTCTCATACAGAAGAAGTACCATTCTTTCTCCCCGACGGTGCTTACTTCTTCAAAAATTTTCACAAAATGACAGTGAACTTTAGTGAGATACAAGTATGGAACTTTCTATATAGTTCACACACTCAGTATTAGGTAGAGCTCTGAATATACGTATACACGTACGTAGATATGTATTCTTCACTGTGAAAAGATCCCATTTTCTTGTTTACTGGCTATTCATCATATTTTCGAAGAAAAAGGGACTCTGGCTTTTCATTTTATCAGGCGATTTATCTTCCTCCTTTTCGCGATAGCACCGAGATGCTCCTCATTCAGCTCCAGAAATTTTCGTGCTCCGAATCTTATAGGGCTTATGTAACACAAGCAGCCGAATAAGGTAATAATTTTCTCGATCGAGTGTTGGAGAAATCGGTTGCTTCACCCTCACTCTCAACCCATTTCTCGACCCTTTTCCATATGGGGAGGAGACATATGTGAACCGCGATCGGAAGAAATACAATCCGACGTGTTTAGTGATCATACTGTGGTTCTTTCACTTAGTGTTCGCAGTTTCTTTAAGGTTAATACGTATCGGGTAAGGAGGGATCTGTCTGAGAAGAACCATCTGAGGATCAAACCTCTAGGATTATGGATAATATACATGTAGATGGATACAGATAGTGATTATGTTGCTTTTCGCGTGTAGGGATTAAAAATCAGTAATCTTTTTCTGCTTAGAGTCCTAGCGACTATCTTGTGTGTCGTCGATTGTCGCCGGCTAAATAAGTAGCTAGCTTTTACGGAGAAACCATCTCTATTATAAGGTAATTCGATGAATATTAATCCTTCGGTTGTTCAAACAGATTCTCGGCTCAAGCTGACCAACGGACAGTCACATGTGCTCATCTATGCATGTCGACACCAAAAAAATTTCTTCTTTTGATCTTTTTTCTAACTCAACTTTCCAGGGTCAATTCACTTAAGGTCGTCGATGATATACGTCGATGTTATATTCCCCAAATACGATTAAAGAGATGATTTTGCTGATCGGTTCAGTATGAAATACGTCAACTGTACAAAGAAGTAAACGAATGAATGCAAAAAAGGAACTTACTTGGAAGATCCCAAGGGTCGTACTTGTAGATATCGACGTGCTTGATGAGCTCGATGCTGAGAGGCTTCTTCTCCACTTTCCTCTTGAGGTAAAACGCGACGAGCTCTTCGTCCGTCGGGTGAAACCGGAACCCTGGAAGAGCCGTCCCGCCTCCATCATCGTCCTCCTTGATCCTCTCTCCGCTACAGTCACTCACGCTCTTTTTCTCTATCACCTCCATCTCTCTCTCTCTCTCTCTCTCTCTCTCTCTCTCTTTGGTATTCTTTGTTGTCTCTTCGGATTGTCCTAACTCATCGTTCTGGTCTCGAAGCAGAAGCTCCTTATAGTGTGTGTGGGAGATGAGGATGTTTGCATATGAGAGAGAGAGAGAGAGATCAAGTGGTTTGCTTTTGGTCAAGAATGGACTTTGATTAGTAATATAAACCATTAAAAGATGATGGGAGTCGCCATCGCCAAAGAGAAAATTCTTTATTTCCAAAGAAAAAGAAAATCGGTTGGCTAGGCTCATTCCACTGCTGATGTGATCAACTGATCTACCGATCACAGATTAAACTAACGTGTAATATTCTTTCTCTATTTCTCATAAATACAAGCGCTAGATTCGCATCCTCTTTCCTAAGTTCGACCATCATCATTTACATATAACTTAAAACTTGAATAAAGAAATTACAAATGTGATCCTCACCGTTCCGTCAAGAATGGCTGAAGGTAAGAGTGAGAATAAAACAGAAAGGTGCTCTAATGCTCATGCGATGAGTGCAATCAATCAGAATACGGCAAATTTGTAATTTGTAATTTGTAAAGTTGTGGCTTTTTAAGAAATGAAATTCGACGAATCATTTGTTTTTGCTTGTAACGAAATTGATATACTAGAATGAGTTTAGGACCTACTACGGCGTGCTAATAAACAGTAACCCTATCAATTTAATCCCTTCAGGGTCGTATATGTCTGGTGAAAAACCTGATGCAAAAGGATCTTTCTTGAAGTTATTGTCGTTCATTGCGTAAATCAAATAGACAATGTCAACCTGAGCGGCCCTGATTGTCTGACTTATTCGGGCTGAGTTCCACTTTTTTTGTCCTTTTCATTTGGGCAGTTTCAAAGGAGGAGAGAGAGAGAGGTTTAAAATATCTGACGACTAATCAGATTAGATTCTAGAGGATTCACTAATCATGTTGCTTCTGAAATGAAATTCCACACCCACGTTAAAATAATTGAAAAAGAAAGAAAAACTGTTCAAAACCCTCCTAATTATAGTAGACTAGCTTGGTGGATTTTCTTCATTTGACTCGGAATTTGCAATGTGGTGTGCTTACTTCTTCATATAGTTGGTTAATGTATGATGAAATTTCATATACTTGCTTAATGTTGTAATCTTCATTGAATAGTGCATCAAGAAAGAAGACAATTCAAAATCACCGTGGACTATGTTTGCACTTGCACGTATTTAGGATTCTAGTAC
>BCNH02000001.1:20475191-20491075 GCA_001662345.2 Metrosideros polymorpha var. glaberrima
GCATTTTTTTTTTATTACTATTGGTCGACAAACGGGTCATATATAGCCAGAGAGAATCGAACTCGAGACCCAATGCTTATTTAGGCGTGAGATCCTCGAAATTTTATCATCCTACCAATCCCTTGAAAGTTACTGCTACCATGTTAGTTTAATTGAACATTCTATGTCTATGCTATACACGAAACTGACGAGTAAAGCGCCTAATAAGCGCTCTATATCGACTTACGACCAAATGTCACGTTATTCATAGCATCGTTTCTAGAAGGCTGAGGAAAATTTAGAATTATAAGCTGAATTCTTGCCAAAATACAATAGTATAAGCCAAATATATATAACCTTTGAGGACTTGACCTTGATTTTTCAGACTAATCAAGCTTATCCCAAGATAAACTTGAATTGAGGAGATGACGGGTACATCCCGTACACAGAATTTTCTTTGGGGATGCGATACAATTTCGAGTGGTGTGTGGAATTTGAAGCATAATCAAGTCATGATCTGTCGCAATCTCTATGGAACAATCGTACAACCGGACAATCTCCCATCTGAACATGCAATTTTTTTCCATTCTAAAGTGTCTCGAGACGAGATGAGTACAAGGCAGACGCAGCCGTACCAACTCCCGCAATAGAGAGACCGAACGAAGCCTGACCATGCATGGCAATATGATTGACAAAGCGATTGAAAAATCAAACCGAGTATGCGAGCTAAGTGCACATCGAAAATCCAATTTTTAATATCGTAGATAACGAAATAATTTCATATTCGAGCCACCCATTCGGACTATGACCCGTGTTTTACCTAATTCGTAAATTTAGTATGAGTATTTTTCATGGGTCGAATTCCACATAACTTGGCGAGCTTTTGGTTTTCAGGATTTCCTTTGCGTCTTGATTTAGCAAATTTTTTATTCCTCTTAAACCCTAGCAATAATCTGCCTGAATCTCGTGTACTGAAGTTTCACCTTACACACGGTTTGCAAAGTATATTTAAGTCTATGCTAAAGTCTGCAACTGATCAGCTGGTTAATCACATGTGCATCTGTACGGTAGGCCATATGGCTATATCATTCATACTGATTAAAGATTTGTATATATACGCAAGATCCTTCTAACAAGGATGACTTGTTCTAGTCAGTTGTCCCCCGAGCACACCTGAGTCCTCATCAGGGTTGACCCAGCATCGCGAATCGCGAATTAATGTTGTTGGTAACCGAAGACTAGGGCAAGGTCAACAAACTCAGCTGCTCAAAATAAATGGAAAATTATCAAAAAAGCCATAGACCTATTGCATTTTTGCCAATTCAATCCTAAACCTTTTGTATTTGTGCCAATTCAGTCCTAAGCCATCGGCCAGTGCTGACGTGACGCTCCGACTGGCCAATATAATATTTTTTTAATATTTTTCGATTTTTTAATTCTTTTCTTTTGTTCCTTCTTCCTTGGCTTGTTGTTGCAGGTGGCTTTCCCTATTGCTGGTTTGGCATGTGAGGGTAAGGGTCGCCGGAGCTCACTGGCAAGCCCTCACCTAGATCTGAACGAGGCTAGCCTCACCGTGGCCTGCCCTCGCCAGATTGGGTGAGGTTGGCCTCGCCCGATGCCGACGAGGGGTTGGCCTCGCCCGACCCAGGCGAGGGGCTGTCCTCACCCGACAAGGTCATGGCAAGGCTGGCCTTGCCCAGATCTGGGTGAGTTAGCCTTGCCCGCGACCCCATGGCGTTGCCCAAATCTGGGTGACGCCGGGTGAGGGCCGTGACCCTTGCCGACCACCTAGTGACCAGCGAGCTCCGGCAACCCTCACTAACCAAACGAGCAATGGAGGAAGCCAAGGAGGAAGAAGGAAGAAAAAGAAAAAAAAAATTAATTCAAAAAATATTTTTAAAAAATAATAAAATAATATTATTTCAGCTAGCCAGCGCGCCACGTCAGCGTCAGCCTGTGGCTTAGAACTGAATTAGCATAAATGAAAAAGGTTTAGAACTGAATTGACGAACTTAAAAGGTTTAGAATTGAATTGACACAAATGCAAAAGGTTTATGACTCAATTGGCAAAATTACAAGATTTAAGACTGAATTGGAAAAATGCAATAGATTTAGGACTCTTTTGACAATTTTTCCTGAAATAAATGAATTCTGTTGGGAAAAATCTTGGTGAAGACCACGCCCTTTTGCATATATCTTTCGCCATTTGGCATCCATTTGGATGGGCTCCGTGTCCCTCACTACACGGTTATCACTGAGAGAAGTACAAATATTAATGCGACCCACCACATGACATCGTTACCCGACACGGTCTCGCGCATATTTTGAGTTATAAAGTCTCGATCGCTTGGTCGATCCAGTGCTTGGATTCGTCGTGCATGTTTGGTAAACTTTATCGATTGTTAACCTCTCCTGGTCGTGAACTGATGTAGATGCGCGCGTCTTGTATCCGGTAGTGATATTCTTCGCGGAGAAACGCTAGCAGATGATGGTTCGTTCGGGGTTCTCGTGAGCTCGCGCATACACATACACACACCATGTGCATCCTTATACGGACGCGTAGAAAAATAAAGACCGATGGAGTCATCATCGACGTTTCTCTTTCACATGCTGCGTCCGTGTCGACCGAATGACAGCATGAGGCCCAGATGTATTTTCCTGGATTGCTTTCTAGAGAGACCCTGGGACATGCATGGAAATTGAGGACTGCTCTCTCCATACTGAGCTTCTGTACGTGGTCCATGGGATGGAAAAACAATGCATACGGCCAAGAGGAAGGAGGGAGAGAGAGACAGCAACGATAATGAAGGGTGAGATTAGGGTTTCAAGTCAATGGAGCGAGGATAGAAAAAAAAATATTATTACTATCCCCCCCAAAAAAAGAAAGATTTGAGGAAATGGTCCAAGTCCTTGATTGATATTTTGTTCGAGTCAAGTCCTCAACCTTGGGCTCCAGAAACGAAACACCAAAAAAGTCTATTGCAGAACCTTCTTCTTTCCTTTTCTGACAAACCAGGCAGTTGAAACCCTCGGTTTTTCTTTAATGCCCTCGCAGCAACTTGAGAAATTTGTCTAGTCTGGCTCCAACAGGGAATGCACGTATCTCCAGCTGTGACATCTTTTGATTTTAAGGGTCTGTGTTGGAATTCTGGGCCTTACTGTCGTGTAGCATGATATTTTTGAAACCAAATTCTGGAAGTTGCTGAGGATTTTACTGTGATATAATTAGAAAAGAGCAAGGGTGACATATCCATAGCAGGTTGCACCCTTTGCAGATGTCTTTAGATTATTTAATTTTGCAGGAGATCTCCAATGGGTCTAAAAGGAACCAAACCTTTTGAATGGATGTTACTAGGGTTTGGCTCAAATCACTTATGATTAAGTCAATAAAATATTACACATCTCTCTCTCTCTCTCTCTCTCTCTCTCATGTCGTCAAAGGAAGAAATCAATGCATGTTAGATCAGGCTCCATTTGCTGGCTTTAAGCCCAAGATTCTCCATCTTAATTAATACATGATACGGTCATGGAACCACACAAGACGTTAGTCTGAACTGGATAATGAGTCCAATGACTTTGTGAGATATAAAAGGTCTCAACGTCTCCGTCAACCCATTTACTTTGAGAAAATTACCAAAAAAATCTTAAATTTATTACATTTTTGCTAATTCTATTCCAATCATTTTAATTATGCTAATTGACTCCTAAACCTTTTTCACGTTTTGTCAATTGAGTCATCCAACCAATTTTGGCTGAAAATTGCTGACGTGGATGCTGACATTCTACTTAACACGGTCGACGCTGATGTGAACATTTTTAATAATTTTTTTTGAGTTTTGTATAATTTTTTGAGTTTTTCTTTTCTTTTTTCTTTCCTTTTCTTTCCTTTTTATTTTATTTTTTGGAGTGAGGGCCAGTGAACCTCACTTGCTTTGTGCATAGGCGTTGCAACCCTCGCCAGCTGACCACTAGGCGAGGGCACGTGAGCCCTTGCCAGGTGAGGGCTTGGCGGCCCTCTTCAGCCACTGGCGAGGGTGTATAATACATCCTTTTCTTGTTAGGTACATCCAATGCATGCACTAATCCCGTAACATGCTATATGAGAATGGACGATTCTACTATTTCGTTTCCAATAAACTTTTCCTTACTAATAGAATTCTAAAAGAGTTGATAAGAATATTACTGGTCACTAGATTTCTAGATAACTTGTTTGTAACTTACCAACACTTTTATGAATTTATCAACCATTTTTGCAAATTACCAACTTTTGTTTGTCTTTCTTACCAGTCCCTTGAATCAGATGACTCTTATATGAATTTACGAATCTTTATTTGAGTGACCTACCCACTTTTTATTGATTAAATTGCCAACTTGATTTGGTAATTTCATTCTATGGTCTCACAAGAAAACAAAAAAACTCAGTAAGTAACTCAAATGAAAGTTGGTATCCCAAGACTAGTTGGTGACTTAATCGGAAAAAAGTCAATGAGTTAGTTTAATTAAAATTAGTAGTTACTAAAAGGAGTTGGTAACTTTAAGGTTTAGCTAAGAATTGCAAATAAAAGTTTGTAAATGACAAGAAGTTGGTCAAATTAAAAAGGCATCGGTGAGTAACTCAAATAAAAATTGATAACTTAATTAGGTGGTAATTTAATGCAAAAAATTGCTAATTTAAGTTGATAATCTCTAAAAAGAGTTTGACCCTAGAGGTGTGGCTCATGGTGTTTTTTCATTGCTACACCCTAAAACCCTTCACATCCAGCTTTTGACACCCAAAGAGCAGCTGCTACTGATAAAGTGATTAATAGAACATTTTGATATGTCCAAAATTGAATGGGTGATTGAACGCTTAACTTAGATGTTTACCCATTACAACAACAAAAACACAAATGAATTTTCAAACTATGTGCTGCTGGCGGCTAATATAAAGGTTGGATGAACGAAAAGGCAATGTGCAACTGGCTTTAATATGTGATTAATCACAAAGCATAAAATGAGAAAACCTAAAGGAATAGTGCCAAAGAAAATTCGTGTCAAAGTCACAACGTTTATATATGAATTCCAGTTTCTAATCATGGTTGATCATTCCGATCAATTGTTTGAGTTTATCTAATTTGGCCGAGTTAAGGTATGTGTACTTCAAGATTAATTTGATATGAATGCATTGATGAAGCACCCATCGTCTGAGCATAGATATCATATGCTCTAATAGTTCTAATTGATATATACACCTTCACTCGCTTCACATAAAAAAAGAGAAATGCATTAATCGCTTGAATCAACGTTTGAATTGCCTGTCTCTTATGACGACCATTCTAACGTGTTGAGGAGTAAGCATTTCGCTAATTGACATTGCGTTTTCTTATCTCGTACGCTTCATCTATGTATATAAGCATTTTAAATCGGGACTTCACATATGATTATTAGTTCAAGTATGCACTTATTATCTGCCCCCAAAGTCTTCTCGTGTAATCGAATGTTCTTGGAGATACAAAACGAAATCGACAAGAGTTGCCATCACAACATGGTCCTAACCCTAACTTGTTGAAATCAACATGCAATCGTAGCCATCCATTGAAAAGAGAGGCCATCGCTCTTTATCTAACTCGTCTTAATGTTATAAACCACATTCCCTCGCAAAGCAAAGTCAATCTCCTCGAGTCATCAATCGGAGAAAAGAAAAAAACCCTTCATAGAAAGAAGCACACAGTGACTCCACACCTCAATTTTCTTCGTGGTCCTTTTCTGAATGATTTATATTGTGACCAAATTAAATGCTGCAGTCTAATACATTTGATTAAAGAAAGTAACCCTTTTGACCAGAGAGAGCAATCTTTCGTGCCAAGGGAGTTGTTCTTTCCCTTCGCATGTGAACTAATTGCGATTTATTCCGTTAGTTCATTGTCTTTTGCCATAAAGCATCTTATAAATAATGTTACTCGTTGAGTAATTCTAATCACTGGAAACGTTCCTAACATAAACTTCATCGTTTATATACAACGGGGTACCTAACCATGCTCATGAACCCCGAATTTCTAATGACCCAACAACCAAAATCTAGGAGGGCCAACCTATATTTTACATCAATCGACTTTAGAAATATATATAGACCGTCCTTCCATTAATTGCTCGAGTTTTATGTTGGACCCTCTAACGAGCGGTATGAATTATTTAAGCAAATGCCAATGATCATGGAATATTTCTATAGATTCTACTATCTTAACAAACTTTTCGTGTACGGATAAACGGTTCGCCTAGCATGGCGTTATTGTACAAATTGCAAGCTTGACCTCTCACCTTTATCTTGTCTTTCATGTTCGTATTTGTCAATACGGTCAAGTCCCCAACCTGTGTTTCACAAGTGCAGGCCGCTTGTGCGCGAGGGTGAGTGTCGAGAAATACCCATGACATAAATTAAATTGAATGTTAGCTTGTTTCCCAATAGTTTGAACTTTTGGATAAAGTAACATGCGTGACACACACAATATTCACAGCTACACTAGAAGGTCAAATAAATTCTGTTGAGGCTAGTATGAATTGGAACGTGGGGTTTTACCTGATGATTTTGACCTACATGTTCATGAACGCAAAACTTACAAGATTTCAAATAGGGCTGCTCTAGTGACCAACTTCCATTCCTTTCTTGTTGGAGTACAAGACTGTGAAAATTGAGAAAACGTGCTTCCACCATTGGAAAAACCTGTACTCCTGAATTTCGAAGTGTGGAATCTGCTTCTCAATTGCTATGCACACATTTGAATAAGCTCTTGGCACTTTCTATGGACTTACTTGCCAATAAAAGAGACCTTTTCTTCACGTGACTTGACTTTTGTGGAGGTGGGACACACCAGAATGCGAAAGAGTAAGCTCATGTGCTATTCAGTTCTCATTCAGAAAGGTGGTCCAACAATAGATGCTACGCGGGTTATAGCTAATGCATGGATTGTATCCCAGCGGTGGAACTTTCTCTTGACATTACTTATCCATGCAATCATGGATACGCCTATTGTCTCTTCAACTCACGACGCTACACTGTTAATGTGATTTGGATTGACAAAGTAAATATAGAGAGAGAGAGAGACTAATTGTGTGAGCTAGATTGGCAAATACGCAATGACTTATTATGAAAATCAAGCACAGCTTATTACGAGACTCACATTGCTCAGAGTATGGGACTAATACGAGTCTGATATGTGTGCACATGGGACATTCATAACTTGTTGACTTAAGCATTAGGATTGATAATGGTATCAAAGCCAGTTCAAACCTCATTTTATCTATCAACTGAAATAAGTGTTCTTCTATCAACACAATACCCACCTGCAGGACATCAATGGTCTTTCAATTATTTATTTGTTCGCCTAGTCACCAAATAACTGGATTAATACAGACACAAGTACATGTAAACTCACTACCTCAATACACTTAAAGGTTCGATGTCTGCAAAATGCTGTTGAAATATTGTGTTATGAACGACAGAGCATAGCACTAAAAGCTCAGGATTTACGACTTTGATCAGATAAGCTATGAAGACACGAGGGACTATAAAGTGTAATCTTTTGTCTAGACAAGATAGAAACCATGAGCAGAAAACACGGTATATTCACCATCATCCTGAGGAATGTCCATTAAGCATGTAACATGTACATGTATTAGAGTCCTTCAGCAATGCTACAAGCCGATGAATAAGCAACCATTTGCATGGCTGGTCGAGCAGAAATAGACCCATGCAAAGATTCAAGATTTCCTCCAACGAGACAATTTCCATCACCTGGGTACAATGCAAGCAGCTATCTAGCAGCCAAAATGACCGAAAGCAATGATGCCTTCAGAAATCACAAAGGCAGTTGCCCTGTCAAGCTAATGCCTTCTTGATATGTCAACCGCATTAATTACACGCACATGTTGAGCAAAGATGCATAGCCAAATGAGAAGCAGGGAGAATGGATTCGCTAGAATGACACAACGGACTCCGAGTGGGCTGAATTTCGAAAATGAGAAAGAGCAGTGTCACTTTCCTCCCTTTCAAAAGTTATTGGCATTCCTTGAGGTTGCTTCCTGGAGGCCAAGTAAAATGAAAATAAGGTTCAAACGTTCTCAAAGAAAAGCAAATAAAAGCACATGCAGAAATGGGTATGCAATGCAAGTCAAGTCCTTGGCAAGCAAACTTTCTAGGAGAAAGTAGCAGGTGCATGAATTATCGGCAGAACAAACAAATTTGAAACTTGATGCAGTTCCAAAACATATTGCTGCAGTTGATGTCTAGACCAAACATATTCATCTTGCTGTTCATATTTCATCAAATCCACATCAAATTGCCAAAAGCAGAACAGGCTACACGTCTACCACACATGTTGCCATTAAAGACGAGACCAGAACCCAGAGCATTGCAAGTTTCTTCCAGTCAAAGATTCTAACCTCGTTTTCTTTCCTTATCCCTTTTGTGCCTTTTTTACATAGCTTTCAAGGTAAGGGTGTGCAAATGCAGTTTCAATTTCTCAGTCTGGAATCACTACTTAAGCAAAATACCTATAATGTCATGCAAGTTTTCAAATTATCACCATGTGAAGATATAATTGAATGTGTCGATACCTTTGAGAGAGAGAACTTTCCTCAGACAACGCCTTTTCCAACCTTTCCTCAAATGGCGTTGCGTGCCAACTCACTTTTTGATCCTGGGGGAAGAAAAACAACAGACTGATTGTCTCGAGGAAATTTTTTTCACTTAGAGTCACAAAGGAACAGACAGGCCACAAAGATATACCTCCTTATACTTGTTAGTTGAATTAGGGATCCCATTACCATCCCACCACTTTGGCAAGGTTTGAGTTTCATTTTCATTCCAATGTGCTGCGACAAGACCAATGATTGGCCTATCACCAGGAGTACTATACAATTGGGATTTTCTGCTAGCTACAGCCCTAAATTCGTGATCATCGTCTTCCCTTTTGGTCTGAGGTGGTTTCAACCAGGAAGATAAGCTTGTTTCCACTTTTGATTGTTTTCTTGCTGAAGTTTCTTCAATGTGCATTTCAGATTTTTTCCTTGTGCTTCCAGGTTGCTCAGAAGAGTCTTCCAACTCATCTAAAAGTAGATTACAATTAGACTCCCCATCCATTAGTGACTTCCACTGTGAGACGCTCTGTACAGGATTTAGAACTGAATACACATACTCTGACCTAATACGTGCCTTTCGAGGCGATAATTTCTCCATGTATGCAGGAAAAACAGTTCCCGGAGTATGCATTTCCTCTGTTAGCTTCATTGGTGTTGGATATGGGCCAGCATTTGATGTATTTTGAATACCAAGTGATTCAAATTCTTCAAAACTCCAGCTTGCAATTTCAGATGTTGAATCTCTGGACGAAGACCCATCAACATCACATTCAAAACGCACTGACTTGTTCCTACACTGAGCATTCACAGTGGAATTGGAGGGTGAAAGCACAGTTGCGATACTATCATTCTGTCTCTTATGATGCTCGCTAGTCGTTGTAACTTTGAATGCCCGGCTGCCCTCACTGGAGCTAATGGAAGAAGTTCCCGTGTTCTGGCTCTCTAATATACAGCTGCAATAGCAGAAAGGAATAAGTTGCTTCCTTGCCTACTGAGTCCTGATCTGATTATCAAGAACATTATGGTCAGATTCTTTATAGAGCATCTAACCTGCTTGCTGTATGCTCAGCAGAATTTGAACCTTTTTCCCACTTGTCAGAAAGTCTTAGAGGTGTTGAGGACAACTCATCTTGCTTATTAAGCTCTAGCTGAAGCCTCTCAATGGATGAAACTGGAAGCCACGAGTGAAACTTTGAACGTTCAGAATCTCTACCTTCAGTTGGTGAAGCCATTGGTCGGTTAGATGCTTTCCGAAATTCATTAGGGGTTTCCTGCAATGTTCCACATGCTTTAAGGAACTTACCCTGTTAAAGAGACAAGTGAATGTCACAGAACCTACAAACTGTTGAATATCAAGCCAAGTATTCTAATTCACAATGAAAAAGAAGAGGTAGATTCCCACTGGAAGTGGAAGGCTAAGGCATGTAACCGTAAGACCCTGTTAACAAATGCATGGTCCTCTTCTCACTTCAGTAAGTTACATTGTCTGGCAGAAGTATGCCAAGTCCAAGGCCCGAGAGATAAAACTATCACCGCTAAGGATTGCATGTCTCAATACCCTCGCTCTACTTCTTCCAAAAACATCTTAATGGTATCGAAGAATTTCTCTTTCCCTTATCATTGATCATTAGAGTGTACAAGTACAACTTCAAGGAATGTTTCTTCTGGTTAATGGTTATACCAAACATCATCTGATGTGTATATAGTCTCGTGAGCTCTGAACTCAAGTGAAATCTCCTCTCAGCAGAAAATGAGTTCTGAAACTCATCTTATTTGACCCAAAAAAAAAATGGAGAATGCGCACAGAAAATATAGTAGAGTAAAAGGAACAGAGTGGTGCTAACAATTGCAAACATCTTCTTTTCTTGTCAACACTAATGGTGTGGCTTATGGAGATATGAAAGCCACCGCATCATGTATTTGACAATCCAAATGCATTTTAATAATCCTTGACGACTCAAATGTTAATTTTTGTGTTTGTTGAAAGATTTAAGGTCATCAAGTCAAATACTAAATGTTAAAACAAAAGCAAAAAGCCAGAACCACTCCATCCAAACCCAAACTACATTTCCATTTTACAAGGAAGTAAGACTGCAAAAAGCGTGGAAAAGAGAAGTTCCGGAACTACAAGGTGAAGCAGTCATTAACAGCTTGGCACTTCAAAGCAGGTTGACATTTGCTACAACATCTTTAACAGTAACTACAGACAACAGTCAGGCAGCAATTTAACAGTGTAATTAATATATGGTTTCCGAATCATCCCTTTTTGCCAAAATCTTCTAGCTGTCTCTAATGACCCCTTCTTAGCTAGAAGCTCCAGACGAACACATGCAAACACAAATGGAAGATCGTGAAAAAGCATACCTCGTCTCTGAGCTCCTTGCTGATCTGTGGAGATCCATAAACAAGACTTTCACTGTCCTTGCGAGGAGAGTCCTCATTTCCTTTTCCGAATAAAGAAGCAAAGGGATCATCACTTCACCCTCGAATCAATTCAAAAGTTCATTAAAAGTTGAAAACTTACCATCAGACAGAAACAGAGCCGATAAGGGGTTCTGAGATACGACGGCTTCCTGGGTGGGATGCACGAAAGAAGACAACGGTGAGCTTTAAAATTAAACAGAACCTGCTGTTGCTGCCAAAATGCGGTGAGTAAAGTATAAAGGTCAAACACACAGAGAGTTGACTATCTCCAGCATTCTTCATAAAATAGATAAACGAAAATGATTACTGCAGGAACTGAATCTTTGACCTGACACGAAGAATGGGTTAGATCGCCAAACGATGAAGCTAAGTTTCATCCAGCTATCCTAATCAAAAGTAACGATTAAAAAAAAGAAAAGAAAAGAAGAGCTACTTGAATTGCCCGACTTATTCTCAGAAGATTATGAACGTAGAAGAGGCGGAGGTCTCCCTTCCGCCCATCCACTTCAAAATCTTCTCATGGCAGCGCGGAATTCGCTAATCTAATCCACTGGTGAGATTCGCTGCTTCCGCAAAACTATTAATTCGAGCCAACCACTCGCGAGCAACGCTCCCAGCACAAACAACGACGAATCAAAAGAAACTCTTCTCCATTGACAATAGGATTTGCAGGCCAGAGCTTACGGGGGGTTTCCGGTAGCGAACGGAGCGAGGGAGCTGCGAGCGATCGACGTCCTCCTTCACGCGGAAGCAAGCGAAGAAGCAACCCATTCCCCCCCTCCGGAAATCGATCTCGGAGAATCCAGACAGCTTCGAGGACAAAAGCCGAGCCTGCTCAGAAACCCTAGCCTCAAATGCGCACTAGCATCCGCGAGAGAGAGAGAGAGTGTGTGCAGGGTCGTCGTTACGAATTTGAACGAAGGGGACGAGGGAAATGATTTGTGGGCCGCCTGCAAAATGGATTTATTGCATATCGCGTCAACATACGCGACGATTCCGGCGGTGATGGATACGCGCCAACTTTGCCTTTTATTCCCGGCTAATGACGCGTTACGGGACGAAACCATTGGAGGTCCAATCCCAACCGATGAAATCCTAAATTAGCGTATCTAAAAAACACATTCATCCTAGATTAATTTTTATCTCATAAAAGACTTCGAATTAGTACCCGTCACTCAAATCTACTCTCCGTCAGCATTCCGCCCAATATAATATTAAAATGTTTAACTATGCTCACTATAACATACTTACTTAAACTTTTTTTGTTACACCGAAAATCTCAAATTATGTCTACTATGACACATTTACACTAAGTTTTTTCTCATGACGTAAAAAAACTCTCAAACTTATACATATGTGACACATTTACTCTATTAAAGTTTTGTTAGATGATTTTTAGCCAAAACAATATTCTTTTTATTTCACTTAAGCCAAGTGGGCGCTATGTCAACACTATTTTGCTTTCTGACGTTTATTTAGGCAGATTTTTTATGGTTCTCATTGATAAAACTTTAACGGAGGGTAAATATATCATACAAGTACAAGTTTTGAATTTTTTGTTACACTAAAAAAGTTTAAGGTAAATGCATCACTATAAGCATAATTTAGGATTTTTTGTGACTTTTATCAAAAAAAAGAAGAAGGGTTAATACCATGAAAAATCCAAAACTGGTACGTTTGTGATAAATTTACCCCAAACTAATTTTTTGACCACGAAAAACCTCAAATTGGTATATTTGTGACAAATTTACCCAAAACTGGTACACATATGACAAATTTACCCTCCGTTAGTTTCTTTTAAATTGTATCAATACCACGAAAAATCACAAACTGGCAAACCTGAGATAAACGGAGGATAAAACCTAAAACTAGTACATTCTGTCAACTGTTACGTGTCATCAAACTCAACAATTTGACAGTAAAATTTGACAGAAACTGACGGAGGGTAAATTTGTCGCAGGTGTACCAATTTGGGGTAAATTTATCACAAATGTACCAGTTTAGAGTTTTTCATGGTCAAAAAAATAATTTTGGATAAATTTATCACAAGCGTACCAGTTTGGGATTTTTCATGATATTAACAAAAAAAAAACACACACACACTCACACTTAAATGGTTCACATCGAATTCGTCATTATCTACATCATATATATTTTGCAGTCATCTACCACACGTGGAAAAAGTATTCATTAATGCTAACGAAAGGCAAACTTGGGTCAGGGGATGTGAATTTTTGCGAGATGAAAATTAATTCGAAATACATGTAGCACGACATTCCCAATATGAAAATTTTAATGGTATTTTTCCTAAATTTCGACACCCCGTCTCTAGCTCTACAGTCTATTGGTTATCCCAAGGCAGGCCACAGTCGATATTTTTAATAACAATTTTTTAAATCTAAACCACATATAAATCAACCCATATAATAAAAAGATCATCTAGACACCGTGCACACTCATTTTACTATTATTTTATTTATTATTATCTGCTCCTGCTTGACGTCCAGGCCGAGATGATGTGCTCGGCCCGATTGGTCTCCATGGAGGCCCGAAGTTGAAGTTGGCTTTCAAAGAGAATTTTATTTCTCCTTCACTCATCCTTGAGAGCCCAAAGCGTTTTCCTTTGTAGCTAATTCAATGGATATGCCTCGTAAATTATGTTATGAAAAATAATGGGTATCGTCTTAGCTAGGATAGTCTATGTATTGGAAAAAAATTCCACTCAAATTTTGATAAAATAAAATAATAGAATAACGCTAGTTAGTCGCTGTTTATGTAGAACACGTGTCAGATTTAGAGCCATGGGGGATACTAATTGAAATGGATAGTTCCAAAGCCATTTAATCAATGACCCGATAAAAACAAAATTCAAAGAAAATATTTTGTATTATCATTAGATGCTTTGATAAAACTTTACTTATAAGATAGATAATTAGCAATTTATGTCATCCCGTAACGTAAATAGCAATTTGTGCATGTAATCGTTGCTAAAGTGTTTACAATCATAAAAAGATAGGGCGCCGCTACTTTCTCCAAGGATCCATTTTAAAGAAATCGAATTATCAAATGACATGAAATAACAAAAATTATTAGAAAGACTAAAAGCTTTAGGGATTGATCATGCAAAACATTCTTGACATTTGGGGTAGTATGTAAAGATTCTTGACACTCCCTTCATTTTTCCGATTCACATGCACCTCACAGATGAACTTTTAGGAATAAAAATGAAATTTTTTCTTCAAATTTTATGTGAAAAAAAGGGACTTTGTACTAAATCACCATAATTTATAAGAATCAAAAAATGACTCGATGTTCTTCTTTGATAGATTCGGGGTTTTCTTGTGATGACGATGGTAAAGAAGATGGCTTCCCGTGTTTTATTTTCTATAGAAACATTGTAAATTGGATTTTTCTATCTAGTTAGGTAAGAGTTACATATCGTTTAAGTTTTGTGGGGATGCAGACGCATGCTATCCTCAAAAGTCATGAGAGTTTTGTGGCCATTTTTCTTCTTCTTCTTCTTTCCTGTGTGCGATGAACTTATTATTAGAAAAATGAAAAATCAAGAGGCGGTATGCGATGATAGAAAGTCGGAATTTTCATGTGATTTTGCCAAAACCGCACCTAACTCTGAAAATATGATCAAGTCTTTAAGGGAGAGTTGACGATGGGGCTAGGGCGAGTCAACGCCAGCGACCAAGGGGGAGACCGAGATGGCCTCGATTCAGCGATTGAGAGGGGGCGGCGAAGGTAGGAGACGATGGGCTTGTGGAAGGAGACGAATTGTTTTGAGAGAGAGAGAATTGCGAATTAATGTCTAGGGTTTCAGTTTGGTAAAGTAACGTGTTTCGATTCGAGTAGTCTTGCGAATTAATACAGGAACACGTTACAATACTCATTTTATAACAGTATATCCGGACATAGTGAGATCCGAACTGAAAATGCCTGTAAATCTCAAGCCGGTTTAGGTCGGTTCGTGTTTCAGTTCGGGTATACTGTTTGGTTTTGACACCCTTGAGTCTTTTCATGAGGCTATGGGGGCATGATTCGCTGGCCAATTCATCCATTTCACATCTATATCTTTTTTTTTTTAGGGCAAAAGCCATTAATAATCCTAAATTATGCATATTGTCACACATTTATTCTATATTTTTTTGTGACCCAAAAAATTTCAAATTTGCATCTGTGTAACACATTTACTTTACGTTAAAATTATGTCAATGAGAAACGTTAAAAATTTTCCTCTATGGACGTTGTAACGCAAACAGTATTGTTACGGCACCTATACCGTGGCTTAAATAAAATAAAAACGACGTTGTTTTGATTAAAAAATCATTTTATAAAACATTGATAGATGGTAAATGTGTTACAGAGGTGTAAGTTTGATTTTTTTATGTTATAAAAAAAAAATTAAGGTAAATGTGTCATAATTGGTATAATTTGAAATTTTTGATTTCACAAAAAAAATTCAGAATAAATGTGTCAGTGCATAAAATTAAAGGTTTTTTTATGACTTTTTTTCTTTTTTGTTATTGAGCCACTTATGAAGGTCATAATCAAAATTGAGGGGGACTAGAAAAGCAACATCTATTTTTCAACGCTCTGCAAAACGATCCACGTCCACCAGATACCCAACCTTTTTGTTCCTAGGGCTGAGAACTTTTTGTCCACGTGGAGGATGCATAACCTAAAATTAAATTATTAAAGTACTTTTTTTATCTAGTCGGCACGCACTCTTGCATGCAAATAAAAAATAAATTCCGGGAGATCGGAACGTGGAGCGATGCTCCATTTGTCACGGGAAACACGAAACCAAAGTCTCCCCCGTTGAAAATGAGCCAAATTGAAAAAAAACACGGACAAAT